>ML790109.1:149511-182435 GCA_009831015.1 Picea engelmannii | reverse complement strand
GGAGGAGAGAGAGAGAGAGATGTTATAGGGGATAGTTAGCTCTGCTGACTAGACCCACTAGTCGACTAGCCAAGTCAATTGCAGCATTCGGTTAGGAAATTCGGTCGAATAGACAGTTAGAGTTGACCGACCGAACAATTAGGAAATGTAACCGACTTGTAGTTGTACATCATACATATATGTGTGTGATTATGTAATGGAAAGATAGAGAGTTTTTTGGATATATAATAAAATTCAGTGATGGTTCCCCCACCACTTGTTTATGTATATCTATATATCTATGTGTTTTTATATATGATGTTGTAGTGTGTATTTCTTTGTGTAAGGATATACTAGTAACCTTCTCGTACTTTCCCTTAGACTACAACAACCCTACTCCATCTTTAGTATAGGGTCATTTTTGTATAGTGAAGCATCAAAACATAATAAATATGAGGAATGTGATTTCAAACTTGGATTTAATTTCCATGCACTATACAATGATTATGAGGTATTCCACCTACCCATTAAAAATCCCTTTTTTAGATTATAATTCTCATCAACTTTAAAATAAAACGTATCGACCATTAATTGGCAACCAACTATGCCTTGTGACTAATGATGTATAACAACATAGCCTTATTTTAATCACATAGAAGTCTGTCTAATCCTAATCACTAGCAAGATAATATATATGGGAAATATATTATCACCCAAGCATATTCAAGGAGGAAAATGTTGCATTGACAAGTTAGAAAACATTCCTCTAAGAAAAACACACTTGTTCCCTTCTTGCTTCATTGTTGCAACTTCTCTATTAATGTGTTTTCACCTCTCATGTATTTTTTGGATTGTCTACCCCAAGGTAAAATGAATCATTGGCTCACTTGTTTTGTTGTTGCAACTCCCTCACTATTGTGTTTTGGCCCAATGCATTTTTAACTTGTGGCAAGGTATATCAAATCCTAAAAGGGAAAAATGCATCATTGGCTTATTTGTTCCATTATTGCAACTTACCGACTAGTGTGTTTTGGCTTCCCATGTGTTTTTTAGCTCATGGAAAGGTTTGGAAAACCTCCCAAAGGAAAAACACATCACTTGTTTCTCTAATTGGTTTATTTTGTTTCCTAACAAGTATGTTTTGGGTTCCCATGAATTTTTTATCTTGTTGTTGGTTCTACTAATCCCCAAAGGAAAAATGCATCAGTTGACGCTATGCACTAGCACTATAACTCTTATACCTATTTTTTTTTACCTCCTCGTGTGTTTTCAAATTTCGGCAAGGTCCAATGGAATATCTAAGGACAAAATGTATAACTTTATTCTCCTAGCCATTGTTACAACTCTTTTACCCACATGTTTTTATTCTTGGTTCATTTTAAACTCTTGACGGGGTGCCTATAGGCCAAGTGTCTCCCTAGTTGAGAGGTATTTTTCATCAATTGAATTCATCAAAATATCCCTTTGTCTTACTTGCTTCATTAGAAACTTTTCATATGAAAACAACCATGTTTAAGTTTATATCAGTCATTAAAATTGATCAAAAAACCCACGAGATATTAGGTTATCGGTTGGATCCTCCGCATGAATTGTAGATTCCTTTGTTCTCTTCCCAAATATTCAATTGCAGTCGTAGTGATTGAATTTAATTTTTAGTAGTTCACTCCATATTTTCTCATTAAAAATGTTATGTTGTGGTACATGGAGCCTCCTTGCAAGCCTAGTGAATTCATAAAAATCCCATCATTACGTGGGGTTAATCCATTTATTCATAAATTTCTTGAAAACTCCTAGGCTTGGTGCTTTTCCCACATATAATGTTTAAATGCCTCTTATCAATTTGTATGTGACCTAGAATTCTTCGATTCAATACACACTGCTCGAAATCTTCTTGGACAAGTTGCAACTACTTGGATGTGTAATCAACATTATAACTGATTATAATTGTCAGAGAATTTATCCAATGAATCAAATCCTAAGTTCAACCTTTGGAAGTCTTGTTTTCTACCTAGACCATTTGCTTGCAAATTCATTAATAGAGCATGTAAGAAGAGGTGGAAAGTAAAGAAAATAAGATATTGTTGACCATGAGTGAAATCTAGATATAGTGATATTGTATATGAATCACACTAAAGATTTTGTGCTATTGCGGGAGCAACATACCAATGTTAGTTACCTTGCTTCCTTTAGAAAGGGAAAATGAGTTTTTTTTTACTTCTCTATCTACTTCATGTAAATGGATGTTATTTTCAAGAGACACACCACATTTAGCAAGGTTGATAGTCAATGGTCAAAACAAATTTGACACCATGTCCCTTTGATTCTCAAATCTCCTTATTTCTAATTTGTTATTTACTTGCTATTCCCTTTGTTAATGAACTAAATAAATACATCTCTTAACAAAAAGTTTTGAGTGTGCATTAATGGAAGCTATGCATTCATTGTTATCATCACACAAGTAGTGATCATCTTGGTCTAATGATACATGCACTATCCAATGGTGATGAAGCACTTAGTAATAGTGGGTTAACACATATTTATGTAACATAGCCAAGAAAAATCCCTTAATTACAATCCATGTTTTTAGATGCTTTGTACATTTGGTCCTTAAGTATGGATGTTTTTACTACTTCATGCAATAAATTGACATGCCATTCAAAGAAACCATTAATGGATCATCGATCATGAGCAAAGGAAAACACCACAATCAAGCTATCATAGTGAACAAAGGAAATTTACTAAGGTCTTTGCAAGTGAAAGAACCTTGAAATCATCAAACCATTGGAGGCATAAAGCAATCAAAGGAGACTCAAAGATTATCAAACTAGATTAGACATTCATTAAACTCAAACCAAAAATCAAGTAGCCTTACGGTCATAATAAATCACGCACAATACAAGTAATAGAGTTAGTCAAGCAAACTAATCAAATAAATTTAAATCATTTGGTAGCATCGATCACCTCAAAATATTAAGTCACAAAAGATATGATTGATGGATTAAGGAAAATTTTGGAAAATCCCTAGCCCCTAGGGTCTAGGGTATTTTGAGGCCATCAATACAAACTCAATTGTGAGAGGCTTAAATATTATAATAATATTGAGTCTCTTATTATCTCCAAATAATCCACTAAAGGTTGAAGCAAAACTTAAAATACTAACATGCGATGGTCAAGGTAATTATGAAAAACTCAATAACTATTTGAAACAATAAGAGGTTTATTTTATCCTGTATCATATAAAGAAACCCATATGATTTTTTTCTCTATTTGCGAATGTCTAGACAAGATTTATTATGTTGGGGGAGTTATGTAGATTCCTTATGACTGGACAAGAATCCCATGATAACAAAATGGGATAATTTTAATTCGATCACAGTTCTATCTTATTGGCTATGAAGAGGAAAGGCTTAAGAAATGGAAATACCTCCAACAAGAACAAAGATAAAGTGTTCAAGAATAAATGTATGAGTTTTGGAAGTAAATAATTGTGTTGGGAATCTCTTTGGAAGAATTTGGGGCAGTAGTGAAAACTATAAGGAAAACACCTTGTAGTGGAGGTTTTTGCGGAAGTTTTTAGTGTTACAAGATTGGGAATTTTTTTCAAAAAAAACCTCCGGTACAAATGTTTTAACGAATGTTCCATATAAATAAAAAATTTGGGTGGAGGGTTTTTTGTTTAACTTCCCTTTTTTTTTAAAAATCAGTCATATTCTATAAAAAAAATAGGAATCATTAGATTTAAACATTACAAAATAAGATTTCAGTGCGTATAATAAAATAGTACGCACCAGTGTTTTAAGCATATGTATACACACCAATATATGATAATCGTTCTCTTATGAAATAAAAAATGTTTTGTTTACAAGTTGTTATATTCATGCGGTCCTATATAAATTAATAGAAGCATCGGTGCCTAATTACTATTTATTGTGCACTGTCAAACCCATGAACAAATTTGAAACATGAACCTTTCGATATTAAAAACAATGTTATTTTCATTTTAAACTCAACAGTGCTAGTGACAGGAACATGTGCACTGTGTTAAAATTTTGGTATGTGTTGACGATTAAAACTGTCAATGAAGTTTTCCCTCAAAGTGTTGCTAAAGCCTATTATTATAAAAGCTAAATAATACTAGTAGGTGGGACCCCCTTGAACTATTGAAGATCAGATCTGTTCATTTTTTATGTTGTGATGATGTGCGACACGACTTACATGGTTGATGAGATATTTTGTTATTGACTATGGTTTGAGCTTATGAAATGTTGGTTCCCTATGTTACTACATCCTATGCTATTCATTGATATCATTGCCAAATGTTCTTATCGCACCTGTGCAACAAACATGTTAGTGAAAACACATAAAAGGCAGTTTGAAGAAAGGAAAAAATTACTATAACAAATGCAAAAGAAAAGGGATCTAATTCTGCAGTTTTACTATACCACATACAAACAATTGGAAGGAAATAGGGAACAATGCAATAGTTGCAAAGGGGAAGAATTTAAACTATCCTATATACTATACTATATGCATGAAATACTTAATGGTTATGGTTAAACCCTAGCTAGCAATTTAATGGCCATGCAATTTAATTGAGTTATGTGGTTGATATACATATGGTATATTTGGATGGATGGGATGTTGGTGGCTCATTTGACAAGGTAATGGACGTTAATAGTTATGTGATTTTGTTTAAGTTATATAATGTGGAATGGATATATGATGTGGATGGTGCATTTGGCAAGCAATAGATGCAGATTCCAATGCAGAGTTAAATTAATGGTGTTAATTAAAACCTCGTTGGCATGTACTGATGAGTAAATGAATTGTGGGTGGAGGTGACATGCATTTACCACATGTCACCTTTACTCCTTCCGTTATCCACCACCCTATTCGAGCTATTGTTTGACCTTGTTGTTGTGGTTATGCTCTGACTTATTAGTAGAGAGGGACCTCTCGGCCAGCTCTCATTTTAAGGAATTCGATTACATGTATGTCTTTTTTTGTCCATTCACGAGTCTTCTCTAGTTATTAAATGATTAATGCCTCAGGTGTATTGGTTTGTGTTTTCCTTAAGTGTTGCAACTGTGTAAAATTGTGTTCTTGGAACGAAGCATTGATGGTTCTTTCTGCAAAAATATTGAATCCATAGAAGTTATTGGTCATCCTGGGTGCTAGCTCCCTTTTATCCTTGCTGGTTTAGTTGGTCTTGGGTTGACTGGCTGTCCTCACACGTTCATAGCTATGTCAAGTCTCTGGCCTTTATGGGATTAATGGTTGGAGGCTTTCTGTGTCACTGTGTTTTGTTCTCTTGGGCATCGGTTGATTTCACCACTAGGGGTCACAAAAAGAGTTTCTTGTTCTTACTCAGTCCTGTCTTCACCCCAATGTTGTGGTTGTTTTATCAAAGAGCACGAGGGTTATACCCTACGTGCGTTAAATAACATCGTCAGGTCGAATGAGAGCCTCACCTTCTGTTATGCCCCCCTACCATGGATTTGTTACCTGTTCATGAATGAGTTGTGGTTCTTCCTATGTGTGCATCGTCGGCCTCAAAGTTTTCACCATTACGAGGAGTTGGCTCTGTTCTCCCCGTGTTGGATACAAAGAAAACCCTTAACCCTCCAGTTTGGAGTTTTATAGAGAAGACTGTCGGGCCTGTCAAGTTTACTATGGGTTATTGTGGATTGAATTTGTTTTCAATTAATTTGAATACGCACTTTCCTAGTTGGTCATATGACAGTCTTGTTGGTTTGACATCTAGTTACTGCCATTGTTATAACAATGGTAAACCCTGCATTGTTAATTGCATAATTCAATACACATAATCTCTTTCCTTATGTTTAATAACTTAGTATAGTTTAATGGATAGGGTTGCTGCCCCAATTCGAATTGATGTGTGGGTATGCATGGTTGTCACAACTTGTTAGGTCAATTGATTTTTACAAAAGTGGTGAATTGGTTGGTTGATACACAGTCATTGGTAATTTTTCACTAAGGATTGTTTGGATGTCTAGCTGGCATTGGTTACAAATGATTGATGTTTCTCATGCATACCACATTGTGTGTGTGGTGTTTCTGCACAATGAAATACTGGTCATGATAACTGTTAGTTTCTTTTGGGGCTGAATGGTTATTGCAACCAGGAAGACTATATGAACGACATCCATTGCATGCTTATAATTGTCTGATTGTATAATCTGAGTGTACACAACATAGTTGATTACTGTTTGAATAAATCAAAGAAATATTGTATTAGATTGATGGCTCAACACGTTGGGTTGAGTTATTGTTGTGAATGTGTGTTTGGTTTTGTAAAATGGAAATGTTTCATCGTGGTGTTTTGATGGCTGTGCACTATGTATAACATGTATAGCTTGGGTTTCACACTCAGGGATACCCACAGGGTTTTAAGCATGTGTTTGTTGCAACCCGATCATTTGTTGAGACAAGCATTTTATTGATACCTCATCGTGTTGGATGGGTGGCCCAACTTTTTAGAGTCACATTAAATTGGGCTTTCACAATGATGGAGTTACACTGGCATGATTGAATTATTCAGCGCATAGCTTGTGCTGGAATGTTGATTGTTGTCTGTCTGTTTAAATGTCAATTCGGGTTTTGCAATTTGATCTTGATTATTCGGTTACTGCCCCTATATATGTTTAATGAATATCATTCCATTTAAATGATAGGCCCGCTTGCAGTGGTAGTGTGAATTTATTGTTAATGTTGGAAACATGACTTTGAGTATATTTGTTGATTGAAGTAATGTATGGGTAGTGGTTGATTTTGATGGTTTATAGAGTGGGAATGGTTACTGTTCAAAAATTGTTATAAGATGCAAAGTATATAGATGAAAGGAACATAACCCCTTTACAGATTGTGTGGAATGCATACTGTCTTGTGATGGCACTGTGTTGGATATTTGATTATGAACAATGAACTAGTTAAATGCACATAAATTTTTATTTGGTCACAATAATTGATGGTTGGTGCATCTCTTTTCACAAAATATTTTATGGATCACTTAATTAATTTCATGAAAAGTAATTGTTTTTCTTCCCTTCCATTATTTCATTTTCTGCTAATTACAAATCCCATCACCTTCCCATATTCATTTTTCACTCCCTATTCCGAGATTGATTGCAGTCAAGAGAATTTATGTGTTAAAGCAGTTGAAAGTGGCAGTGTCTTGTGTGAATTACAAGTGATGTTTTATTGGTTTTGTTTACAGTTGATTGTTGTTTTCATTGAGAAGTAACCATGTCCTTTCCCCCCCTCATTATATCATATCTTCACTCAATACAAACCCCTCACATATCCCATAACCCTTTTTCACCCCCTGATCATTGATTAACAATAAAACAATTTGCATGGATTGGATTGCATGAGTCTGATGCATCGCTGAGCCAAATATATTTCATATTTTTAAGAGTTGTCATGTATGGTTATTTAAAAGACTATTTTCTAATCAATCATGCATGCATGAATGAGTTTTCAGTCGAGGTATCCATGGCCAAGGAAACATAGGTAGAGGTAATTGGAACCGAGGCCCAAGAAGGCCCATGTTCTCCATACATTTTGATGTTGATTCACAAAATATTGGCCAATTGTTTCAGGCCAGATTTTTCAATTGGATTGGGTAGGGAGTAGTCCAACCTATCCCTGAAAGGCCTCCTTTCCAAGTCTCACAAACCCCTGGTATCCTTGTGCCCCCTCACATTTCATTGCAACCCTAAGTTCCTAAAAACGATGGATGGCAAGAGATTGTCCACCCGATAGTATCCCAACCTCGTGGCTGGCCCAACTTGTCCTTGCCTACTCCTCCACCTAACAACCAGATCATTCAAGCTACCCCTAACCACTCTCCAGTGAAATCCTCCCATGCTAGCAAGAGGTTGAAAACTAAGGCCCACCATGCCCTTGATAAAGGAAAATCCATTGTTTCCCCTTCATCACCCTCCAATGGATCTGACAAATCTCTGTCTTCCCGAATGCATTTGAGGGACGATTGTTCCCACGTGATTAGTGAGATTAGTGTTGTGGTGGGAAATCCCCCTATGGACTAGTGTTTAGGGTTATATTATGCATGCAGATAAGACCGGAAGAATCTTACTTTCTACCATCATCCCATACCTAATCCCCATTTCTTTTAAGCAAATACATGGTTAAACAAACATACCTTGTTCTAGACATTCGATGTCGATCCTTCTTCACGCTTGACCGCTTGTTAGTAGCTATCCTCCCAAGACTGACCTACGTACAAAACAATCAACAAAATCTACATGCATTTGTTCTACAGATTAATGGGTTAGAGATTCAAACATATATTCACTAAACTATGAAGAACTCATATAGTGGGACGGGAAAAACATTTATTTATTATTAACTTAATGAATCAAATTACAATGTCAAGACTGACCACCACTTCATGAACCTGATCCTGGGCTCCTCTTCAAATGTCCTCCAACTTCTTTGCTCTGTATCTCTCTTTGCACAAGGATGGCTAAAGGGCTGGGACAATGGGAATGTGAAATTGGGTAGAGTTTCTTTACTATTATTCTCCTCTTCCAAATGGGACCCCTAACCCTTCTTTTATAGGCTAGAAGAAGCTAGGTATTTGGATGAACCCTCAGCCATGCATGGCTGGGAGTTTCAGTTAACTCACCCAAAGCTGTGTGTTCCGTCGGCAACTCTCCTTTTTTCGTGCTTTTGTAGGTTCACGCGGGTTGTTTTAGGTCAGCTAGCATGTACACGCGTGCAATAATGGAGTAGGGCACGTGGACCCTTATAAAAGACGTTTTTTAAAGAGTTTTTCAGTAGTGTTTTGGCAAAGAAGGAATCTGAGATGGCCTGATGCTAGGTAAGCATGTCTGGTGCAAATTAGGGTTATAACATATGCCCCCTAATGTGTGAGGTCAGAAGAGCATCTGATGGCCAAAATACATTACCAATCTTTACTGATGTGCCAACAAGTGAGCCTAGGGACCAGGAACTGGGAGGCCATCTACAAAATAACAAATGTCTCACCGAGGTGGGCATACCCATGCTCGAGATAAAATAGAATCATGGCTACCAATCAAATACACTGTAGATCCATGTTAAATAACTATATAAAGTGTAGCTGCGAACAATACACAACGGAGCTACATATCGAAATAAAAAAGATATACATATAGAGTATCCATCTTCTAGAAGCTGATACAGCCTGATGGCTGGAGATGAGATCTTCAGAGCTCAAGCAACAAATTCAAAAAATATTCAAAACTCAGGTAGGATTGTAATATGAGTATACGACTTTACTACCCAGAGGTCTTCGATGGCTCGTCAGTCATGGACTAGATAATATTGATGATCAGACTGAAGGCTTCATTGATTCCGAACACAGACTTGATTGGACATTCAGGATGGCTGAGTATGAGGGCAAGAGACAAACTACAGAGGGGCCGACTCAGGCTTGGTGACAAACTTCCCTTGGACAACAGTATGACAAATGATGAGACTCAGGCAGCATGGCATTAACATAAGTTTACAAGGCAGGAGGCAATGCAAACTCTCCATATGTTTGGAAGAATAACCAAACAGAGGAGGATACAGCTCTATGTAGCGAGAACAACTTCCTAAAGTCATATTACATCCCAAGGTTTGATGAACAAACAAACATATGTGCTTTATCCAAGGGCGACTCATTATGCTGCTAATAAAGAAAATACTTTTCCCTTCCTCTTTTTGGGGTGTATTTGATTTTTTTTGTCTTTTTCTATGATTTTGGAAAAATAATAAAAGAATGTTACGTTACAAAGGAGGATCGAGTGTCGCAAACATACTATTTCTAAGCACATGGAACACAGGGATGTTCAGGGAAAAAGGACATATGCAAGAAAAGGACACTCGGGAAAAATCCTCCAGGGGCCAAAGGTGTCAAGACATAGAGGCAAAGTGCTATAGGGCTTGCGTATGAGGCATGCTTCAGATGGTTCAGTTGAGAGCAACATGGAGCTGACATTAGGCCAAAGACGTAGTTATGCAAATGCGATTAATAAAACACACAATGGTAACATCCTTCGATGTAAGTTTAACGAGCCCAGAGAAGGTAAGCTCGGTGGTTTTTCATATTTAGAGAGTCGGAAAAAAAGTAAAAGGAGACTCCATTGGTGTACCTTTTTCGAAGATAGTCTAGTCGGTTCGAAAAAGGGGTAAACTAGCACCGATAAGACGTTTATTCAAAACCATTTTAACAAGTGTGAGAAAGACAAGATCACTCGGCCATTTTTTCATTTTTAAGGAGTCTGAAAAAATCTTAACTATGGACTCCGTCAGGAATGTTCTTCTGGACCAGTTTAAAGAGTGTGAGAGAATAAGGTCACTCGACGATATTTTCAATTTTAGGGAGTCTAAAAAGAGATTAACTATGGACTCCGTCGGGGTTCCTTTTTTGTAAATTTAGTCCCTCAGGCTCGAAAAAGGGTTAAAATGATACCTGAGAGTACTCTTCTAGAGAACTGAAGTTCCATAGAGTATACCTTTGTTCGTACAGTTGACCGTCCAGACCGAAAAATGGATAAACTACCACCTGACAGACGTGAATTCAAATTTCAGTTTAACGAGCGTGAAAGGCCACAAGATCGCTCAGGAATCTTTTCATGTTTAGAGGGTCTGAAAAGGGCTTAAAAGAAGACCCATTATATATTTTTGGGAGTCCTGAGGGTGAGGTCAAGAGTGAAAAGGAATCATGCAAATGAGGCTCAAACTCGTAATTAGGAAAAACAACAAGGACTCCCGAGCCTACAGTGATTAGAGACAACATGGATACCATAATGCAACTAGGATCTACCTAGGGAATCCATGTTCTGGTAAGATCTACCACCAAGTCGCGACACTTCTAAAGAAGCTATGATGGTTCCATGTTGAAACTTGATGGGATCGATCCTATGGAAAAGGAAAAAGACAACGAGATACAAAAGTCAGGGTAGAAACCTAACGTACATGCTCAAGTTGATCCTCAGATTTTTTTTTTTTTCACAGACCGTCGAAAATTACCCAAAACTCCAAAAAACTATCCCGATACACGATCATATCCCTCCCATGCAACTCCTGAATCACTCTAAATGGTTTTTGGTTTAAAGAAAATGATAAGGGAGGCCAAAAAAATGACAAAAAGAGGCCAAAAAGTCTATAAATAGACGCTAGCAACTCATTATCACCATTGTTGATTTGGAAATTGACTCTGGAGCCAAAAAACCCCCTTTGTCAAAAGTGGTGATTACGGGAGCTACAATGGACGAAACAAACTTTTGTCTGGACCAAGTAAGTACAAACTCTCTTATCTTTCATTTTAAGTCTTTCTTTTTGCTTTAGGTTTCATTTTTTTTGGGGGGGGCGTCGACCTTCAAAAGGTCATCCCTAGGTCCACGCGAGCTATCTCAGGACAGGCCGCGTGTACATTCAGGCAGAGTAAACCCTGTACGTGTGTACACGTGACTGTCAGTATTACAGCCCGCGTGGACCCCCTTTTTGAATGAAAAAAGCTTAAAAATCAAGGGTTAACCCTCCTGAACCTTGGTGTTTTGCAGGATGTATGTCCACTGGAGAGAAAGAGAGCATGAAGAAGTTAATGAGTTGGTCGGGGAAGACCCCAATGCTGTGGTTGCCTTGATGCAATGTGGGTTACTCAGGTTCTTCTTATGTCCTTTTATGTGGGCACAACCTAGGCTACCGAATGCCTTGATTGACTACTGGCATTCGGATGCAGAGGCATTCATGTTAGAGGGGCAGTCACTGGTGCCCATGACCGAGGACATTTATTTTTTGACTGGCCTCTCCCAGAGAGGGGAACCAGTCAACTTCCAGACTTTTCCTTTGGGGCCGCATAACATAGCGGAATTGATAGGTCTTTACTGTGAGGCTGATACAGACCGTTCGAGCTCACTGGTGCCCATAAGCAATATTATTGACTTATTGCTACAGGCGATAGTGTTGCTTATTGGGCGAATCATTGGTTCTGCGGCTCTACATCAAGCGTCCCGTGCACAGATGAACTATGCACTCCAGTGCTTAAATGCACAAATATTTGATTGGAGTACCACATTGCTTGAGTGTATGAAGAGGCAGTTGACAGATTTTCGTTTGCAGACACGGAGAAACTTTAGGTTCAGGACCGTTCTGTGCTCGTTCTTCTTTGAGAGAGTTCTGAGTTTTAGTCCTTGAGTACTAGTATGAGGACATCATGCCTCTCTTCCTACTATGTGTAGATGGGTAGTATTGCTACCACGACAGGGTGGTGGAAGGACTAATGAGTCCTTCGATGATGATTTCTTTGCCTGGCTATCATGATAGATCCTAGTTATCGAGGATTACCCTTATGCAGGGATTGATTTTTTGAGGGATCCTGAGATACCAGTACCTCCTAGTGAGGAGCGAGGAGAGATGGGTAAGTCTTCGTCATCGTTTTTTTTGGTTAAACATATGTGATTTTTATGTTGTTTTTGTTATATATATCATTTTTTTTGTTATACCAGAGTATTTGACGGATATGTGTTTGTTGTGTGCAGATGTGGGACCAGTGCAACCAGCTGGCTATGTGAGGAACAAGCATCATCCTCGACCAGGGGCCGCACCTGCCGTCGTAGGGGTACCAGCAATAGCAGGAGATCTTCCAGCCGGGGAGGCTGAGAGGGTATTGAGACGAGTCGAGCGGAAATTTACTGCTCTCACTCACAATGCCCCTATGGCAGAGATTGAGGACCTGCCACCATCTATGCAGCCTCATGTAGTGGGGGCACCATGGACGTGGGTCTGGTTGTTTCGGTGTTTAGCCAATGTTGTGGATCAGTATAATAGGGCCCACATGCCCTGACCTTAATTAGACATTTCACATGCCACGAGCACTACTTTTATATATTTTTTGAGGGCATAAGCCCCGTGACACGTTATTGGTCATATTTTTGAGGTGCTTGCATCCATCTGTGTACTTTGGTTACTTTATGATATTATATATGGATTTTTATGTCTTTTGTGTCTTATGGATCATGTGTGCAAAAACTATATTTGCACGTTTATGTGAATGTTCTTTCATATGTGTGCAAGATGCCAATCTAAAATTTGATTAGCTAGAGTATCTGTAACTTGGTTTAATCTCCTAGGAACATGAAAATATGTAATATAATCAAAGTTTCATTCTAAGAGACGTACCCTAAGGAATCGTCGGTGTAAAGTCGGATCATGAACCCGATATACTCTGTTTAACTGAGACACAACTAGCTGAGCGTCGAGATAGACCCGGAGATGAGAGATACCAAATGTCAAAGCGTCACGAAGCAACTCAATAACTGCACTATAGTCGGCTACATTGTTTGTGGTGTCACCTAAGCATATACCTCCGGAAGATAATAACTGACCTTGAGGTGTAAAGATTACCCAAGATGCGGAGGAAAACCTCTGAGTGTGTCGACTAGCACCATCTGCATACCTAATGAACACCTCAAAATCACTTGACATCTGCCACAGTGACGAAAGATAACATCAATGACACGTTCATAACATTAAAAGAAACTAGAAAGTAATAGTACAAAGACTATACATATGTTACAAAAAGTTACCCACGATGACCTGCCTATGAGTAATACTTCTTGAGGTAGAGCCCATTTCTAGGCCCCACCAAATCATTCCCTTCAAAGTCAACCAAATGATAAGCACCCTTTTTTAAAACCTCTTTTATGATGAAAGGTCCAAACCACATGGGTTTGAATTTTCTTGCCCCTAGGGGGTCCTTATCTTGGTCATAGACCAGGAAAAGGTCGCCTTCAGAGAAAATCCGAGGACGAACAAACCTATCATACTGACACTTGAATTTATGTTTGTGAGCCCTGTTGGCCAGGGCCACATCACGATGCTTCTCATTGAGCTGCTCAAGGTATACTAATTGTTCTTCAAGTGGAGAAGTGTCTAGCAATAATTGTACTGCCAACTTTAGGGACGGGATCTGACATTCAATAGGCAAGACTGCTTCCATCCCGTATACGAGTTGAAAAGGTGAGAAACCAGTTGCAGTCTTAACAGATGTTCGGTAGGCCCATAATGCTGAGTATAACATTAAATTCCAATTTGACTTGGCTGAGTTGATTGTTCGCTGTAGGATGGTCTTAAGAGATTTGTTTACAACTTCCACCTGACCATTTTCTTGGGGGTAGTCGGGTGATGAATGTTCTTGCTGTAACCCAAGATTTGATGTTAACTCGATCATCATCTGGTTCTGAAAGTGACTGCCATGGTCAGTGACAATATCCCTCGGGACGCCGAACCTTGCTATTATATGATTGAATAAAAAGAGAGCTGCAGTCTCTCCATCCTCTTTAAACGTTGGCATAGCTTCAACCCACTTTGTGAAGTATTCTATAGCTATGATGATATAGCGGTGCCCCCTTGTTGAAGGAGGGTTGCATGTAGTGTAATCAATCCCCCACTTGGTGAAGGGACCAACTGTGATGACAAGAAACATGGGAGCGGGATGTGCACTCATTTTCTGAGAGAAGATTTGGCACGGGTGGCACTTCTTGACCAATTCGATACAATCTTTGATAAGTGTCGGCTAGAAGTAACCTACTCATAGAATCTTTTGGGCTATTGTCAACCTAGACAAATGACCACCACAGGCTCCGGTATGGCAATCGTTAAGCATGATAACTGCTTCTTCATGAGTGAGACATCGATGTAGGATGCAGTGTACACCTCTCCAATACAATGTATCACCGAGTATGAGATAATTCTTAGCCTGATGGTGTATGTGTCGATGCTCATCACAAGAAGCAGAGGTGGGGCACTTCAAAGTTTGGAGATAGATAAGTATATCTCCATACTAGGGATCCGAAGAGGTGATAAAAAGCATATCTCCTCTAATAGGCGAATCTTCGGGCACAAGATCACTTGACTCAACCGGAAGTTCCGAAATAAGTTCTGCGAAGACCAATGAATTTTTATATTTCACTGAAATGAAATCTAAGTCAAACTCCTGGAGGACGACTATCCATCTACTGATCTTTCCGCTATTACCCATCATGTCAGCATGTACTGAAATGGATTCATGACAACAATGACGATTGTCTTGCGAAACAGAACATAATGACAGAACCATTGAACAACATGGACTACTGCCAATGCAAGTTTTTCGATATGAGAATAATTGAGTTCTAGTCCTACGAGGCCTTGGCTCAGGTAATAGATGACATATTCTGAGAACAATTCATCTTCCTGAAGTAAGACCATGCCAATGGTTGACTCTACTACAGCCAGATATAATAATAAATCCTTGTTATAGTTAGGTGGTCGGAGCAGAGGGGCAATTGTGAGTGCATGTTTCAATGCGGTGAAAGAGCATTGAGCGGAATCATCCCAATAAAAAGGAACATCTTTCTTAAGTAAGCACATAAATCCCTTGGTGATCTCGGCATAGTTAGCAATGAAGCGTCTTAAAAAATTCACCTTTCCCTGTAGACTCTGAAGTTGAAGGATTGTGTGTGGGGGGGGCAACTGAATTATTGCCTCAACCTTAAGAGGATTGACCATGATCCATGTTGTTGACACTATGAAACCTAACAAATGTCCTGATGTTACGCAAAAGCTGCACTTGTTTGGATTCAAGTGAATCCGGAAGTAGGGACAACGCTCAAAGATAAGTCGGAGGTCTGTGGGATGATCTGTTCTCTTGTGAGATCGAGATGCTAAATCATCTAAATAGGCCTCGACTATATGCTTGAGGTCATGGAAAGAAAAAGACATGGCTCACTGAAAGGTCGCTCCAACATTTTTGAGACCAAAAGGCATCTTACGATACGCGAATGTACCCCAAGGACAAATAAATGTTGTTTTGTGCTGGTCTTTGGGTTTGATTTGTATTTGATTATATCTCGAAAAACCATCCATGAAAGATAAGGCCTCGCAACCGACACATTCATCAATGATCTGGTCGATGAATGGTGTGGGAAAATTATCTTTTGGACATGCCTTATTCAAATCACAGAAATATGTACATACATGAATCATGCCTTGTTTTTTATTGACCGGCACGGGGTTTGACACCCATTGGGTCAAATGGATAGGATAGATAAAGCCAACTTTTAGCAATTTCTCAACCTCAACCTTAATGGTTGCTGCTTTCTTAGGGTTAACTAGACGAAGCTTCTGCTGGACAGGCTTGGCATCTTGATAAGTTGTGATTTCATGTTCAACTATTTTTGGATCGATGCCTAACATTTCCTCATAAGACCAGGAAAAAACGTCGCGGAATTCTTTAAAAAGATCTGTGTAGATTTGAATCTCTCCGAGGGAGCAGTCAGCTCCGATGAAAACATTCTCCATGACGCCAGGGTTTCGGGAGATATTGATTAGTAAGGTTTCAACGATAGTTGCCATATTACCCTCATCATAAACCTCGTGTGTAGCTAAGAGATTAATAGGACAAGACCTATCCAGCTTCGATTCTGGTTAAATCTGGGAGGAACTATGATCTATGATGAAGATCTTCCCAGGGTTTGTCTGGACTAGTCATTGCTTCAATTATAGCTTCACCAGAGGGAAATACTAAGTCTAATGAATTGGTGTCAGTGAGAGAACGCTGAGCCCAAATAGGCTCTAGAAGAGGATCGAACTCTTGTGCAGGAGTTGGATTTGTATTGGCTGAAGTTTACTGAACTAAAGAGTATGCTACTTCAGCTGCGGACAAGGGCATAGACATGCCCAGGTGCCCTATCCCATCCATCGTGGCCGATGGGGAAGGAAGTATCCATGGATCATCGAAGTAAGTCATGCGGAACGACGAAACTTGAAAAATCCCAACCTTATGGTGAATGGATATAAACATGATATCGCCTTGAGGGGGAGGAGTAATCGAAGGTACCCATCAAATATGGGCACAAACCAACCCCCACATTGACCACGTATTTGGACAAACCCTCGGCCATGCATGGTCGAAAGTTTCAGTTAACTCACCCAAAGCTGTGTGTTCCATCGACAACTTTCCTTTTTTTGTGCTTTTGTAGGTACACACGGGTTGTTTTAGGTCAGCTAGCATGTACACATGTGCAGTAATGGAGTAGGGCACGTGGGCCCTTATAAAAGAGGTTTTTAAAAGAGTTGTTCAACAATGTTTTGGCAAAGAAGGAATCTGAGATGGCCTGATGCCAAGTAAGCATGTTTGGTGCAAATTAGGGTTATAAAAATTAGGCCTAAAGGCTCTGCACAACCAAGGGAAAATTCAGGGAAATCAAAAGGTGACAGCAACAATCAAGGAAGGGTTGCATCACAGACTGGGAAATATGGTTTTTGAGTTTTTATTTTTATCCATTGTTGATGACAGTTGACTTCAGGAAATTTTGGACAACATGTTTTATTTTGGATATATGAGTAATATTTTTGAAAATAATTTCAAATTTCATGAGCTAAATTTGACAAAAGTGAATGTGTTTATGGGAGACACAAGGAAGTGTGTTTTACTTAACTAATGGTTATGTTATGATTGTTATGATTGTTATGAACAAAAGGGAGTCACAAGGGGTCCCACCTACTAGTTATTATTTATTTATAACCCTTATTATAATTATTACTCTTCCCCCTAACTAAAGTTAGTTGAGTCTTTTAATTAACTTAACAAATGAGTTGGTTCAACTACTTCAACCAATTCTAATTTGTTTAAAAGCAAAAGGAAAGGGAGGAACAAGAGGAGGATAGAAGTTGACGCATACTAAGGTTTTCTCTTTGATTTTATGTTGAGATAGTTCAGTTTTCATTCATTCATTTATTCATCACAAGCCTAATTCTCTTTTATGATAGTAGGGTCTTATTGTAGACAACAATATTCAAGGCTCAATCACATGCACTTGTTTTTCAGAGGTGTTGATCTATCTTTGATAGTCTGTGTAGACTTGATTGTTTGTGAATTAGTTTTCACAAATGACAAAGGCTATTGTGCAGAGTCGAGTGGGAAAAAATCTATGGAAAGCTGATCCAACTTTTAGAGTTCAATTTTGGGTTTCTGTCAGAGGTCCTTTTGTATGTTCCATCGAGGATGTCTAAGTTTGACTTTGGTCCAAAATTTATGCATGAGATTTTGTAAATAAAATGACTCTTTGGTGAATTTGAATGAAATAAAGGATAGCTTTATGTCTCATCTGTCTTGATTATCATCTTGGTGACTTTACTTCTATCTTTACATTTATTTCAGCAACTGATATGTTCAGAAAATTACATAAAAAGTAAATTTCCAGCAAGCTATTTATTAAAATAAGACTAGCCTAAGCACTCGTAAGTAATACTTGTGAGTTAGGATGTTATTTTGTTGGCTATAAACGTGATATTCCCGTCTACTTTGATTTAGCCAAGTAAAGTCTGAAAATGCTTGAGTAAGATCACTTCATATATTTTCCTCAACATTATGCTCATTTAACCATATAAAATTTCACATAATTTTCACCCAACCATAGGCATTCACTATGCCACCCCCTATCACACTAACCTTGTCTTAGATAGAATGATTCTGGAAAGTCCACACTAGAACCAACATATACCCTAACTAGACACACCATTGTTGCAGTAGCAACACAATACCAAGAGAATATACCTCTACTAATAGAAGCACACCTTTACCAAGAGAAGAACACAAGAGAGATACTAGAAATACTAAGACTACACCACGAAAACTTCTACACCACCCTCTCCAGACTTGTGCCTCCTTCTACTGCAATTGTAGCTTATGCAACTACTATTCCTCATACTTGAACCCTCCTTCTGCTGAGTGAGTGTGTCTAAGTGTGAAAATGAGCTAAGGCATCACCTTATTTATACTTATTCTTCTAGTGAAAATTTCCCACAGATTCGACCTGTCTTTTCTGGAAACTATAATTTACTTTGACTTTTTTTGGCAGGGTCGACTTCTCTTTCTAGGTTTTTCTATTTCTTTATTATTATTATCCTTGGGCTGACTTCTCTTCTAGGGTTTCCACACATTTGTTTAATGTTTCTCTTACTTTCAGAATATTTTATTCTAAGTATAAAGGTTAGACTTTGAGGTTAATACCTCCCGCAACTACCAAAACATCAACACTCCCTCTTAGTTAGGGAGGTATTAACTAAGATGTTCTTCATGTAATGGTATCAAACACATCCATCCATATCACATGGCATGGGAAATTCTCACATGGTATTTCATACCAGTATACAAGTAGCATCACCGTAGCCACACAAGTTATCTCATGATTAAACATATCATGTCACAAGTAGCATGGCCAAACAAATCATCTCATGATCAAACAGATCACGTAACAAGTAACACCATCATAGCCACACAAGATTTGTCATAGTCACACACACAGACTATCCGATGGTCATGTCACAGTCATGCATCTGGGGTCTCATCATCCTTTTGAGCTTTATGTCATCACAAGGCTTCAACTCACCAACTCACACATAATATGGCATCTAGTTCATACAAAACTAGTTACTCGCCAGCTCACACAGAATCTGGCATCTAGTTCATACAGAACTAGTAACATGTGTACCACAATATTTCATTGGATTAGCAATATCTCAGCGTACTATACTATTTCACTGAAGTAGCTATTTGTACCAAACTATTTCACTAGAGTATCTATGCGTACCAGACTATTTCATTGGAATAGCAATATCTCAACATACCAAACTATTTCACTGGAGTAGCTATGTGTACCATACTATTTCACTAGAGTAACAATATCTTCGCATACCAAAATATTTCACTGGAGTATCTATGCATAGCAGACTATTTCACTGGAGTATAAATATCTCAGCGTACCAGAATATTTCACTAGAGTGGCAATATCTCAGTGTACCAGACTATTTCACTAGAGTAGATATGTGTACTAGACTATTTCACTAGAGTAGAAGACCTGCGTACTAGGATTTCCCAATGGAGTAATAGACATCCAACACACTAGGTTGGCCCTCTAGCTGTCCCAGAGGCATGACCTCCCTGAAGGATATGTGGGAAGCCTCCAACCACACAAACTGGTTGGGCCTCCATAGCTAGGAAAATATGCTCTCCCTGAAGGATCTATGTACACATCATCATGACTAGTGCCACAGTTAGTGCCCAAGCATGACAACTTGTTTTCCACACTATACCATGTTGCTATCTGTAGTCGCATATATAAATAATCACTCTCTCTTACTAGAGAATTCCTTCTAGACCACATCAAGCTTGTCTCTGAAGTACACAAACTTTACTCTCGACAGAGGCTTGGTCAACACGTCTACTATTTTCTCATATGTAGTGACATACTGGAGCATCACTACTCCATTCTCCACCATATCTCTAATATAGCGATACATGGTGGTATTCACTGTCTATGAAGAAGTATCACACAACAACTTCAGATTCATCACCATCGGAGTAGGCATGAACTTGCAATCCATCATCCCAAATCTCTTCAGGATCTCTATTGCATACTTTCCTTGACTAAGGGAAATCCCATCCAGTCTCTGCCATACCTCCAGACCAAGAAATAATGCATCATACCCAAGTATTTCATCTCGAAATTTGATGCAATCTTTCTCTTGAACTCAAGAATGATCTCCTCGTATTTTTTTAGATGGAGTTCATCCATATATAACAATAATATCATTGGTCCACCATCCACAACCTTGTAGTAAAGGCTAGAATATTATTTACTCTTGGTAAATCCCAAGCTCATCAGGGAATTGTCTAATCTAGCATATCATGCCCTGGGTTCCTGCTAGGCATGTACAAATACTTCTTCAATTTTCATACATGAGACTCCTTCTCATGTATCTTGTGGTTGATCTATGTACACTTCTTCTAGCTACTGTAGAAAGTGTCTCGTCATAATATTCTCCCTCTTACTGGGAGAATATTATGGCCATAAATCAATCTTTTTGCATTTCTATGCTGCCATCAACAACATGTTTGATCTTGTATATCAATTTGGAAGTCACTACTAACTTCCTCTCAAGGAAAAGGTCCATATCCTAGTCCTTCTGACTAGCTTACTCCTATGTCACTGAAGCAAGGGAATCTTCCTATGAGGTATCATATCTCCTTGAAGCCTATGAAACTTCAATCTATCATCCTCAACTCATGGAACCCTTTTGTCAGTCCTGGAATATGTCTCTCTCTCATCTGACTCTGAGGAGAAATACTTTATGAATGAAAGTCTTTAGGCCTTTGAATCTCTCTAAGATTATGCTCACTATGAGTCTCCATTATCCCTCTAAATATTGACTTCCTCCGAGTCTATATAATCTCTGGAGCCATGTTATCCCTCTGTATGTGATGATTTCCTCTGAAGTATCCTATGAATGGTCCTAGGTAGGTTGCTCCTCCCTACTGGATCGTGAGGGTTGAATCCCTTTGAACTATAGCTCCTTTTGAGATGGTACTTGGTGAGTTCGCGTGCCTCACCACTGGTGGAGCCATATTCTCATCATGATATGGCTCATCAATTATATATATCTTTGCATCCTACAAAGTGTCACGAGACCATGTTGGTCTCTTCCTGGTTACTGCAATGATTTTGGGTAGGCCCTTCTGTCTCTACTAACTCTTCCTAATGAACTAAAGAGTGATCAACTGAACTAGTGGGATTTGTTTGGTCATATTTGGAGCCTTTTTCTCCTTACAATCAATATTCGTAAGAGATACTATGTATCTCACAAAAGTATCCTTCTTTCCAGAAGGTTTTAAATTCATCCTATTTTTCTTCGGTGCATGGATGTATACAGTTGTGTATACAACTTCTTATCTGAATAGTCTGCTCCATGTCTCAAACTATATATCATCTAATATGTTTCCTAATGCAACCGTCACTATATCTTACCTCAGATTTATCACTTGTGACCTACCTGGAACAAGACAAAAAACAAGGGAAGACAATAGACAAGAATAATACTCTTATAATAATAATAATAAAAATAACAGGAACAATCATCACAATAGATCTTTCTCAAAGCTATCACGTGTGACCTGCCTAGAACAAGAACCAAAATAAAAATGCAATAATGAGAAATAGGAATAAAACTCTTCTAGTGTTGTGACCAATCATTCCTCCATGGTAACCTGCTCGAAACAAGAAAAACAAGAGCAAAAATATTTCCAATATAATAACATTTTCATAAGAACATATCTATGTTAACAAGAATAAAATACAATTTCATGGTAATCAACATATAATTACCAAAGTGACCTGCATGCAAGAAAAACAAGAAGTATCTCCTAGAGGAGATGTTATTTCATCTTGCAAACAAGTACAATAAGCATTTATATCAATAGTACTTACATGTTGTCAAGTATTCATTGTATCTAGCAGTATTAGAACCTTTCAAGGATTGATGTCACAACTATAGTGTTTACTTGTAATGTAGAAATTATAAAACTTGATATGTGCAAATCAGAAACTTATCAATTTAATCAATCAAACTTGGAACCTAGATTCTTATCTTCAAGAATGAGTGTTGTTGCTTTTCTTCCGAGTCTCCTTCACTCAAGATGACACATATTCTCTCCAACCTATCCCCTGTACTAAGACAATATTCTTTCTTGACAGAAATATGAGTTAGGGAATATAATGCAAGTAAACTCAAAAATCTCAACCTTAATCAACCTAATACTTTGACTAGAGTCAACTTATAACTTTAACTTTGACCCAAGGTTAGTATGATAGTCATAACTTCAATAGATCAAAATACAACTAGATGTTCATAAGATCACAATAATTCCATAACAACTAGAGGCATATCAAAACAATCAAACCTTGAGTGTGTTGTTCCTCTGAATGTGATAGATCTGAGATCCTCTAGATCTACAATTATTGCTAGGACAAAATATCCCTTCTCCTGCAAATACCCTTAAGATAATTATACAGTTTAAACACATACAAGTAAATACCTTCGACAGGAGTGGAAAACAATGGCAATCAACGACGAATCCTAAAACTTCAAGGTGCTCCAAATGGCACTGCAACTGGTGTTGCAACTGGCACTGCAACATGCATGAAGCAACTTGCACAAAGAAACGGGTACTGCAAACCTAGGGTTTTATGAGAAAACCCTAATTTTTCAATTTCATAATTTTGGAGATTTGATCTGGGGGAAAGATGCGCCCTACTTAGGAAACCTTATTGATGGGTTCAGTAAGTGCTCAACGAGCTTGACAATGGGAGAAACTAAGGATGTTCTTTCCAACGATTAGATTGTTACAAAGGAAACTAGCTCTGATACCATGTTAAAATTTTGGTATGCTCGTTTAACCATAGACAATGTCATATCATTGTCACCCAACCATAGAATTCACTATTCCACCTCCCAGCAAACTAACCTTTACTAGCCTTTTCTTAGATAGAATGATTCTGGAAACTCCACACTAGAACCAACAGATACCCTAACCAAAAACACCATTGTTGCAGCAACAACACAATACTAAGAGAAAGTACCTCTACTAATAGAAGTGTACCTTTACCAAGATAAGAACACAAGAGAGATACCAGAAAGACTGAGATTACACCATGGAAACTGTTGCACCACCCTCTCCAAACTTGCACCTCCTTTTGTTGCAATTGTAGTTGTTCCAGATACTTCTCCTCAGACTTGCACCCTCCTTTTGTTGAGTGAATGTGCGTAAGTTTGAAAATGAGCTAAGGCGTCACCTTATTTATACTTATTCTTCTAGTGAAATTTTCCCACAGAGCCGACCTGTCTTTTCTGGCAAATATAATTTACTTTGACATTTTCTGGCAGGGCTGACTTCTCTTTCTGGGGTTTTCTATTTCTTCATTATTATTCTCCTTGGGCCAAATTATCTTCTATGGTTTCCACAAATCTATCTTATGGTTCTCTTACTTCTAGAATAGTCTATTCCAAGTAAAAAGGTTACACTTGGAGGTTAATACCTCCCGCAACTACCAAAACATCAACACAACGATGTGATATGCCGGTAGAGTGCACACCACAAACCAAAAAAACAATTTTTTAAAAGAAAAATGATAGCGATAGTGTTTGGGATCCAATGCAATCAGTGGTATCACTACAATGGATACCAAATGCCCCATATAAAAGTAAATAAACCCTATAAAATATATTTCTTAAAAAAAATTCTCATTGTGAAATATAGAGAGGGAAACCAAGAGAAACAACAAGGAAGCTAGGGATTCCAATATCGAATGTAAATATAAAACCCTTTTCTATTTTTAGAATGCATTGAAAATTGTTTGAATAAAATAGGATAAATATTGAGATAATTAATAGAATGAAATCACATTCCTGAAATTTCTTCTCTGTAAATTTGTATGTGACCTATGGTTATCTCTTACGAATTTGGCTCTTCAAAAAAATCTACCCACTCCAAAGTATTTGTATTAAAACCTAGGAAAATCCCCATACAAAGACTTATGTTATGTATAAAACCCCTTATTAAGCCTTAGATATTGAATTATTACATTTCCAGTGTTATATTTGTATGTCAGCTAGAACCATTCATTGCACATTTTCATTATAATTGTACCCTAGTCTCCTATATATATAACAAGGAGACCTAGTCTTAGGAAAAAATTATCTCATCTCATATTGTATTATGAAGTGGACATATTGTTAAAGGAGGTTTCCCCCTCAAAGTTGATTGTATTCATTGAATTCTTATCATTTTTAAGGAATTGAATCATAACATTTGGTATCAAAGCAATGATCCTAGGGTTTTTATTCTCTAAGCAAGTCATCTTATAATTTTTTATATAACTTTTTTTTGGGACAATTCAGAAAACTAAAAATGGAGGTTATTTAGAAGACATATCAAGGTATCTATGATATGAACTTTATATTTTGAGTTGTTATACTTTTAGGGATACAACCTATGGAAGATAGGGTTTTTGACTCATCCTGAATTCAATTTTAAATAAGTCGTCTTGGGATTTTAGATATAACTTTTTTTATGGGATGATTCTGATAGCAACACTTGGTGGTTTTGTATATGACATATCAAGGTACCAGTGGTACAAATTTAAGATTTTGGGTGGTTAAATTTTTGTAGATATACCCTATGGAAGATATTGTGTTTTACTAGTCCTATAACTAGTCTCAAACAAGTGTTCCAGGTAAAATAGTCATATCTTATTCCACAAGGATACAAATTCAGTGAGGAAACTTGAATTTTAAATAGGACTATCCATAGTATTTTGGGTACAATTTTTATAATCATGTATTAAATATTGGACTCTTGGCATTTTGTACAAGTTCACTCTCTAGAACATTTCAAAAATGAACAAGGTTTGGGAAAGTTACCATAAATTTCACTTGGAACATCAAAATTTTGGTCAGACCTGTGGCATTCTAGTGAAGACATATCAGAGTACTACAACCCAAAATTTCAGACTTAGAAGAGATGAAATTTCATAAATACATTAGAAGGAAGGTCGGTTAGGAGGACATACTCCAAATTAATGGTTTGAAAGGTACGTAACTTACAATTGGCATACATTTTTATTGGAAGATCTATTTTTGGTAATTCAAAATTTGTGATAAAGAGGAAGAGGAGGAGAATTAATATTTTCTCACATGTCTCCATAGGCTCCTCCAAAATTTACTTCAATAAACAAACCTCCATAGAGCTCAACCATGAATCAAGATGAAATCCAAGAGATTTATCAACGTATGGAAACGAGGATCACTAAAACTAGGGAACAAATAGAAAACAAGATCACTAAAAATAAGGAAGAGATGAAAAAAAATATGGATGAAAATAAGAATGACATGAAAAACAAGATGGATAAAATAAGGAAGAAATGCAAAAATCCAAGAAGGAATTGCAAAATTCCATGTCTTCCATGATCTTTCAAGCTCTGGATGAGAGACTCCCTGTTGTAAGAAATGTTACCCTACAGATAGGTTAAGCTCCCCTTTGGACCAAGACCCCTTCTTTGGTACAAAGACATAAGTAAAAAAATGGTTGCTACTTTCCTTATATATCTAGTTCATTAACCTATAGATAGAAGGAGGGAGGCTTAACTATTTCCCAAAGTTTTTCCTCGTTGCTCCATCCTTTTTCCTTGCTGCTCCAATTCCTTCAATGATCAAAGAGACCTACAAAACAATGGAAAAACTTCTTACTTCTAATAGATTTCGTTATATAAAAACGACATCTAGCTATACCTGATTTGAATTAAGCATAGACATTACAGTGAACAACATAATGAAAGGAATAGGCCAAGTTAATATTAAATCGAAATCCAAAAGAAGGAACTTACAAATCAAGTTGATTATGCCGCAATATTCTCCAAGATCTCCTCATCCATTCCTTACATGAAAGTCTTGAGATCCAAATGATGATGCTTCAATGAATTCTTTCTCCCAGAGTCAAAGGTTTGACACATGAAATCTCCCCCCTTTTACCTTGGAAATTCCCTCAATTTATAGAATTGGGAGGCTCAACCACCATGGGATATTTAGGTAAGTGGTTGAGAATATGGCTCCATGAGTTGGGATTTCATCCTAAGATAGAGCCATAGGTGATCCATAATTGGATCTTGGGACCAAAATGGGTCCAGGAAGGCCTAAAAATCAAAGTTCTCATAATGGATTCAAAAAGGATGTGGGCGTAGACCTCGTTGATACGAACCTAACACAACTTGAGCAGGCTCAAATGAACTTTGTATGCTTAAGATATTGCAGTTTGTTCATTTTGTCAAACAATTAAAAAGAACAAAGATGACTGTATAGTCTGTACAGTCCCAAGTGGTAGTTGACTGTACAAATCGTACAACTGTACAACTAATGTGGCAGGGTATAGTTGGCGCTGATGTGGGGCAGATAGGTGGATGAGTCAGGGAGTGACACATGTCACCACTACAAGGGTGACATGTGGCCCGTTCATACTACTGATGTGGTAGGTCCGTACATCGGTGCTGACGTGGCAAGTGTGTTGACTGGGCAGGGATCGTGACATGTATTGACAGGTGGAATAGTTATCGCTTAACACATGGCAATTGTGGGAAAGTGGTGAGGTGCCACGTGGCCCAATCATGGGCTGCCATGTGGCACCCATTTATTGGTTATTGGTTTTTGAAAAATATTTGGGACTTCACCGGATTTGGTCCCGCGACCTTGGCTCCGGGAAAATGACTTGGCATGGCCGGGCTGGCCAACCCATCCTCGCATTGGATCTTAACCCTTAAGTGAAAAACCTATATTTAAGTTGCATATGGTGTATATCTGGGTGGAAAAGGGGCTAGGGCCTAGCCCCAGCCCTCGGCACAAGAAGTACCATATGACTCTACCATGGGACCGAGACCTACCTTCTATACAATTGGCGCAAATGTTATGAGTCTAGCCCCCGGTTTCGGGATTTACCAATTGTCGACCATAGGACCCAGCCTTCTCACATATGGTTCTAAGGTTAAAGGTTATCCCTGGTCGGTCGGGCTAGCTCGTCGACCAGGGGGTGTAACCAATGGCTACATGATCAGGAGAAAGATACTTGTGTTAGTGTGTGGAGGGTTTAGCCAAGGCAAAATGGCCAACCAGATGTCCAGGAGCCAAACCGTCGGGGGGCCATCACACTACCAGATTAGCCTGAGGCCACATGGAGCACACCAAGTGACCAAGAGCCAACGAAAAAAAGGGTTGTGCCCTTATTATGTTCTATTTTTGGGTTTTATACTATAGTATAATATTTTTAATGATTTATTCAACATTTTTTACAGATTTTGGACAATATTGGGGGATATTGGGCCCTTTTTGAAACCAGATATTAGGGAGAAGTTGGGAGGTTGTTACCCACTTCTAGTCTATATAAACTAGAGGTTCTTGGAGCCATGGAGGAGGAGGTTTAGAACAAGTTTATGCTGAAGAATTATTGAGCCAAAGCCATTTTTATGCAAGGAAGCCATTGAGGAGAGCACCTTTGCGGGCCATTTCTGGGAGCTTTCTTCATCCGATTTCAATGTCGTCAATTTTGTTGGGTTCTATAGATATGGTAGAACAAGAACAGATTAGTTTGTAACCTTTTTGGCACTATTATTATGTACTTTTAAATATTTGAACATAAATAAGAAAGTCTCACTCACTGAGACAAAGGCCCGAAGACGTAGGCAAGATTGCCGAACTCCGTTATCACTTTAGTGTTTTATGGTTTGTTATTATTCATGATTATTTTTATATATGTATTTTTATTAATGGATTCTATGTTTCCTCGTTCATTCTTCCTCTTTAATATTTTTAATGATTTATTCAGCAGTTTTTAGAGATTTTGGCCAATATTGGGGGATATTGGGTCCTTTTTTAGGCCAGATATTGGGGAGAAGTTGGGAGGTTGTTACCCACTTCTAGTATATATAAATGAGAGGTTCTTGGATCCATGGAGGAGGAGGTTCAGAAAATTTTTATGCTGAATAATTATTGAGCCAAATCCATTTTTATGCAGGGAAGCCATTGAGGAGAGCACCTTTGCAGGCCATTTATGGGAGCTCCGTTCATCCGATTTCAGTGCTGTCAGTTTTGTTGGGTTATAAAGATCTGGTAGAATAAGAACATATCATTTTGTAACATTTTTGGAACTATTATTATGTAGTTTTAAAGCTTTGAACATAAATAAGAAAGCCTCACCCACTAAGACAAAGGCTCGGAGATGTAGGCGAGATTGACAAACTCCATTATCAATTTGTGTTTTATGGTTTGTTGTTCTTCATGCTTATTTCCAAATCTGTACATTGCTTAATGGATGTTATGTTTCCTCTTTCATTAGCTTCCTAAATGGTAATTTAACTCATGCATAATATCTCAAACATTTTCGTTTAAAAGATATTTTCGGATCAATAAGATAGGATTCGAGCAAAACCAACCTCATCTCTTCAAATCTGCCCCTTAGAAAAAGGTGGGATTCTCCATATTTTCCTCTAAACAAAGTGGTGCTCCCATAAGTTAAATATAGGGCACCATTGGTTCTCCCTTAACATGGATAGGGGAGCACCGGTGCTCCTTATACATGGACAAGGGGGCGCCACCCTTCATAAATTCCAAAAAAATGGTCAAATTTTCAAGTAAAAAGAATGTTTTTGACCTTGAAATGATGGGTTTCTTCCTACAACATGAATTAGGGATCATGGATAATGTTTTTCATGGTGTCAATGAGTTGTGAGACTTAGAAAATTGCATGCGACACTTATTAAGGTGCATACAACACTTGAAAAAGTGCATGCAACACTTAACAAAGTGCATAAGACACTTTGTGACACTTGAAACACTTAACAAAGTGCATACGACACTTTGTGACACTTGCGACACTTAAGTGTGGCATTTTGATGTGTAATAGATGCCCCATAAAGTGTGAGGTTAGAAGAGAAACGGATGGCCAAAACACTTTGAAAATTCTTCAATGCAAGGGTGTTGGAGTAAGAGAACCTGGTAGAAGCTACAAACAACCATCAAATAATATAAATATATGTTTCATTCCTGAGGAAGGCATACCTATGCTTGGAATATGAGTTGAATCAAAGCATGGCCACCTACCAATACACTGCGGATCCATGAAAATACTTACTAAGGATATGGCCACCAAAGATACAATGTGGATCCATACCTCCATGACATGAACTGATCGCAGACATGAAAAATACACAGTGGAGCTACAAGATGACAAAACATAGCCATAGATCAATACAATGTGGATCTATGTCTCAATATATTTATCAGTAAAATTTCTAGCGTGGTGATTGTACTGAAATATTTTACATGCTCAAATGATCTCCATCGCATCTTGGGAAAAGCACATAACAAAGTGAGTTCCCAACCCAGGGTCTTCGTTCTGATCCCAAAATGGTATGATTCTAGCCATGTGAATAGATGAATTGATGTCGAACATGGTAGAAACCACTTGATTACCGGTCATTGAGGTATACCGTTAACAAGTGCAAGGGATATCACCAATGATGACAATGATTCCCAAGGTAGCTTTAGTACATTACAGTGAATGTGAATAAATGATATGAGGTCGAACATTCATGGAATAATCTGATCAAAGGTCAATGGTGTAAACCTACTATCGGAAGCGAGGAGGCTTGTCATTGAGGCATACAGGCTCCAAGGTACTGATTGGTTTCTAAGTTTAATTCCAGGATAATATGTTGAATTTGACATGAATAGACTCGTCAAAGGAGGGCTATGATGTATCCCCAATCATCGACATGAAACTGACACATGAAAGTGATATGAGATGGTGGATTAAATGAGTATGGACTGACACAGGAATGGAAACTGGTAATATTGCATATGGTTGGTTTTGAATGACACTTCCCTTGAACATTCTGAGGAACGAAAAATGACTTGGAAACATTGACTCGACAAATACCAAGAAAATAATGTGACTATAATAAGAGAACTCTTCGACTGGAACGAAAAAGTATAATGACACATGGAATTGGTATGACTGAGAGACAAACATATTACCCAAATGTAATATGAGACACAAATAGGTGCCATGTTCAAGGGAGACAACAATAGCTACCATAATGGATTCCAAAACACTTGACCCACTTCTTTCAAATTCCCCCCCACCATGATTGGTGAGTACCTCTTTGTTTTTTAACAAGCTTGAGGAGGATAACCGATGCTCAGTATAGCTCATCTTTGATGATTCCCTCGACATATGGTTAATGAACCTAAAGAAGGAGGGGTTCGGTCCTATATGGGTCCTAGAGTTTTGTCCCATATAGGTCCTTCAATGCATGGTTTTATGAGCCCAAAGAGTCTGAAAAGAACTTAAAGATGAATCCATAGGTGATTTTTTTGTAAATTTAGTCTCTCAAACCCAAAAAAAGTGTAAAATAATACAAGGGATAACTTTTCTAGTCACGCTTGACTAGAGTATTCTTTTTTCGTAATTACTCTCATGAGGATGAAAAAGAGATAAACTACCACTAGAAAGACACCCTTTAAAACCTTTTAATAAGTGTGAAAGGAAGCAAGCTCACTTGAAAATCTTTTCATGTTTAGGGAGTCTAAAAAGAGCTTAAAGGAAACTCTAAAGAGTTCATTTTTCGTATAACTTTTATGAGTCCCAAAAAGTGATAAAAGTATACTTGGTAACCTATTCTCATGTATTAATAAGCATGATAAAGAAAAAAATACCGAGCTAGGTAACCTAATCTCATGTATTTATGAGCACGAGAAAGAACAAAGATCAAGCTCTTTCTAGAAAATACTACACTCTCATACTCAAAGCTAGAACCTAGAAAAGGGACATTGTTTGTTGCAGAATCATGGAGATCTGGAGTGCAATAGTCAAGTTGGTCAACAATGACAATTTTCCCTTGATGGGTCATTTTGTGATGGCCATTTTGACACTATTGGGACGTTATGTCGTTGATATTGCGATGAATCTTGAGTCTTTGAAACATCATTTTATGGCACGTGGCAATTTCAACCTACTTGAATCAACATCGCAAGAGAGACGACCCTAGGGAAATTCTCACAATTGCGAAAAATAAATAAATATCATCGCCAACACGAAAATATAGGCAAACTAAGTGAAACCAACAATTCGTCTCAATTGAGACAACCATTGCGAAGACAATTTTCATTGTCTATATAGCAAATGCGTCGCAACAATTTTTATTGTCGTCTCACTTGCGACGACAACATTTTTTGTTTTATATAGCGATTCGTCGCAGGAACAACAACATTTCTTTGTTTATATAGCAAATGTGTTGCAACAATTTTTGTTGTCCTCGCACTTGAGACGACAACTTTTTTTTGTTTATATAGAGAATGCGTCGTAGGAACGACAACATTTTTTTGTTTATATAGAAAATGCGTCGCAACAATTTTTGTTGTCGTCTCACTTGCGACGACAACATTTTTTTGTTTGTATAGCAAATTCGTCGCAGGTATATTATTGTCGTCGAAATTGAGATGAAAAATATTTATTGAAAAAAAAATTAAAAAATTATTTTAGGTGGCAATATTAATATTAATATTACCATATTAATAACTATCAATAGAAAACATTGACATTATTTATTATTTATATTAATAACTTCTTTTGCATGGGGACTTGGTGTTTTTTCCAACAACCAAGCAAAAGCTTATGCACTTTGGAAAGGATTGAAAATTTCTAAAGGTTCATGTGCTCAATCGTTGGTTGTAGTGAGAGATTCAAATACAATCATTAACCATATGGAATTCATTGTGCGCTAAATAGTCTCATTCAAGGTTACAAGGTTACATATAAAATAAATAATGTAATATATAAGATGAAATACTCAAAGAAAATGTGTCTAAAATGAAATATGTGCTCGGGTGGTACAACAACTATTTGATAATACTTATTTCAATAGGTCAATGAAAATGTATGGATTTTATGTAAGAGTTTCACATGGTGTATTTTACAAATACAAAACACAATCCTAAGACTCTACACAAAACTAATGACCTTCACTCAAATAGTTAAATATTAATTAGGCCTTCCAAGTGCTTCAATGTATGGTGATGAAACCCACCATAGAAAACACATGAAGGCATGAGAGGCACTATAATTACACTACAGGGGAAGATGAAAGGGGACCTATGGGAAAATAAATCCTCTATCTCCAAGGTCATTCTCAAAACTCATATTCTTCTACAATGTGCCTTAAATGAAGCCATATACCTTCTTTGACTTATCAACCAGTCCTTGAATCTATGTAAGAGGTTAGTGGGGAAATTATTTTCACATAATAATGGGATCATGGGTTGAGTACAATCTTCATGCCATGGGAAGTGTAAGAGTCCTACATTCATCTAGTTATAGGTAATGTCATCCATCATTTCCACCAATGATATCATTTTCATTGACTCTAACATTGTGGGAAGCACTCTAACATTAATTCTCTACATATTTCATGTTTTATTCTCCATTTCCAACCCATACCAATTTGGAAATT
>ML790109.1:134155-144747 GCA_009831015.1 Picea engelmannii | reverse complement strand
TCCAATACCACTAAGCACTATTAAAACAACTCCAAGTTCAACTTGAAAAACCAAGGCTATTTTTTGGATTGCAAAGGAGACTAGGATGATTAGGACAACATTAAGACAAGACACTAATACAAGGAGTCATGAAAAGAACACAGCGTGTCTCAAGCCCAAGATAAATGAGGTAGCTATTCTATGGTGGGGTATGGGGAAACATTCCCAACAATTGTATCTTTAGTGTTCCAGGTCAGGTATGTTGTTACTTATGTGGGCTCAATATACAATATTGTCCTTCATTCAAAGATCCACCCAAAAAGTCCTAATAGATGATACAAGTAGTCAATGATGAGGTGTACAAGGAATCCTTCATCACAAGTAGGGCACATGGGTTTTGTGAAACCTAATTTATGGAAAGGGAATTTGGAGCAGAGAACTAAAATTAGGGAACATGGATTTTGTGAGGAAACCTAAATAATATAACCTAACATAGTTATTTTGTTTCCATAACAAAATTTTATCAACTTTATTTTAATTTCAAAAACTGCTAGATAACTTGCAATATTGGCAAAAAATTACCAATTTTATTGAAATCAATGATGATAAAATATTCTTGGAGAAAATTTGACGCATCGCTTCTGTGAGGATGTAAATATTGTTAAACCTAGAATAGTTGGATTTCTCTAGAAGAATTTATGATGGGCATTAAGTTCATTTTACAAATCTAGGCAAGAAAGTTTTGAAGTGCTAGAAAAATGCCTAAAGTACCATTTGGGCCAGCTTGTTTCTCTCATCTAAAGGTGATGTTGGAGTGCTAGATTTCAAGATGTCATTATTCATATGAAGGAATACAAGTTTCCATCTTTATTTATATATTTCACATTAATATAAAACCATCTATGTGCATTTTAAAAGGATGACTTAGCTCATATGTGTGCTCTATTTTAGGGAAGATTTGAATTACATAGAATATAGTGACAATTTTTGGCACATGGTAAGAATGTTGAGCTTGGGAAGTGATATTTGGGAACTCTGCAAGCCCATTATGAAAAAATCCCTACAACCATTACATTCCATCAAACCATATTTCTATCAATAATTTCATCAAACAATTAGCATGCACACTCAAGTGATAAGAGAAAGAAGTCAAACCATATTTATCCTCCCATGTGCCCTCCTGATGTAGACCCTCGACCCTCGAGCCAAGATCCGTGTAGGATCATTCCAAATCTTCCCCTGAGTCTGATTGACTCTTTGATTTCCCCACAGGGAATACTTCACACTAACAAATAGGTTTATTCCAAAGGTCCTTCCGAGTTATGCCTGCGTGATCAAACACCGGCGTTAACTCCACAACCGACCAACAAATGTGATCGGGGCTTTTTCCTTTTCAGGATTTCGGATTTCGTGATCTTGCAAATCCTATTGTCAAGCCCCCTTGTCTCTTCAACCTCCGAAACCTGAAAAGTCAATGAGGGTTGACTCCTTCAATGTACCGAACACACACCTCTTGTTGCCACTTGTTTCGACTTTTCAAAACTTGAGTGATCAACCAACATTCATTCCTCTTCCCTTATGATTTTTCGGTTTTCAAAATTTCCCCTTTTGACGAGATCGAAGGTCTTTCAAGATTTTCCCCGAAGCTTGACCACTCCCTTGACTTCCTTCCAACGTATCCTCCGATTAATGCTTAGGACCCACCTTTCGGCTTTTTCCTTTTCACGATTTCGGGAGTTGCGTTGACATGCAACTTTGTCTCTTGACTCCCGGAACCCCAAAACCCATTTGGGCCCACACTATTGTCCTTCTATGTTTTCAGGAATTTTCCCTTTCACTCTTCAGGATTTTGCGACTTGCGAGTTCCACAACAGAAAGGTTCCTCACCTCCCGAAACTCCGATATCCGAATTCCTGAAACCTCGCCTCCAACGTGATTTATGGCTAAGATCCTCCACAATCCAACGACTATGGATCTTTCAGCTTTTTGCGAATCGGGAGTTTGAAACTCTCGATTCCAAATATTGTTGCCTCCTCTACTTCCCGACACCCGAAGTGTCGAAATGTCGAAATTCCACACCAAAGTCCTATCGCGTTTCGCGACTTCGAGATTTTCACTCCACTATGTCCCGGCTCCTTGCCATTAGGACTCCCAAAATACCAAACCCTGAATTCCTGAAGTGCCGAAAATCACTCGTTCGGCTTCACATGCAATAATCCATTTCATGATTCAGGAGTTAGAGTGACCAAGGGTTTTGGCTTACACTCCAAACCTACGAAACCCGAAATTCCGAAATGATCTAATGACTCAACTGACCACAATAAATAGTCCATGTTGATTCTTGAAACCAAAGTGATGGGTTCACCCAACTTCTAACCACCTTGCAACTCCTCTAGATCTTATGGTCCCCGTGATTTTGTGAGTTCTCCTCGGAGAATTCTAACCGCCCGATTCACTCCTCAATGACTTCTGTGAGATGAATCGGTGTTCTCCCTCTTGAACTTGTCTTTTATGAGATGCTTTTGACTTTTGTCTCCCTTTGAACACTTCAAAGGTACTATCCCTCATGAGCTTTCACTTGCAACCTCAAGTCTCCAAGAGATCATGCTCGCACTCCTTGTAGCAATCTTTCAAATAACCCCTAGTTATTTGAGTCTTTGACCCTGTGCACTCCTTACAATAGAAATCTTTCAACTTCACCTTAGCTGATAAATTCCAAGGCTTCAACTAGCCTGCGCACACCTTGCATGGATCTGTGCCTCACCTACACTTCTGCAGGAAATGAGAAAAACGATATCTCTCCTGAGCTTTCTGAGATAAAACTTAGACTTTTGTCAACGCACACCTTGCGGACGTTTCACTGCACTCCTTGTAGGAATTCTCAGGAAGAGAAACAATTGAAACTCATTCTTCTCCCCTCTCATAATTCATACATTCATCATGAAATCATACACACAACATAGCATTAAAACAAATGCATAATAGAGAAAACAAATAGCTATAAACATACCATTCAACAGAGGTAAAAAATAAGCATCATAACACCATGAAAATGAGTCAAAGCTTCATATATTAACTCAAGTGATCCTATACATGGGTTCTTCTCTACAACTCTCTGCTACAGCTCTCAATGATGATAATGTTACAATGATACAAGGGTGAGGGTGTCTATATCCGTTTTCCCTCCTACTCTCTAAACTATCTAATCTATGAATTCAAATCTACCTACTTTCATTAATTACATATAAATGCCTTTACATTCTAAAAATGAGAGTAGTGCTCAAGATCTGTTTATAAAATCTAAGATATAAATGTAAGTACGCTTCCCCATATATCACATTAATATCCACTTCATTAATTTTTCAAAACATTTCAAAAATGTGCGCTGGTGTTTTTCCAGCTGTCTTCCACCTTTTATGTTGCTTGCTTGGCTGGCTGCTTACGATGCTCCTGCATCATACTCCCTCGCTTGAAAATTTTCATGAACTTCTGTTCATGAGCTCTTGCACGGTCTGTCCATGCTTATGAATTTCTGCTTCATCTTCCCAACTAGCATCTTCAACTGGATGTCCCTTCCATTTGACCAAGTATTCAAAATACTCTTTTCTTCTGGTCTTTTTTCTAATCCTTTTGTCAATTATGCTTTTCGTCTGTGGCTTTTCAGCTACAGGCATTTGTTTTGTCCATTGAATTTCTTTCTGCTCATCTTTTGCTCCTTCTTCTTTAGCTTGGTAAGGGTACAAATCCACAACATTGAATATTGATGAGATTCCGATCCCATCGGTTAATTCAATCTCATATGCGTTTGCCCCAAATTTCCTTATGACCTTGCACAGTCCAATATTTTTCATCCTCATTTTGTTATACGTTCCCCTTGGGAATCTTTGTTTCTTCAGATGTGCAAGAATCAGATCACCAACTTCAAATTGAAGTTCTCGCCTTTGTTGATCTACTCTCCGCTTATATTCTTGACTTAAAATCTGCAATCGCTCCTTGACTCGGCTGTGAATCTCCTTCATTCCTTCTACAAAGTCCTCTACACTAGCACTCCTGAATTCAGCTTGTTCTGAATCTTTCAATTTAGAAACTCCTCTTGGCTGCATTCCATATACAATCTAGAATGGACTCTGCCCTGTGCTTCTATTAAGTGAATCATTATAAGAAAATTCCACCTGTGGCAGAATGTGATCCCATTGACTGTGGTGTTCAGTCACTAAGCTCCTCAACAAATCTCCCAAGATTTTGTTCACGACTTTTGTCTGCCCATCCATTGAAGGATGATATGTTGAGCTAAAAGACAAACTTGTCCCCAGCATTTTCCATAAGTTCCTCCAAAAATGCCTTACGAACTTGGTATCTCGATCAGACACGATACTCCTTGGCAAGCCATGAAGTCTGACGACTTCCTTGAAAAACAGGTTCGCAATATGAGTTGTGTCACTAGTTTTCTTGCATGGTATGAAATGTGCCATTTTTGAAAATCTTTCGACTACCACAAAGATTGAATCATAGCCTCTCTATGTTCTTGGCAGTCCCAATATAAAATCCATGCTCACTGTGTCCCACAACCTTTATGGTATGGGCAATGGTTGGTATAACCCTGTGTTTTACCTTTTTCCTTTAGTGTGCTGGCAAATTCTGCATCTGTCCACGAATTTCTTAACATTTGTCCTCATCCCTGGCCAAAAATATGAGCCATTCAACTTTGAGAACGTCTTATCATGACCGAAGTCTCCGAACAATCCTCCACTGTGTTTTTCCTTCAGTAGATTCTCCCTCATGGAGCATTTTGGAATACATAGTTGATTGCTCCAGAATAATAACCCATCCTGGATCATGTATTCAGCCCATTGGCTTCTGTCCTTGAGAACTGGATTCTCAGATGCCTCATATGCCTCCTTAAAATCCGGGTCATCCCTGTACATTTCTTTGAGGTTGTCAAAACCTAAAGTCTTGACTATGAATTCCTGCATAAGCAAACATTTCCTGCTCGAAGCATCAACAACTTTGTTAGCAGTTCCAGAAATATCCTTAATCACAAAATTAAAATTCTACATGAATTCAACCCATTTAACATGTTTTTGGTTCAACTTCTCCTATTGAGTCGCGAATTGTAAAGCATGATTATCACTGTACAAAACAAACTCTTTAGGAACCAAATAATGTCTCCATTTCTTTAGTGCTTGTATGACTGCATAGAATTCTTTGTCATATGTTGAGTACTTAATCTTCGTTTCATTTAGTTTTTCACTGAAGTATGCGACTGGCCTGTCATCTTGTCTCAAGACCGCTCCAATTGCAAATCCACTCGTGTCACACTTGACCTGGAATGTCTTGCTAAAATCTGGCAAAACTAGAATTGGTTGCTCAGTGATCTTATTCTTCAACAGATTGAATCTCTTCTCTGCTTCTTCTATCCAGTGAAAAGACTTGTGTCTTTTCTTCACCGTATCCATCATTGGTGTGCTAATTCCACTAAAGTTTCGGATGAATTTCCTGTAGAAGATAGACAAACCATGGAAGCTTTGTACTTCAAATATACCCTTTGATGATGGACAATCCTTAATCGCCTTTACCTTTTCCAGATCCATCTTCAACTCATTTGAAGATATAATAAAACCCAAATAAATAAGTTATGTTCTCATAAATGATGATTTCTTGACATTAATTAGCAATTTCTCTTGCTGTAATCTCCTCATCACTGTAGCTAAATGCTTTAAGTGCTCTGCTTCTATCCTGCTAAAAATTAATATATCATCAAGATATGCAATGACGAATTTCCCTATGAAATCCTTCAGGACTTCGTTCATCAATCTCATGAAAGTACTGGGTGCATTCGTTAAGCCAAATGGCATGACAAGCCATTCATACAGTCCCTCATTCATCTTGAATGTTGTCTTCCATTCATCACCTTCTCTCATTCGAATTTGAAGATACCCACTCTTCAAATCAACTTTGAAAAGAACTTTGCTCCACTCAAGCAATCCATCAAGTCGTCCATCCTTGGCAATGGAAATCTATATCTGATGGTAATCTTATTGATTTCCCTTGAGTCTGTACACATTCTCCAGCCTTCGTCTTTCTTTGGGTTGAGCACTGTTGGAACAACGCATGGAATCAAGCTTTCTCGAATCAATCCTTTGTCCATTAAGTCTTGGACCTTTCTCTTAACTTCTTCATTTTCCTACGGCGTCAACCTGTACGCAACTTTGTTTGGTAAACTGGCTCTAGTTATAAGATCAATATGATGGCTTATACTCATGATAGGTGGCAACGAACAAGGTAGTTCGTCCACTACTATATCAGCAAATTCTTCCATCAACTCCTAGATTTCTTCTGGTAAATCATCTATCCTTGTACTGGTCAAAACAATTTTAGGATTCTTGACCATAATAAATTGTGTGTATTCCTTCTTCTTAACCTCCTTAAGAAGTTCCTTCCCACTCATGAGAAGTACAGTGTTGCTCATCTCTATTTTCACCTCTGAGTTTTTAATCGGCAACAACATGTGCATCCTCCCATTCTTCTCCAGGGTGTACATGTTCTTTCTCCCATCATGAATCATGTTCCTATCATATTGCCACGGTCTACCCAACAATAGATGAAAAACATCCATGGGAATGACATCACATAATATTTCATCTTTATATCCTCCTATTTTAAATTCAACTAAACATTGTTTAGTGACATTTACCTGATGTCCTTTTTGTATCCACGAAACTCTGTATGGGCTTGGATGTACAATAGTCTCCAACTCCAGCTTTTATACCATCTCTGTAGATACGAGATTGTTTGTGCTACCGCTGCCTACTATGACCTTGCATACCCTGTATCTAGTTTTGCAAGCAGTCCAAAACAAATTGTTTCTTTGGGCTGGGTTCTATGCCTCCTTCTCTGGCTTCAAGAGAACTTTCCTCATCATTAAGGATCTTCTGGCCTCAGTGTCTTCTGCCTCAACATTTCGTCCTTGAGATTTGGAAATGTGAGTTTCACCACCATATTTTTTTTTATCTGGACACTCATAGGATTTATGTTTGATCTTTCCACAAACAAAGCATTTTACTTCACCGCCTCTGCCTCTTCCTCTTCCTCTAGCTCGAGGAAAAGTATTTCTATCAGCATACTACCCTCTCTGTGAGCTTCCTCCTCTCTCATGTTGATTTTGAGGTTTCTTCCCCTCTTCTTTAGATTTCTGAGTTTTGTCTTGGGCAATTGTTTTTCCTCTGGCTTGACTTCTACCTTGGCCTCTTTGACCTTGCTTCCGGCTCAGCATCTCTTTGGCTTTCAGAGCTATCTGATAATCATATTCTACAGTCCAAATGGTCATCATGCTCATCTCATCTTGAATTTCATACCACAGACCATTCATGTATCTGGCAACTTTTTCATCATCGCTTTCCCGATGACCTACTCTGATGTTTATCTTGTAGAACTCTTCAGTGTATTATTTCACTAACATCAGCTTCTGTCTCAAATTATGCATCCTCCGAAATAGAGTGATTTGATAATCCTTGGGTATAAATTTGGCTTTCATCTTTGCAACCATTCTATCCCAGTTTTTGATTTTCTGCTTTCCCTTGCAGCATCTGTCAGCCTGCAGTTCATCTCACCATAGTGTTGCATGCCCTTTAAGTCTAGTAACGACATGTTTGACCTTCTTGTATTCCTCGACATCCTTATAGTTGAAGTACTTGTCTAGAGCTCTAATCCAGTCTAGAAGCTCTTCAACATCCAAGTTTCCCTCATACACTGGAATGTCCATTTTTTCTCTGGAACCTATCCTTGCAACAGCCCTGAATAGGCGTTCATCTGCAACATCTTCGACTGCAACTTCTTCTCCTTCATTTCCAGCTTCATTTTCACTTTCATCTTCACTGATATCCCCAATGTCAACTATGCGCCTCTGTGCTATCCCCATGGCATCAAGCCTGGCACGTAACTCACACATTTCTCTTTCTCTTGCTGGATCAGGCATTGGCATTGGCCTGTCTCTTCTTCTCAGTGGCATGGCTGCAAAATGTTCCCCTATTCTCTCTACTACAGAAACAAAGAACTTGTTCTAGGATCTGATACCAAACTGATGTAGACCCCCGACCCTCGAGCCAAGATCCACGCAGGATCATTCCAAATCTTCTCCTGAGTCTGATTGACTCTTTGATTTCCCCATAGGGAATACTTCACACTAACAAACAGGTGTATTCCACAGGTCCTTCAGAGCTATGTCTGCATGATCAAACACATACGTTAACTCCACAACCAACCAACAAATGTGATCGAGGATTTTTCCTTTTCAAGATTTCGGATTTCGCGATCTTGCAAATCTTGTTGTCGAGCCCCCTTGTCTCTTACACCTCTGAAACCCGAAACATTAAAGAGGGTTGACTCCTTCAATGCGCCGAACACACGCCTCTTGTTGCCACTTATTTCGTCTTTTCAGAACTTGAGTGATCGACCAGCACTCATTCCTCTTCCCTTATGATTTTCCCGTTTCTGAAATTTCCCCTTTTTGCGAGATCGAAGGTCTTTCGAGATTTTCCTCGAAGCTTGACCACTCCCTTGAATTTTGTCACATGTATCCTCCAATTAATGCTTAGGACACACCTTTCAGCTTTTTCCTTTTCACGATTTTGGGAGTTGCGTTGACATGCAACTCTATCTCTTGACTCCCGGAACCCCAAAACCCAATTAGGCCCACGCTATTATCCTTCAATGTTTTCGAGAATTTTCCCTTTCACTCTTCGGGATTTCAGGACTTGCGAGATCCACGGCAGAAAGGTTCCTCACCTCTCGAAACTCTAATCTCTAAATTCTTGAAACCTCGCCTCCAACGTGATTTATGGCTAAGATCCTCCACGATCCGACGACTCTGGATCTTTCAGATTTTCGCGGACTGGGAGTTTGAAACTCTCCATTCCAAAGATCATTGCCTCCTCTATTTCCCGACACCCAAAGTGCTGAAATTTTGAAATTCCACGCCAAAGTCCTGTCGCGTTTCGTGACTTCGGGATTTTCACTCCACTATGTCCCGACTCCTTGCCGTCAGGACTCCCGAAATACCGAACCCCGAATTCCCGAAGTGTTGAAACTCACTCGTTCAGCTTCACACGCGATAATCCATTTCGTGATTTGGGAGTTAGAGTGACCAATGGTTTTGGCTTACACTCTGGACCTATGAAACCCAAAATTACGAAATGATCTAACGACTCAACTGACCACAATAAACGGTCCACGTTGATTCTTGAAACCAAAGTGATGGGTTCACCCAACTTCTAACCACCTTGCAACTCCTCTAAATCCTACGGTCCCCACGATTTCGCGAGTTCTCCTTGGAGAATTCTAACCACCCGATTCACTCCTCAATGACTTCTGTGAGACGAATCGGTGTTCTCCCTCCTGAGCTTGTCTTTTATGAGATGCTTTCGAATTTCGTCTCCCTTTGAACACTTCAAAGGTACTATCCCTCCTGAGATTTCACTTGCAAACTCAAGTCTCCAAGAGATCCTGCTCGCACTCCTTGCGGCAATCTTTCAAATAACCCCTGGTTATTTGAGTCTTCGACCATGTGCACTCCTTACAACAGAAATCTTTCAACTTCACCTTAGTTGATAACTTCCAAGGCTTCAACTAGCCTGCGCACACCTTGCACATTTCTGTGCCTCACCTGCACTTCTGTGGGAAATGAGAACAACAGTATCTCTCCTGAGCTTTCTGAGATAAAACTCAGACTTTTGTCAATGCACACCTTGTGAATGTTTCACTACACTCCTTGCAGGAATTCTCAAGAAGAGAAACAATTAAAACTCATTCTTATCCCCTCTTAGACTTCATACATTCATCATGAAATCGTACACACAACATAGCATTAAAAAAAATGCATAATAGAGAAAACAAACAGTTGTAAACATACCATTCAACATAGGTAAACAGTAAGCATCATAACACCATGAAAATGAGTCAAAGCTTCATATATTAACTCAAGTGATCCTATACATGGGTTCTTCTCTACAGCTCTCTGCTACAACTCTCAATGATGATAATGTTACAATGATACAAGGGTGAGGGTGTCTATATCCATTTTCCCTCCTACTCTCTAAACTGTCTAATCTATGAATTCAAATATACCTACTTTCATTAATTACATATAAATGCCTTTACATTCTATAGATGGGAGCATTGCTCAAGATCTATTTACAACATCTAAGTTATAAATGTAAGTACGCTTCCCCATCTATCACATTAATATCCACTTCATTAATTTTTCAAAACATTTCAAAAATGTGCATTGGTGCTTTTCCGACTGTCTTCCACCTTTTACGTTGCTTGCTTGGCTAGCTGCTTACAATGCTCCTGCATCACCTCCTCTGTGTTTGCCTTCCTCCGGTGTGACCTCAAAACCATGTTCCCTCCTCCGATTGTTTTCCCTCCTCTAGTGTGCCCTAAAAACCGTGTGCCCTCCTCTGGTGTCCCCTCCTTCCCCGTGTGCCCTCCTCTCCACTATGCGTGCAGGAGCGCAAGCGTGTAGTGTTTGATTTTGTTTTGCGTGTTGTTTTGTTTTTGTTTTTTATTATTATTTTATTTTATTTATATATAATATAATTTATAAATTATATATA
>ML790109.1:109861-124992 GCA_009831015.1 Picea engelmannii | reverse complement strand
AATCGTAAAAATTGCATTCTTATTTTACACATTAATTAACACTAAAAACAAATAGAAAAAAATCAACATTTATGTATAATATGAGATGAAACATATTACATACCTTAGTATCTGTGTCATACAAGTGTTCGACAAATTATTCACAACCTTTAAGTTCACTAGCAGCAATGTAGCGGAGAGAAGATTTGCTCTTGATCCTTCATAAAGTCGTTTACTTGCCTTTTCTAATAGAGGTTCATCATAAATACCAGCATTTTCCCCACCCTCATATGGCTGCGAAAACAAATCTTGGATCATTTGATTTGTCCCATCATCTTCTTCCATGGGATCATTAACTTGATTTGTCCCATCATCTTCTTCCATGAGATCCTCATTTTCTTGGTCATGATGATGTTTCTCATCTTGTACAACATCATTTCTACTAATACTTGGTGAAATATTCTGTAGAAAGTTAGAGGTCAACTCTAACTTTATAACTACAAACAATCATGCAAAATTAGTGTATGCTATAACAAACATTCAAACAATATATATACATATATATAATTTTATATAAAATTGACAAAATAAAAAAAGATAATGAATATATAGCTAATTACCACGGGATGATATTCATTCGATCCGCCATCAATGTGACCATATTTCCTACAATGTTTTGTTGTTTCCATTAAAATTCTTATGGGACGTCTGAGGCAACATTTTTTACAAGGGCAATAACATCTACCATCACCCTTTTCACCCGCTTTACTTTTTTCCCCACCTTTAACAACATTCTGCGACATTCTTCTACACAAAAATACACTTTTGGAACCTTCGTTGTTATATCAAGATTGTCGCAACATATTTAAATCATCAAATATTTATAGTCCAATTTTAGGTCACTATCATCGCAATTGCGACGAACGTGACCTAAAAATATTTTTTTTTTTACCTATTTATTTTAGGTCATTTTTAACGGTTAATTTGAAGGTTAGGTAAGTCGTCTCTCTTGTGACGGACAAAATACAGTTGTTGCTCTTGCGATGAAAATTGACCATAATAATTTAGTCAAACTACATGCGTCGAGATTGCAACGAATACAGGGTGGATTTAGAAAAAATGAACCTTTTCTCTTGCATGTTGCAACGAAAGAGTACTTTCGTCGCAAGTGGTCATTGCAAATTTTTCAATATGTAGTAGTGCCACCATGGGATATTTAGGGAAGTGGTTGAGGATATGGCTCCATGAGTTTGGATTTCATCCTAAGATAGAGCCATAGGTGATCCAGAATTGGATCTCGGGACAAAAATGGGTCCAGGAAGGCCTGAAAATCAAAAGTGCTCATAATGGCTTCAAAATGAATGTGTGCGTAGACCTCGTTGATACGAACCTAACACAACTTGAACGAGCTCAAACGAACTTTGTATTCTCAAGATATCACATTCTGTTCATTTCGTCAAACAGGTAAAAATAACTATATTGATTGTACAGTCCGTACAGTCCCAAGTGGCAACTGACTATACAGGCCGTACAACTGTACAACTAACATGGCAGGGTATAGTTGTTGTTGACATGGGGCAGACAGGTGGACAAGTCAGGGAGTGACATGTGTCACCACTGCAAGGGTGACATGTGGCCCGTTCATATGGATGATGTGGCAAGTGTGTTGACTGGGTAGGGATCATGACATGTATTGACAGGTGGACTAGTTATCGCTTGACACATGGAAGTTGTGGGAAAGTGGTGAGGTGCCACATGGCCCAATCATGGGCTACCACGTGGCACCCATTTATTGGTTATTGGTTTTTGCAAAATATTTGGGACTTCACAGGATTTTATCCCCTGACCTCGGCTCCATGAAAATGACTTGGCAGGGTCGGGCTGGCCAACCCATCCTCGCATTGGATCTTAACCCTTAAGTGAAAAACCTCTATTTAAGTTGCATATGGTGTATATCCGGGTGGAAAAGGGGTTCGGGCCTAGCCCTAGCCCTCAACACAAGTGGTACCATATGACTCTACCATGGGACCGAGACCTACCTTCTATACAGTTGGCACGAATGCTATGGGCCTAGTCCCCGGTTTCAGGGTTTACCAATTGTCCACCATAGGACCCGAACTTCTCACATATGGTTCTGAGGTTAAAGGTTAGCCCCGGTCAGTCGAGCTAGCCCACTGACCAAGGTGCGTAACCAATGGCTACATCGTCAGGAGCAAGATACTTGTGTTAGTGTGTGGAGGGTTTAGCCAAGGTCTCATGGCCAACCAGATGTCCAGGAGCCAAACCGTCGGGGGGCCATCGCACTACCAGATTAGCCTGAGGCCACATGGAGCGCGCCAAGTGACCAAGACCCGGTGAAAAAAAGGGTTGTGCCCTTATTATGTGCTATTTTGGGGTTTTATACTATAGTATAATATTTTTAATGATTTATTCAGTAGTTTTTAGAGATTTTGGACAATATTGGGGGATATTGGGCCCTTTTTGAGGCTAGATATTAGGGAGAAGTTGGGAGGTTGTTACCCACTTATAGTCTATATAAACCATATTTTATTGGAGCCATGGAAGAGGAGGTTCAAAACAGGTTTATGATGAAGAATTATTGAGCCAAAGCCATTTTTATGCAGGGAAGCCATTGAGGAGAGCACCTTTGCAGGCCATTTATGGGAGTTTCATTCATCCGATTTCAGTGCTGTCAGTTTTGTTGGGTTCTATAGATCTGGTAGAACAAGAACAAATCAGTTTGTAACCTTTTTTCACTGTTATGATGTACTTTAAAAGATTTGAATAGAAATAAGAAAGCCTCACTCACTGAGACAAAGGCCCGAAGACATAGGCGAGATTGTTGAACTCCGTTATCACTTTGGTGTTTTATGGTTTTTTGTTCTTCATGCTTATTTCTAGATCTATATATTTATTAATGGATGCTATGTTTCCTCGTTCATTCTTACTCTTTCATTATCTTCCTAAATGGTAATTTAACTCATGCATAATAAGTCAACCATTGTCGTTTAAAAGATATTTTCTGATTAAGTGGTATCAGAGCTAGTTGACGGTTGGTTTTTTATTTTGCATGATTACCAGGGAAAAGTTGAATCATGGTGAAGGCAATCTTGTTGAATAGAATATAAAGATTAGATTGAGAAAGATAACTTCTCAAAGTGAGAAGATGGCATCAAAAGAGGGATTTTCTCATGATGAGAAAGAGTTTCAAAAAAAATTCTTCGCCATGTCAGAGATGATGAAGGTTCTTTATGATGATTACTTGGAACGGAAGAGACTAAATCTAGGTGAATCTTCAAAGGTCAAAAGTGAAGAAGGAGCGGATCCTCCTCAAATTCCTCCTTCACCTCCTTCTTCACCATCAAATCCTTCTTCTTCTTCAAGTTCAAGTTCTAAATCCATTGCAAGAAACCATGTTCACAAACATAAAAATAAAATTCATTTACTTAAACTTGATATAAAATTTGAATTACCCATGTATGATGGTGAATTTAATGCAGAGAGGCTTGATAATTGGGTCAGACAGATGGAGTTTTATTGTAGTGTGCAACAAATCAAGGATGAGGCCACTCAAATCAAGTTGGCATCACTTAGACTTGCAGGCACAACACTCATCTAGTGGCAAAGCAAGTTGAAAAATGGCACGCAACAAGTGTGTAATGTATTTCCATCATAGCAAGTTTTTATTTCTGCACTTAGAAAGCAATTCTATCCTTTGGGTTATAAAGAGAAAGCTTTAACTGAATGGAAAGCTCTTAAACTAAGAAAAGGACAAATAGTGCAAGAATACATAGATGGTTTTTGTAAGATGGCATTGATGTTAGATATTCCTTTACATACCCAAGAAACTCTTATGAAGTATATAAGAGGTTTAACTGCACATATTCGTAACACTGTATTTATCTTTGGACCTACTAATATTGATGAGGTTTTAGTTCAAGCAACATACATCGAGGCAGGGAAAACAAGAGTTGGTGTATCAGGGGAATCATCTTCAAAGAAAGAGGAAAAATGGAAGTGGACTGGCAAGAAAGGAAGAGAAGACCTCTTGCAAGCATTTCAATAAAGAGGGGCATGATGAGGACCGTTGTTGGCAATTGAATCCCGAGAAGAGACTACGTGGTTCAAAGAAAAGAAATGGAGGCAAACAGTTGTAGAAACAACACGACCCATAGACTTGGGATTGGATTCAGGTGATGAATCTAAAGTCTCATTGGTTGGTTTTACAGGTAAAATTGGTGATAGACTTGATGCTAGAAGTAAATTGTTTCATATCAGGGTCATTATGAGGCATACTAAGGTAAACACATTGATAGATAATGGATCTCAATCTAACTTAATTTCAAAGGAATTGGTTAAAAAATTGGTATTAAACAATCAGATGCATCATAATCCTTACACACTTAAATGGATAAGCAACAATCATCAATTGCACATAACAAAGCAATGCACATTAAAGTTTGCAATTTCATCTAAGTTTGTGGATGAGGTAACATGTGATGTGGTGCCACTCAATGAATGTGGAATGGTCTTAGGAATTCCTTACTTGTATGATTGCAAAGAAATATTCTATAGGGAAAAGAATCAATATCACTTAACCAAAGCAGGTCAAGAATATGTTGTTCATGCTCATCATTTAAAGGCAAATAAATCTCTTCAAACTATGGAACAATTAAGAAAGGTGGCTCATGCAAGAAACACACCTATAATTGTTTCAATTCAAGTAATTGATATTAACAAAGAACATGAGATGATTGTAGAATGGAAGATCAATCACACTTTTCTTCAAGATAAGCTAGTGTCGTGCAAATATTACAAACATATTAGGTCATTTGCAGTCATATTTTTTATGATATCATTAGTAATGTTGTCAACATGGATGATACTAGCTTCAGTAAGATGTGATAGGGTACAAATGGATAACAATATGTTGTCAGTTATCATGATTGTTTTACAGTTGATATTGATGAGACAGGTGCACAAGAAGAGTTTAAAGATAGAGAACAAGTCGGGTGGCCTATATCACACTTGATGATTGGTCAATAACCTTTTAGGGACCAAAAGGTCTTTAGTGGGAAGGTGTGATCTAGAATTGGATCTCAGGACCAAAATGAATCTAGGAAGGCCTAAAATCAAACTGCTTAGAATGGCTTCAAAACGGATGTGTGCGTAGGCCTCATTGATATGAACCCAACGCAATTTGAATGGGCTCAAACGGACGTCGTATTCTCAATATATCGTAGTCTGTTTGTTTCATCAATCAAACAATAAAGAAGATGTTGATTGTACAGTCCATATAGTGCCACATGGCAGCTGACTGTACAGGATGTACAACTAACGTGACAGGGTACAGTTGGCATTGACATGGGGCAGACAAGTGGACGAGTTAGGGAGTGACACATGTCACCACTACAAGGGTGACACGTGGCCCATCCGTACGACTGACATGGTAGGTCCATACATCGGTGCTAACATCGAAAGTGTGTTGACTGGGTAGGGATCGTGGCAAGTGTTGACAAGTGGACCAATTATCGCTTGACATGTGGAAGTTGTGGGCCAGTGGTGAGGTGCCACATGGCCCATTCATGGGCTGCCAGCTAGCACCCATTTATTGGTTATTGGTTTTTGCAAAATATTTGGGACTTCAACGGATTTGAACCCGCAACCTCAAGTCCGGGAAAATGACTTGGCAGGGATGGGCTAGCCAGCCCACCCTCACATTGGATCTTAACCCTTAAGTGAAAAACCTCTATTTAAGTTGCATATGGTGTATATCTGGGAAAAAAAGGTGTTGGGGCCTAGCCCTAGCCCTCGACGCAAGCAGTACCATACAACTCTACCATGGGACTGGGACCTGCCTTATATATGGTTTGTGTGAATGTTATGGGCCTAGCCCTCGATTTCGGGATTTACCAACTATCCACCATAGGACCCGAACTTCTCACATATGGTGTTGAGGTTAAAGGTTAGCCATGGTCGGTCAGGCTAGCCTACCGACCATGGGGCATAACCAGTGGCTACATCATCAAGGGCCAGATACCTGTGTTAGCACATGGAGGGTTTAGCCAAGGCCACATGGCCAACCAGATGTCCAGGATCCAAACCGTCGAGGGGGCAACACACTACCAGATTAGCCCGAGGCCACATGGAGTGTGCCAAGTGACTAGGAGCCAGTGAAAAAAAGGGTTGTGCCCTAATTATGTGCTATTTTTAGGTTTTATACTATAGTGTAAGATTTTTAATGATTTATTCAGCAGGTTTTAGAGATTTTGGTCAATATTTGGGGATATTGGCCCCTTTCTGAGGCCAGATATTGGGGAGAAGTTGGGATTTTGTTACCCACTTATAGTCTATATAAACCAGAGTTTCTTGGAGCCATGGAGGAGGAGGTTTAGAATAGGCTTATGCTAAATAATTATTGAGCCAGAGCCATTTTTATGTAGGGAAGCCATTGAGGAGAGCACCTTCGTGGGCCATTTATGGGAGCTTCATTCATCTGATTTCAGTGTTGTCAGTTTTGTTGGGTTATAGAGATCTGGTAGAACAAGACTAGATCAGTTTGTAACCTTTTTGGCACTATTATTATGTACTTTTAAATCTTTGAATAGAAATAATAAATCCTCACCCACTAAGACAAAGGCTCAGAGACGTAGGCGAGATTGCCAAACTCCGTTATCAATTTGTGTTTTATGGTTTGTTGTTCTTCATGCTTATTTCCAGATCTGTATATTGCTTAATGGTCGCTATGTTTCCTCTTTCATTATCTTCCTAAATTGTAATTTAACTCATGCATAATAACTCAACCATTGTCGTTTAAAATATATTTTCGGATCAATAGGATAGGATTCGAGCAAAACCAACCTCATCTCTTCAGATCTGTCCCTTAGGAAAAGGTGGGATTCTCCATATTTTCCTCTAACCAAAGTGGTGCTCCCATAAGTTAGATATAGGGTGTCATTGGTTCTCCCTTAACATGGAAAGGGGAGGATCGGTGCTCCTTATACATGGACAAGGGGGCGCTACCCTTCATAAATTCCAAAAAAATGGTCAAATTTTCAAGTAAAAAGAATGTTTTTGACCTTGAAATGATGGGTTTCTTCCTCCAACATGAATTAGGGATCATGGAAAATGTTTTTCAAGGTGTCAATGAGTTGCAACACTTAGAAAAGTGCATGTGGCACTTATTAATGTGCATACAACACTTGAAAAAGTGCATACAACACTTAACAAAGTGCATACGACACTTTGTGACACTTGCGACACTTAAGTGTGGCATTTTGATGTGTAACAGATGCCCCATAAAGTGCGAGGAAAGAAGAGAAACTGATGGCCGAAACACTTTGAAAATTCTTCAATACAAGGGTGTTGGAGTAGGAGAACATGGTAGAAGCTGCAAACAACCATCAAATAATATAAATATATGTTTCATTCCCGAGGAAGGCATACCTATGCTTGGAATACGAGTTGAATCAAAGCATGGCCATTGACCAATACATTGTGGATCCATGAAAATACTAACTAAGGATATGGCCACCAGATATACAATGTGGATCCATACCTCCATGGAATGAACTGATTGCAGCCATGAAAAATACATAATGGAGCTACGAGATGACAAAACATAGCCATGGATCAATACAATGTGGATCTATGTGACAGTATATTTATCAATAATATTTCCAACATGGTGATTGTACTTAAATATTTTACTTGCTCAAATGATATCCATCACATCCTGGGAAAACTACATAAAAAAGGAGTTCCCAACCCAGGGTCTTCGTTTTGATCCCAAAACAGTATGATTCTAGCCATGTGAATAGATGAATTGATGTCGAACATGGTAGAAACCACTTGATTGCCGGTCATTGAGGTATATTGATAACAAGTGAAAGGGAAATCACCAATGATGAAAATGATTCCCAAGGTACCTTTAGTACATTCCAGTGAATGTGAATAAATGAGCTGAGGTCGAACATTCATGGAATCATCCAATCAGAGGTCAATGGTGTAAACCTACTATCGGAAGCAAGGAAGCTTGTCATTAAGGCATAAAGGCTCCAAGGTATTGATTGGTCTCTAAGTCTAATTCTAGGATAATGTGTTGAATTCGACATGAATAGACTCATCGAAAGAGGGCCATGATGTATCCCTAATCATCAACATGAAACTTACACATGAAAGTGATATGAGATGGTGGATTAAATGAGTATGGACTGACATGGGAATGGAAACTGGTAATACTGCATATGGTTGGTTTTGAATGACACTTCCCTTGAACATTATGAGGAACGACAAATGACTTGGAAACATTGACTTGACAAGTACCAAGAACATAATGTGACTATAATAAGAGAACTCTTCTACCGGACCGAAAAAGTATAATGACACATGGAATTGGTATGACTGAGAGACAAACATATTACCCAACTGTAATATGAGATGCAAACAGGTGCCATGTTCAAGGGCGATAACAATAGCTACCATAATGGATTCCAAAAAACTTGACCCACTTCTTTCAAATTCCCCCCCACCATGATTGGTGAGTACCTCTTTGTTTTTTAACAAGCTTGAGGAGGATAACAGATGCTCAGTATAGCTGATCTTTGATGAGTCCCTAGACATATGTTTAATGAACCTAAAGAAGGAGAGGTTCAGTCCTATATGGGTCCTAGAGTTTGGTCCCATATAGGTCCTTCAATGCATTGTTTTATGAGCCCAAAAAAGGTAAAATTGATGGTTTTTCACATTTAAAGAGTCCGAAAAGAACTTAAAGACGAATCCATAGGTGAATTTTTCGTAAATTTAGTCTCCCAAACCCGAAAAAAGTGTAAAATAATACAAGGGATAACTTTTCTAGTCACACATGACAAGAGTATTCTTTTTTCATAATTAGTCTTGCGAGGCCGAAAAAGAGATAAACTACCACTAGAAAGACACCCTTTAAAAACTTTTAATAAGTGTCAAAGGAAGCAAGCTCACTCGAAAATATTTTCATGTTTAGGGAGTCTAAAAAGAGCTTAAAGGAAGAATCTCCATGATAGGAATGACATGTGTTTCCCCCTTGCGGAGAGGAAGGATTTTGTGCAACTAGATGTTGTTGTTGAACCAGGAAAGGGTCAGTTAACACTACGGGTAGGGAGGTACCTTTCAAAATTTATTAACTTCCTCTCGACGAGGACAATATTTCATGTAGTGGTCCTCCGCACAAATCATACAAGGAAACTTATCTTCATGTTCAGTTGAGTATCAACAATATTTGTAGTATCCTACTAGTTAGAATATTTATTGTATTTACCCTTGTTCTTCTTCTTACCTTCGGGTTTTTGAGATGAAGTGGATTGGACCGCATTCATCTCAGAGGTTTGAGTAGGAGCAGAAGTAGTTTTGGTGTTTGAAATGGAACCTAGTTACGAAGCAGGTCTTGTCAGATCATTCAATGGATGAGGAGCATGGGGGATCAAATCGTAAAGTGTGTCAGACTGGGAATATACCAAGTCCAAATATTGAGCATGACTAATAGCTTGATCCTCGGTAACAACACCTACCATAGCAACATCTTCGATGATGTGTGGCAAGAGCAACTTTGTAAACCAATCCGCGAGGAGTTGGTTTGGAATTGGAGATTTAATCAATCGTCTTCATCATCTCCACTCATGAATATGATTATATATGTGGGTGGAAGAATATTTTCAGAGTGAGGTCAAAATCTTTGTACCGGTATCATACCATATAGGCCACTGGAAATGTGTCAAAAAATTCATGGAAAGAGAGTTAAAGTTGATAAAGGAGTTACATGGAAGCTTCATATACCATTTGGTTGCTGCACCTGTAAGTATTCTATAAAAAATCCTCATACGAATGGATTCATCCATCAAATAGTTTGAAAACACCATAATTGGAAAGGCATAACATGATTGTTACGATATTCCCTAGGTTTTTCGTTGAGTTTCAGGATGTTAGGCGGTAATTTGGAAGGGATGGAGGGACAAAACGAGGCATGTTGAATGTGATCATTTTTCAAATGCAACAGATATGACAGATATAACATAGCCAAAAATGAAATTTGTTGTTTATTGTGTGGATAATAGTGGTAACCATGTGGCATGGGAACACCAATAGGAACATATCTAGGTTGCGGCGAGATGGAAAAACTAGATCATCCTCCCATGTATGGTGTTTGACCTAAAGGTCCTACCATGTATGGTGATTGTTCGGGTTGTCCACCCATGTAAGGTGGTTATCCTTATTGTCCTCCCATGTATGGTGGTTGTCCTAGTTGTCCGCCTATGTACTGTGATTGAACAGATGGACCTCCTACATACTAATATTGACCCGATGGTCTCCCCATGTATTTCGGTTGGCATGATGGACCTACCATATATTGTGTTTGAGGGGAATGTTGTGTTGGAATCATGAGGTTTATGGATTGATAGGGAAAATTTCCTTGTTGAGGAATGTCTATCGGACTGGGCTGACCCCATAAAGGATTATAAACTCTTGGAAATGGTTGTCTAGGATACGAGCCAATGGTATTAGGGATGGAAGGACTTGTAGGAGCGACTTGTCCCCATGTTTTTTTATGTTTCAGCCACGTAGTATTTCCCCCCGTGACTAAAGGTTTCCCCCAGTAAAATGTTTCCCCCTAGCTGAAGGTTTCCCCCCAACTAAAGGTTGGCCTCCCATTGAATATTGACCTCCAATGAAGGTTGTACCCATTTGTAAAGTTGGAAAGGGAGGGTGAGTAGCTTGTGTAACCATGGTTGTGTGAACAACTTGACTGTTGGCCATCTAACTGATGGGACAACCAAGTAAAGCACTTGGTTTGTGCATGTGTGGAAACAATGAAGAAGGAATATTACCCAACCCATGTGTGAAGGGAGATGTATTCACAAGTGGTTTTTTCAAGGCCACCGATGTTCCCAGTAAAGTAGAAGTACCAACAATATTAACTACAAGATTTGTGGATAAAGATAAATTCCCAATTCCTTCAGGAAAACCAAAAGATGATGGGTTTATGCCAAAATATCTCTTAATGGTTGAACCGAACGATAAATTGTAAGAAAAATAAGCATCAATATATGTCGATGATCCAAGATCTTTTCATTGAAGTGACTTATAAAGCATTGTATTAAATGAGCATAAATTAAAGTGCACCATTAAAGAAGGAAAATATCAATAATGAAGAGACATAAGAATCAAATTTGAACACAAAAAATTGATAACGGAGTTCGTCCCTAGTGGAATACGTCTCCGAGTCCTACTCTCAAATGGGTAGGCCATTTTATCAACTGAGCAAAAGAATTTGGCAAAATACATAAGTATATCTCATTATGGAATTAAGTTCTAGAATATTTGCTCATATTAGAAAACATACAACACCATTGAATTTATGGCATCGAATTACCCAAAAATGATTGTCTCCATGCCTCAATCTGACTCTGACACTCCCAGGCCCTTGAGAAATCTCGTCTTAGTTTTTGTGCATGCTCCCTGCCTTTAATTCTTTGTACTTTGTCTCAGTTTCCATGCCCGGTCATACCATCGCATGCCCTCTCCTCCATCCATGGAAAGACTCAATTTATAAGAAAAAAACGGGGTGGAATACATAATGTAGTCTATTGGCCCAACGATGATGTTATAGTTAAGGCATTAGTATAGGGGGAGGTCCTGGGGTCGAGCCCGTGGGCCTCCTCTTTTGGGTGATTGTTATAATGTGTGTGTGTGTATATATATGTGTGTGTGTGTGTGTGTGTGTGTGTGTGTGTGTGTGTGTGTGTGGATTGGAGGTTTGCCAATTTTGGAATGTGGTTTATATTTGTCGAAGGGTTACGTTTGGCCACTAGATTTGGTAGGCCCACCCTTTTTTTATTTTTGAAATTTGGTTTTTGGGCCCTCATTGGGAATTTTCCCACTGCCACATGGCAGCCCATGATTGGGCCACGTGGTAGCCAACCATTGGGCCACACCAACCACCTACACAGTCATCTACCATGTCACCTTCCACATCATCCTACCACATCACCGTATGGTCTGCCACGTGGTGCTTTTTCATTGGTCGATGAATTGACCCGAAAATGACAAAAACAAGTGACACATGGCAGCCTCTAGTGTTGCCACATCACCATGCTAACATCAGCATGACACATGTCTCCTTATGCATGTTCCACGTACATTGTATGAATGTTGATTTCATATGTACTGATGTTGACATCAACAATATGGATGTTGACTCATCCCCTAATGACTAGGCTAGGTTGACCAAAATTTTACCACAGATATATTTCGACTTGTAACTCTATTTGAGGAGTCATTTAGGCTGTTGGAAATATTGCAACACACTCTTTGCGATCATGCCACTTTCACTGAGTTTTGAGGACTTTGAAGTTTTTCCCTTTCTCTATCTGCTGAGGTCATTCTAAGTTTCATGAGTTGCTTCTGCGAAGTCCGAGTTGTCCTTAGTCTTCTCTGGATCCTTTTTGGATCACACCTTCCCACTGAGAAATTTTTGGACCACCAAAAGATTTCATCAATAAACAGATAAGTGAGGGAAGAGTTCCCTCAGCTTGTCCTTCTCAATCCACTTTGCCTTACTTGGATGTGTGTCCTTTAAACCTACTCCAATATAATCAACATCACCCCCATGTGAAGTCCACGTTATTCTGTCCAGGATGATATATTCCTTTAACTCATCTAAATAATCAAAAGAAAACTCATAAACTGAAGGTATTGAAACTTCCCCATCCTGATCCATGATCATGGGAGGCTAAAAAAGTTTCAAGTTCTCTACATTTACAACTGAGTATATCTGCGTATAAGGTGGAAGATAGAGACGAAAAGCATTGGTACCACTTTTCTCCAAAATAGTGAAGGGTCCATAACGAATGGGCTTGCGTTTATTTCCTTCATCCTTTAATCTTTCTTTGTTGATGTGAAGCCATACCTGGTCTCCAACCTGGAACTGATGATCAACCCTATGTTTTTCATGTCGATATTTTTATTGTGCTTGACTTTTCTCCAACTTTTCCCTAACTGCTTGGTGTACCTGTTGGATCCTTTGGATGAACTTGTGGGCTCTGTATTCATTTATTTATTCATTTGAATTGACATCTCTCCCATACATCAAGTCCAAAGGAACTTTAGGTAAATACCCAAAACATGTCTCAAAAGTTGAACACTGAGTGGAGGAATGTAAGGCTCGATTGTAAGCATGTTGTACATAGGGTATATGTTCATCCCATAAATTGGGATGCTTGCTACAGTAGCCTCGAAGAAAAAGTACCATTGTGTAAATTCTAACCTTGTACAATATCTACTGCAAACTAATATTCAGAAAAGAACAGAAAAGATACAGTGGCAAATACAAACATTACACAGATATTTTTCACCTGGAAACCCAAACCGGGAAAACCAACATATATTATATTCATACATTGTGTTACATTGTTTACAATACAATATACATATAGGAGCCAGTGGCATCCAAAACCCTAACCCAATGACCTGGATTAGTCCAAAACCCTAATTCCTTAACCAGAAATAGAAAACCATCGGCAAAAAACCATGTGCCGAAAAAACCACCTAAATATCATGTGGTCCCGGAAATATGTCGTCCCGGTGCGAAAAAAAATTCGAGGGCGCTGCCCCCGAACCCTCGTGTGGGAGACTTTGCCCCCATGCACCCCCCGAGGGGGGGCCTAGCGACCCCCCCTCTAACCCCCCTATGCACTCGGCGCAGACGCTCAGACACTACTACTCGTGCAAAGAATATAACACATACCCAACATTCTCCCACTTGTTGTTTTCTTTGCATACATGGGGTTATAGGGTTACATAGTCAACAATCCAGGGCAACAATGCCCATGGATCCTCTACACCAAGAGAACTTCTCAGTGCTCAAATATTTTGTTAATGAATATGCAACATTCTTTGAAGTGTCCACCTTCATCAGTGATACTTTCTTTTCTTCAATCATGTCTCTCACAAAGTGATATTGAACATCAATGTGCTTTGTATTTGAATGATAAGCATGGTTCTTCGCCAAGAAAATTGCACTATGACTGTCACACTCTATCCTTAAAGCTTCTTGTACCAACCCAATACCTGAACATAATCTTTGTAACCATACTGCTTCCTTACTTGCATGAGTGGCTGCCATGTATTCAGATTCTGTAGCTGAAAGTGCCACTATAGCCTGTCTTTTGCTCATCCAACTTATTGCTCCTCCAAACAAGTTAAACACATACTTGCTTGTAGATCTCCTACGATCCAAATCTCCAACCCAATTTGCATCCACAAATCCATGTATATCAACCACTCTGTCCAATCCCGGTCTTCCTTCGTAGCACAATCCATACCTAGCAGTGCCACGCAAATACTTGAAAACCTTTTTTACTGCTGTCCAATGCTCCTTCCCTGGTTTTGAAATATAACTGCTCAAAACTCCCACTGCATGTGCAATGTCTGGTCTAGTACAGACCATTGCATACATCAAACTGCCAACTGCACTTGCGTATGGAACATGAGACATGTCCTCTTCTTCATGTGTCTTGGGACATTGATCCGCAGATAACTTTACACCAACAGGAATAGGAAGCTTAACTGTTTTACATTCCTACATATTAAACCTCTGCAATATTGTCTCGACATATTTTCTTTGATTTAACCAGAGTTTCCTCCTTATTTGATCTCTTTTAATTTCCATGCCCAAAATGAAATTTTAAGCACCAAGATCCTTCATGTCGAATTTAGAGGACAACTGAGTTTTCACATCTTGGATAATCTCCTTGTTATTTCCTATCAACAACATGTCATCCACATACAAGACCAAATAAATCAAATGATCACCAATTAATTTAGAATACACACAGTGATCCTCTTTTCTTCTTGTGAAGCCAAGTCCCAGCATATAAGTATCAAACTTTTGATACCACATCCTTGGTAATTGTTTTAAACCATACAGGGACTTTTTCAGCTTGCATACCAACTCCTTCTTTCCTTTCACAACATAATCTTTTGGTTGCTTCATAAAGATTTCTTCTTCCAGATCCCCATGCAGGAATGTTGTCTTCACATCCATCTGTTCTATTTCAAAATCAAATGCAGCAGCAACAAATAACAGAAGTCTTATAGAGGTTAACTTGGCAACAGGAGAA
>ML790109.1:79537-102195 GCA_009831015.1 Picea engelmannii | reverse complement strand
GTGGAGTGGAGTTACACCAACTTTGAAATGTGGTTTAGATTTTTTGGAGGGTTCTGTTTGGCTGCCAGATCTGGTGGGGCTCCGCTAGATTTGGCGGACCCGCCCTTTTTTTATTTTTGAAATTCAGTTTTCAAACCTTCATTGGGAATTTTCCCACTGCCATGTGGAAATCCCATGACTAGGCCATGTGGTAGCCAACCATTGGGCCACTCCAACCACTTGCACATTCACCTTCCATGTCACCTGCCACATCATCCTACCACCTCATCGTTCGTTATGCCACGTGGTTCTTTTTCATTGGTCCACAGATTGACCTGAAAATGCCAAAAATGAATGACACACGGCAGCCTCTGGTGCTACCACGTCACCATGCTAACATCATGATGATGTCTGCATGACATGTGTCACCTTCTATGTGTGCCACGTACACTATATAGATGTTGACATCATCTGTACTGATGTTGACATCAACAGTACAAATGTTGACTCATCCCCTGCTGATTGGGCTAGGTTGACCAAACTTTGACCACGAATATCTTTTGATCCGTAACTCCGTTTGACGAGTCGTTTACGCTGTTGGAAATATTGCAACGCGCTCTTCATGATGATGTAACTTTCACCGAGTTTTGAGGAATTTGAATTTTTTCCCTTTCTCTATCAGTTGAGGCCATTCTAAGCTCTCTCAGTTGCTTCTACGAAGTCTGAGTTGTCCTTAGTCTTCTTTGGATCCTTTTTGGATCAGTCGATGATGGAATTTCAACGAGAAAAGGGCCCTGTGGATCAGTGATAGGAGGATTGATTGGGAGGACAATGCCTTCTACAAAGGTTGTAATCGGTTCTTCTTCATGGTGGCCACTTCTAAGAGATACACTCCTAACTTCAGAATGAATTTCCTAGTTAATAACTCCTTTGCTTGAAGGATTTATTTGATGGTCGTAAATTTCAATATCGAGACCTTACGTGCTACGAGATATTCCTAAGGCCAACTACGAACCTTAAGAGAAACCCACCTCCGAACAAAAATATATAGGATACCAACCAAGCAAACAATAGATAAAGGATCTTCTGAAAACATGATATCAATCCGACAATGAAGAAGTGAGAAGCAGTTACCCCGACCCCCAAGTAACAACCCTTCTCAGTGCAAGAAACCCTCACTTTCGTGGAATCACCCTCCAAGGGTACTAAAAGTGTGATATGACATCTGCCTTGGGTACTGTGGGAATCCCCCCATAGTCACTTATGTAGATACCGAGAAAAGGCCACTAATATTACCAACTTGCATTCAAGATCCGGGCGGGTAAATTCGACAGTCGAGACCAAACGTATGGGAAGGATATCAAAGTCTTAAATTCTTCAGGAGAATTCAAGACAAGTGGACCAGTAATACTCCTAAGGACCCCAAACAGATTCGGGATTCATGAAGCACCGAGACCAAATGAAACCAATGGTTTCTCAAGAAAAACCCCCAATATACGCTTGTTCCGCTATGATTGGACAAGATTTGGAGGGGTAATCTTTGTTGCTCTTCTGCACGTGACCTCATGTTTATCCCTTATATTAGATGAGGTTATTGGCTATGCCTATATGAAAATTGGATTTTTTCACTCTTTAGCGTTGTAGAGTCTATTTAGTAGTCTTGGATGATTTACTCATTTTTCCTAGTTCAAAGACGCTAATCATGTGTTATTGTTGGTGTGCTAAAAAAAAAATGTCTAGTGGATTTTATTAGCGCATGGTTGATTTTAATGGATTTTTACTCAAATGGTTTACAGAGATGAAACTGATGATGTGTGAGACTCGACTCCAATAGAATGAAAAATAAAGAGATGAATTTCTTTCTTTTAGATGAATTATATGTATGGGAAGGAAAAGAGTTATATTCTTCTTAACACAAGCAATTACTCAAAACTATGCAACTTTTCAATTTTTGGGAGCAAGATGATGCCAAACTACCAAGCAAATGTTTCCAAAATCCAAATGCAAAAATAACACTTTTCCAAACATGTACCAAAACTAATTTCCTAAGAATGCAAACAATTATTTGTTTGATTATGTATGCAATGAGATATGCAAACTTTTATGCTTCTTAACTTTCAAGTGAAATGAAAGAGATCAATGTTTCACAGAAAGAAACATGAGGAAAAAAAGAAACCAAACAAAGTGCACTCGAAAAATGATGAGAAATGAAAGAAATCAAGTATAAGAATGCACTTCACAACTTTTTAAATCAAGAACTCAAAAGATGTAAAGGAGAAAGAAGACAAACACTCTTGAAAATATTAAAAAACGAGAAGCAAGAATCAGTATTCAAGGCTGGGTTGCGGGAAACAAGAGAGTTCTAATCATTCAGAAAGCGAGATGTTTCAATGAAGACAAAAAGGGCTCAATACCAAACAACCTTTGTGAATTCTAGTTGATGGAAACTTATAAACAATCAAGCAATCTAAAAAAAATGTGAGACAAAGATCAAACAACTGAAAGGTAGGATGAAATGAGGGATCTTGTTAACCCAAGGGGATCATACAATTTCACAATTAGGAGAAGTTCGGAAAATTAAAAAAAAAAAAAAATGAAATGAGTGATGAATGTCAATTTCTCAATCAAAACAAAGTCAAATCCTAACCAAAATACTATGGGCTAAAAGCCTCTTAGAAACAGACTAAGAAAAGCAGGGCAGAAATTCATGAAACAACCTAAAAGGAGAGATTGCATCCCCTATTACCAAAGGAATATAGCATTATGGTGATCCCTAGAAGAAAAAATGGAAGCATCAGTCAGGCTAGTGGCGCCCTGGTAGCCACTAGAGGGGAGTGTTGGTCTTGAAAGTGCTTGAAAAAAGAAAAAGAAAAAACTTAAACTCAAAAAAGACTCAGTCGATGAATTTGTAAACTTCTTGATGAAGCTGAGGGAAGGGGAAATGAATTATAATCAAGCATAAAACAAAAAATATTCAATCATAAACAAAGGTTTAAGATGAACCAAAGGAAAGACTAGTCAAAGTCGGTCCCCAATGGAGTCACCATTTTTATGTTATGAGAAATCTTACCCTGCAGATAGGTTAAGCTTCCCTTTGAACCAAGACCCCTTCTTTGGTACAAAGAGATAAGTAAACAAACGGTTCCTACTTTCCTTATATTTCTAGTTCATTAACCTATATATAGAAGGAGGGAGGCTTACCTATTTCCTGAATTTTGTTCTCATTTCTATGTCCTTTTTCCTCATTGCTCCAATTCCTTCAGTGATCAAAGAGACCTACAAAAAAATGGAAAACCTTCCTACTTCTACTAGATTTAATTATATAAAAACCAGATATATCTATACCTGATTTGAATTAAGCATAGACATTACAGTGAAAAACATAATGAAAGGAATATGTCAAGTTAATATTAAATGGAAATCCAAAAGAATGCACTTACAAATCAAGTTGATATCATCCCAATATTCTCCAAGATATCCTCATCCAACCCTTGCATGAAAGTCTTGAGATCAAAATGTTGATGATTCAATGGATTCTTTCTCCCAAGATCAAAGGTTTGACACCTGAAATATTCCCCCTTTTACCTTAGAAATGACTTCAATTTATAGGATTGGGAGGCTCAAACACCATGGGATATTTATGGAATTGGTTGAGGATATGGCTAAATGAGTTAGGATTTGATCCTAAGATAGAGCTATAGGATAGGATTCGAGCAAAACTAACCTCATATCTTCATATCTGTCCCTTAGGAAAAGGTGGGATTCTCCATATTTTCCTCTAACCAAAGCGGTGATCCCATAAGTTAGAGACAAGGAACAAGTGGTGCTCCCTTAACATGGAAAATGGAGCACCGGTGCTCCCTATACATGGACAGAGGGGCACCACCCTTCATAAATGCCAAAAAAATTGTCAAATTTTCAAGTAAAAATCATGTTTCTGACCTTGAAATGATGGGTTTCTTCATCCAACATGACTTAGGTATCATGGAAAATGTTTTTCATGGTGTCAACGAGTTGCGACACTTGGAAAAATGCATGCAACACTTATTAAAGTGCATACAACACTTGACAAAGTGCATGCGACACTTAACAAGGTGCATATGACACTTTGCGACACTTGTGACACTTAGGGTGCGACACTTAAGTGTGGAATTTTGATGTGTAACACTCCCCAAAGGAGATATCAAAATTCAAGGAACTCATGAAAATAAAGGTAGCATTCATGTTGAACAACCTATTGATAACAAGCAATTTTCAAGTGGATTTAACTCTAATAGTGGAGTTAATTATGGTGGGGGTCATAAAGTCAACTTTCCCAATATTGAATTAAATAAGTTTAATGGCATAAAGGTATTTACCTGGGTGAACCAAATAACACAATAGTTTGAACTACATAATATTATGGATGATGAGAAAATGATTCACATATCAATTTTGAACTTTGAGATAAAACCATATCAATGGTATCAATGGGTAGTTAAACGGAAGTCCCCTTTTTATCATTATACTTGGAGTTTATTTACAAGAGACTTAAAATCACAATATGGGAAATTTTGGGAACATGACTACTTTATTCAATTGAAAGGTGATATTGAAGATTATAATTCAAAATTTTAGGTATTGGCCACAAGGGTGGATGACATAAGTGATGAACATTTGTTGGAATATTACATGGGTGGATTAAAAGAAGACATTAAACATGAGATTTTCTTAAGACATCTAGCCAATATTATAGAAGCTATGCAATTTTCTCGTAATATTCAAGCCAAGAATAAGGATACACACAAGTATACCATGGGAGCATACACAGGAATCCAATATCGTTTTTGGGTTCATAAGACAAGTGTACCTAAACTGACAAGGTTGACACCTCAACAATTAGATGAAAGAAGAGAAAATGGACTATGTTTCAATTGTGACAACAAGTATAGTAAGGGGCATAAATGCGATGAGAAGAAATTATTATACATAGACTATAAAGAGGAACAATATCAGGAATTGGAACTGCCACAAGATCCAAATATAGAAGAGACTACTTCAACAATATCTTGTCATGTGTTGGCCGACATAAGTACTCTGTAAACCATCAAAATACAAGGAAACATCAAAACTAAAAATACATAACAATATTGATTGATTTTGGTAGTACCCATAATTTCATCAATTACAAATTAGCAAAAGATATCAATTGCTTTGTATATCCAACACTAGAGTTTCAAGTAATGATTGCAGATGGAGGTACCATAAATTGTTCTAGGAAGTGCCATAGTATTAATATCAATATGGGGGAGTATTTATTGGATAGTCCCATGATTTCCATCAAAATGGGTGGTGATGACATTATATTAGGGGTCCAGTGGTGGTGCAAACCCTCCCCTCTCTCCTTGGGGTTGTGTGACCTCCCGGTCTAGGATAGTTTTCACACACCTGAGTCGAATTAACTCTTCAGCTCACTACTGGAACCTAACAACTCTATCACAGGTCCCCATTTTTTCGAAGTGCGGGTCCTCTTAACCCCGTAGCTCCCTTATTTTCCCTTCGAAGAAAATTGGCGGAGACACTCAATCTCTGTGTCAGTCCCTTTCTATCATGTGACCTCGTATGTGTCTAGGGGCTTTATCACAATAGTTCTTCAGGCTTCAATATTTGGATATTCCCCAACAACCAACTCTTACATTCTCGAAATCTGAATCGTGAACTTCAAATGGTGTGAGGATCAATAGTCCTCGTCCCTCCTTTTGATCGATGAATGTAATCTATTCGAACTTCGGCCTTTGGGAGTCTCTCGATATCCTCCTCCAATATCTCCTAGAGTACTACCAATTCGAAATATGCGTATCACTTCCACGCGTCCCTTCCATATCCAACAGTCTAGATTCAAACCGCTCTTTGCGTCTTCGCGAATATCTATGTTTTCTCTTAGCAAACCTATCGGAGCTCCAACTCCTGGATCTCCTGATCTTCTACCACCTGTCTCCTCCCGAAAATGGATGATTTCACGATCTTCGGGACTTCGAAAAGTCCTTGACCTTCTTGCACACTTAGCGTAATTTTTTCTCAAGACTTAGACTGTTCTTGGCCTTTCCTCTGCACTCCTTGCAAAATTCTGTGTTATTCCTTTTGATATTTTTCTCAGCTTTAACTCCTTCAAGGTTCTCAGTTCTTCAATTTCCTTCTGTAGACTTTCTAGTGCCCTCCTGGCATCTTCTCACCCTTCCTCCTAAGCTTGTAAGATGAACTTATTGTATCCTTGGCGCACTCTTTGCGCTCGACTAAGCCTTATGATGGATTCTCCCTAAGCCCTTCCATAAGTCTTAAGGCATATCCTTTCCTTTATCGATGCACACTTGCAAAGCATTCCTTCCTTAGAGTATTCAACAACCCTAGGGTTCTCTCAATGTGTCCAACACTTCAAAATGTGTTTCTCTTGTATGCACTCGTACTTTCTCTATGCCCTCCTGGCATAGTATTACAAAGTATTTAGTAACTCCATGTTGTTCTTCCTCCCACACAATATTTCTTTCCAAGGTACTCAACCACCTTTAAATTTCCCTTCGATTCTATGAATTATCCTGGTGTTCCCTCCTGGCAGCTTCTCTTCTGACTCGAACAAGTTCAGACACACACTCCTTGCGTCGGCTCACAGAGTTTCTACCCTCTGTTGTGCACTCCTTACACTTAGCCTTGAGAAACATAACTAATCCAACACACTCACAGATAGAATATTATAACTCTATCTCTACAGACAATTTCTAACATACATCTACAATGCAAACGCATACGAATGACATTCACAAATAAGCATCCATTACACAGAAATTGGCAAACATGAAAATCTATTACTTTCTATTAATGGTGGAATTTCCATTACAACATTTGAGTCCAAACTATGACTGAGTCTCAGCTCTCAACTCTCCTATGACTATTTTCTATATGCCTTCCTGGCAACAATACAAGAGTTTATACAAGAGGGGCTTGATGAGCTTCCCTCCAAGCTAAGCTAATGGTGTATAATCAGCATTTAAAAACTCCTGACTAATGAGGAATATTACAATGATGGTAATATGATCTGAATCAGATACATATCCATCCTATCGTCAACCACTTAATGGGGACCTTACCTACAGCTTGTGCGAAGGCACAACTTAGCTCTACCAACCTGTCAGCATTATTTTCCTTGACATGGTTTATATTTTCGATGAAAAAATGAGAGGGCGACGTCTCTCCCTTCCTTGAATGTGCACCACTTGTGATAATCAGTTGGCACGTGTTGAGGTGGAGCGATTCTCCTGCATCATACTCCACGAGTACAAAAATTCATGAGCTCCTTCTCACGAGCTTCCCAGCTCTGTTGAAATCCTCCTGGATCCAAAAAACAAATTTGGAGCTATCCTTCTACTCCTTTGCTTCACTTTTGTTGTTGCTTCTGCATATTCCCTGCTACTTCTGTAGGCTTTCCTCCTTCCATATTATCCTTTCTGATCACTTCTTCTGCTAACCTCAACATCAACTTTCGTATCTCCTCTACAAATTCTTCTAGATTCTTCATCAGATGGTTCACCTTGTGCATTCTACTCGCCTGCAACTCTTCACACTACTCTATGGGTGGGTCATCCTAATATCCCATGATGATTTTACCCCTTGTGACACTGACTGGCCACTCTGATGCAAACTCTAGTTCCACAGTCTACTTACCGAATTTTTTTTCAGCTACCTCCTCTGACAAACTAACCCCTGTCAGTTCTTCGGCTGGTTCCATTGCAACTTCTTGCAGCTGCAACTCATGTTGGCATGTCTCCTCTGGCATGGCTATCTCATGGAAACCACCTTTTGGTTCTGGATTGTCCAACCAATCCTCCAGTGCCCTTAACTCCATCTCCCACTGAGTGAGTAATTCAACTGGGTGCTCCTCTTCCGTTGGGACATACCTCAGTATCTGCTCCTCCTCCTCTATGATAGTCTCAACTTGTTGTCCTTCTATTGCATCTGCAACACCTATGTTAACCTCTCCTAGGCTGATTGGCAGGAATATCTCGACTCCTCCAATGATTAGAACACACCTATCATCTTTCTCCTCTATGATGAAAGTTTCCAACTTGCCATCATCTTCATTCATGCAGCTTGCAGCTCTGCATGAATCTTCATATGGATGAGGCCTTTCTTCTTCCTCTCCATCTTTCAACAACCCCTACAAATGTGAACTCTCATCTGAGCTCATATATTCTCCCTTGCACACTTCGAAACTTGAGATGTCTCCTCTACCCTCCTGGCAGTTTACGAGATCAATTGACCCCTTCTCATTTCCCACCTGGCAATCTACGAGACTCCTCCCAGATATCTTTCCCTCACCATTGAGGTTTTCGACATATCTCAACCACCTTTTTAGCACATGTTGTTTCCTTCTGGCCAACAAATTATGAACAGGCCACTTAGTTGTCCTTATCAAAGGCCACTCGTACCTCCAGTGCACTCTTGCCTCTTGTTGCATCTTAAATTCTAGCCTTTCTATCTATACTCGGATTTCACTGAGCTCCTTGTCCATATCTGCTTTTCTTTTCTGCGGGCAGATTTCTCTTCGACCACACTCATGACCTCCAATGGCCATCTTGTTTCACCTGCAACCCACTTGGTTGCTTACCATCTATTGCACACCTTGCAATAGTTTCAACAGAGTATCGCACTATGTCTCCCTTCACATGATACCTACAAAAGAATTCAAGTTCTGACTCTACCTAATGTAGCCAGACTGTCTCATCTACTTATAGAAATCAATTTTGTAACCGCTCTGATACCACTTGGTGCATGTCGTCCCCTATATCCTTGGGGTTGTGTTACCTCTCGGCCTAGGATCATTTTCACACACTTGAGTCAAATTGACTCTTCGGCTACCTGCTAGAACCCAACAACTCTATCACAGGTCCCCCTTTCTCCAAAGTGCGTGTCCTCTTAACCCCGCGACTCCCTTCTTGGCCCTTCAAATAAATTTGGCAGCGACACTCGATCTTTGTGCCAGAACCTTTGTATCATGTGACTTCGGATGTGTCATGGGGCTCGATCACAACAGTGCTTCGTGCTTCAGGATTCATCTCTTCCCCAACAGCCAACTCTTACATTCCCAAACTCTGAAGCTCAAACTTCAAATGGTGCGAGGATCAACGATCCTTGTCCCTCCTTCCAATTGACGGTTGCGATCTATTCAGACTCTAACCTTCGGGAGTCTCTCAATATCCTCCTTTGATATCTCCTAAAGTACTACCCCTCCAAAATATGTGGATTGCTTCCACATGTCCCTTCCAGATCCAACGGTCTGGATTCAAACCGTTCTTCACGGCTTCGCAAAGATCTATGTTTTCTCTTAACAAACCTCTTGGAGCTCCAATTCTCGGATCTCCTAATATTCTTCCACTTGTCTCCTCCCAACGATGGATGATTTCATGGTCTTTGGGACTTCAGCAAGTCCACAACCTTCTTGCACACTTAACACAATTTTTTCTTGAGACTTAGACTATTCTCGGCCTTTCCTCTACACTACTTGCAAAGTTTTGTGTTAGTCCTTCTGATATTTTGCTCGACTTGAACTCCTTCAAGGTTCTCAATTCTTCAATGTCCTTATGCAGACTTTCTAGTTCCCTCCTGGCATATTCTTTCCCTTCCTCATAAGCTTGTAAGATGAACTTACTATATCCTTGGTGCACTCCTTGCGCTCGGCTAAGCCTTATGACAACTTCTCCCTGAGCCCTTCCAGAAGTCTTAAGGCGTCTCCTTTCCTTTTTCGATGCACTCTTGCAAAGCCTTCCTTCCTCAGAGTATTCAGAAACCCTAGGGTTCTCTCAACGCTTCCAACACTTCAAAATGTGTTGCTCTTGTACGCACTCGTACTTGCTCTATTCCCTCCTAGAAGATTATTACAGAGTATTCAGTAACTCTGCACTATGCTTCCTCCCACACAATATTTCTTTCTAAGGTACTCAACCACCTTGAAATTTCCCTCCGAGTCTATGAATTATCCTAGTGTGCCCTCCTGTCAGCTTCTCTTCTGACTCGAACGAGTTTAGACACACACTCCTTGCGTCGACTCATAGAGTTTCCACCCACCGTCGTGCACTCCTTGAACTTAGCCTCGAGAACCAAAACTAATCCAACACACTCACAGATAGAATATTATAACTCTATCTCTGCATATGATTTCTAACATACATCTACAGTGCAAACGCATATGAATGAAATTCACAACTAAGCATCCATTACATAGAAATTTGCAAAGAGGAAAATCTGTTACTTTCTATTAATGGTGGAATGTCCATTACAACATTTGAGTCTGGACTACGGCTGAGTCTCAGCTCTCAACTCTCCTACGACTATTTTCTATATGCCCTTTTGGCGACAATACAAGATTTTATATAAGAGGGGCTCGACGAGCTTCCCTCCAAGCTAAGCTAGTGGTGTCTAATCACCATTTAAAAACTCCTAACTAATGAGGCAGATTACAATGATGGTAATATGATCCAAATCATATACATATCCCTCCTACCATCAACCACTTAATGGAAACCTTACCTACTGCTTGTGCGAAGGCACAACTTGGCTCTACCAACCTATCAGCATTAATTTCCTTGATCATGGTTTATATTTTCAATGGAAAATTGAGAGGGAGGTGCCTCTCCCTTCCTTGAATGTGCACCACTCATGCTAATTAGTTGGCACGTGTTGAGGTGGAGTGATGCTCCTGCATCAAATGGTTACAATCATTGGGAACAGAGGCCCTTAATTTTCAAGATATTTTCATGATATTTTCCTTAGAAGACAAGGAAATTGAGATTAGAGGTATCCAAGGGAAACCATCTAAAGTGATAAGTTCTAACAACATGATAAAATCACTCAAAAAGGGCAACCATGGTATAATTGCACAATTGTGGTCACTAGATGTACAAACATAAATAGTCTTTTCTCCAATGGATCTCCAAAAAGTTATCAACAATCAATCCAAAGTATTTGGAGAGATGCCTAAGGGTCTTCCACCTACTCAAGATCATGCCCATGATATTCATATGTAACCAAGAAGTTTACATCCAATCTTTCATGTTTCTTGTATAAAAAATATAATCAGTGAAAAAATCCCAGCACAAACTACTTTATCAAAGATTAATGAAGAAGGGAAAATCATTCTAGAACCAGAAACAATCCTTAAAATAGAGATTAACAAGCTATGAAATCGAGAAAATATTGAGTACCTTGTCAAATGGAAGAACCTACCAGTTTAAGAGGCAACATGGGAAGATAATTTCTTCATCTAGACACACCTACGCTTGTCAAGTGTTGAGAACAACACTTGTTTGAAGGGTAGGGGAATGTTAATTCCTATGAAAATCCCTATACAAAGCCCCATGTTGTGTATAAAACCCCTTATTAAGCCCTAGATATTGAATTATTACATTTCTAGTGTTATATGTGTATGTCAGATAGAACTCTTTATTGCACCCTTTGATCCGGATTTTATGAGCAAAACGAAATGAATACAGATTATTAATAGGTGCTTAACAAAAAATAACAGAGATACAGTAAAATTGGTTTTCTATTCAATAACGAAATAAGTTGAAACTGTAAAATGCAGCGGAAACAAGCTTGCTGGAATGGTAGTGGCTTATCTATGAGAAGAGATGTGACGGAAGTGCACATTCATAAGAAGAAATTTACAATGAGGCTCTGAAGGCCTTTTTACAATAATCAAGAATGCCAAAAAACCTAGACATACAAAAACCTAACCCTAGGAGATGAAGCACCAAAAGTCATGTGGGCCCCGTTTGGGTAAGTTAGTACATCAACTTCCTGGGGTCGTAACTTTTGCATACGATCTTCGTTTTAGGTGTGTGATAGCCAGTTGGAAAGGTATCATCAAGGATATTCATTTTGAGGGCTCAATGATTCCTTTGTCTATCATTGAGGAGCTCGATCCTGAAAAACCTTCATTTAGGCCCTCAAAATGGCCCCGAAAGTTAAAACTGCTAAAAATAGTAAATTGCCAAAATTGTCAGAAAACTATTTTGAGCCAGTTGGAAAAGGTCGGTGGCCACCGATATCCATATGGATCAATCCTCCCTCCTTAGGAAGCAATTGTCTTCATTTCGTTGAGGTCCCCCATCAGATGAGGAAATTTTTGTTGAATTTGGCCTCGGGTGAGCCACTTGCCTTGGTGCAGGAGATGCCCTGCTTTAACGACTTGATAAAGTTGGATCCTTTGTTGTCGAGTGCCCTTGATCTGTCTATCCACAATATTATCATTGGATGCCTATTGTAGGTAGTCAGGGTTGAGCTCTATTGGTGTCAGTTGTTCTGCTACTTCTGAGGTGTCCAATAATGGTGGGAAATAAGGGCGAAGGAGATCCACGTTGAACACTAGGTGCAAACCAAGGAAAGGAGGAATGTTGAGCTCAAAAGAATTATCCCCCATAGATTTGGTGATAGTGTACGACCCATAACGGAGTGGTCGAATCTTCCAATGGGGTCCTGTAAGGCGTTCTTTCTACAAGTGCAACCAAACTTTGTCGCCCACCTAAAACTTATGTGGCACTCGATGTTGATCATGGCATTGTTTGTACTTGTCATTGGATTTATGTAGGATATCCTGAACCTGTTGGTGGATGTGTTGGATCTGCTCAATGAACCGGGTGGATTTTTCAGCTTCAGTTGGAGTAGGAGATGAGTCAGTCAAGGTGACCGCAAGGGGAAGTGAAACATCTATGGGTCCCAATGGTTGGAATCCCAACCCCACTTGAAAGGGGTTGTGGCCAATTGAGCTATGCAGGGCTCAGTTGTAGCTATGTTGGACATAGGTAAGGCTCTCATCCCATGTGCGAAGGTGCTTTGAATTATACATGTGAAGGATATGCACAATCATTCGATTTACAACCTCAGTTTGGCCATCTGTCTAGGGGTGGAAGGTCGTGGATTTGGTGAGCTTGGTGTCCAGCAGTGACCAGAGGCTTGACTAGAATGTGCTGAGAAATCAACTATCTCGATTTGAGACAATGGTTTGTGGGATTCCAAAATGTACCCAGACTCGTTCAAAGAAGAGCTTGGCAGTGGCCTTTGTTGTGATGCTCTTCTTGTAGGCAACCAAAATCGCCATCTTAGAAAAGCGATCAACAACCACAAAAACACAGTCATTTCCCCACTTGGTGGATGGGAGGCCCGACATGTAGTCCATTGATATGGATTCCCATGTCCTGTCAGGAGTAGGAAGAGGGGTGTACAGGCCCTGTTTCTTAGTGGTCAATTTGGCAATAGCATAGGCAGTGCAGGACATGATATACTTGCTGACCTCTTGTCGAAGTTTTGGTCAGTAGAAATGTTTATGTAGCATCACCACTGTCTTTTCAATGCCGAAGTGTCCTGCCACCCGACTGTAGTGGGCTTTCCAAATCAGCTTCGCTCGCTCACTTGATGGAACACAGATATGGCCCAGACGACACAACAACCCATCCTGAAGATGGAAATTATCGACAACTGCATTTGCACCCAAAATTTGGTAGGTGGTGGCGAAGTCAGGGTCTATCTCATAGAGTTGGGGCCATCCATATGTCTCATGGCCGCAAGAGTCTAGCACCGTGGTGAGTGTCATGACTGGAGGTCTACTGAGGCAATCAACAACGTGATTGGTGCTTCCTATTTTATACTTGATGTTGAGGTGGAATTGCTGCAAGTATGTGGACCACTATTGATGGTGGTCATTTTACATTTTTCCCTGTGTCTGCATGAACTACAATGGATTATTATCAGTGTGGATGACTATCTCCTTCCCAAGAATGTAATGTCTCCACTGGCAGCATGCTTGCACAATGGAGTACATTTGTTTGTCGTAAGTAGGGTACTTATGAATAGTATCTAATAGTGTCTCACTATGATAGGCCACGGGGTGGTTGTGATGAGTGAGAACGACGCCCACAGCATAGTCTGAAGCATCTGTCTCGATCTCAAAAGGATGTTGCAGGTATGGTAGTGAAAGTACTGGGGCTGAGCACAAGCGTTGCTTCAAATCATTGAACGCTTATTATTGGGACCAGCCCCACGCAAATTTTTCCTTACCACCACCCCTGTTTATTTGGATAAGGGCCCATGCAATATGGGAGAAACCCAACACGAACCTGCAATAGAAATTGGCAAGGCCCAAGAAGCTCCAAAGCTCAGTGAGTGTTGTTGGGGCTGGCCAGTCATGGATGGCTTGGATCTTGGCTAGATCCACATGTACACCATGTTTATCAATGATGTATCACAGGTAATGGACCATGTCCATGCTGAAGGAGAATTTTTCCAAGTTGTCATATAGCTTGTGTTGCCACAGGGTGTGCAGAACCTACTGAATATGATGCAAGTGTTCGTCCCAAGTCTTGTTGTAAATTAGAATGTCATCCAGATACACCACTACAAAAGTATTGGTGAATGGTCACAGGATATCGTCCATAATCCTCATGAAAGTGGCTGGAGCATTTTTCAAACCAAAGGGCATGACCAACCATTCAAAAAGGCCTTCCTTTGACTTGAAGGCAGTCTTCCATACATCTGTCTATTCTATCGGGACCTAGTGGGAGCCAGACTTCAGATCAATCTTACTGAAGTATTTGGCCCCCATGAGTTGATCAAGGAGATCATTGATTCAGGGAATCGAGTACTAGTTTCTAACTTTGATTTTATTCAGAGCCCGGTAATCAATACAGATTCATCAAGTTCCATCTTTCTTTTGTACCAGCACGATTGGGCTCCCACAAGGTGATGAGCTGGGGTGGATGTGCCCCTTGTGGAGCGGTTATTGGATATGTCGCTTGATCTCCTTATTCTCTAACAAAGAGCGATCATAGACTGGCCCATTGGGTAGTGGTGCGCTGGGGGTCAGATCGATGGGGTGCTTGACCTAGAAGTGCAGAGGTATCCCTATAGGTGAGGAGAAGATATCCGAGTATCCTTCCACGACCTTATCTATTTGCTTCTGCTGTGTGGAGAGGTCGGTCGCAGAGACCCTGGATGTGGTTGTGATATTTCACTTATTCTGAGAGCGAATCACGAAGAACACAAAATTCCCCATCTGAGAGATGACCTTCCTGCATTTCTTAGCAGAGATCAAGGAAATATCACTAGGTGGGACTACCTTGGGTATCCTGTACAATTTCATGTTCAAAGTAATAATAACACTATGAGGCCTAGACTCATATACAACATGAATTTTCCATAAATAAGGTTGGCCCAAAATAACATCACAAACTTCGAGAGGAGAAACATCACACAATACCTCATCTTTGAAGGGCTTGATGTCGTACAATAGTCGACACTATTGGCTGACGTGGAGATCGCTTCCTTGGCGGAGCCATCCAATGGTGTACAGTTGTGGGTGCGGTGTTGTTGGCAGGGCCAGTCGCTTGATGACCTCTGCTGAGATGAGGTTCTTCTGGCTACCGCTATCAATGATGAAGTGCATCGGGCTGCCTTTTACCCACATCTGTGAATGGAAGAGGCGGTCTCCTTCTTCTGGCTCGTCTGGTTCACTAGGCTGGAGCTTGGTGGTAGCAACGATGGCACTGGGTTCCGCGTCAATGATCCGTCTTCCCCTTTCTGGTTCTGGCTCAAAGTCATAATATGCATCTAATTCATAGGCTTTCACTTCATCCACCAGCAACTTCTTTGAGCGACAGTCAGCAGTGTTATGCCAAGGGCTCTTATGGAAGTCGCACCACTTCCCGGTATCTTTCTTTATCTTTCCGGTGTCCTTCTTTGCTTGCGGCTTGGACTGGATGTCCTGATACTATCCATATTTTCTCTATACTTTGTTTGGTGGGTTGGGTCCACCCTTTCCTGGCTTTTGTTGTGAGGGGTTCCCAGGCCCAAATTGCCAAAATTGTCAGAAAACTGTTTTGAGCCAGTTGGAAAAGGTGGGTGGCCACCGATATCCATCTGGATCACCCTTTCATTACAATTGTACCCTTGTCTCCTATATATATATATATAACAAGGAGACCTAGTGTTAAGATCAAATTATCTCATCTCATATTGTATTCAAAAGTGGATATATTGTAAAAGGAGGTTTCTCCCTCGAAGTGGAATGTATTCATTGAATTCTTATTGGTAAATATTTCTTTCACAATTCTCTCCTCTAAATTTTGGCATAAGAAATGAAATAATGATTAGGGTTTTCATTTATAAACACATACATTTAGAAAAAATGAAATTCCCGCTCACTTTTTCGTTGAAATTTCAGTGTATTGATGATAAATGTGTGCACTATTTTTTTATAACTTAGTTTTTCGGTGCGCTATATTGTTTATAATGAATCAATGTGGTGGTTATGTAAAAACACACCGAAAAAAAAAATTATGTTGGAAATAATGTTTTCATTGATGTCAAAAATAAGGGGAGACTATGGATGTCCAAGATAAATATTTACAGCTCAGAGTCGTTTACAGGGTAATTTAGCAACTTCACTATCTTTAGCGAGGTCCTAAATCTGGCAGACCCACTATCTATACCAGCACCACTAACCAGACCATCCTTCAAACTTTTGTGTTAGCAAGTGTGGGTTAGTTCCTTCGGTGACCGGTTAGTTGGTTCTCAAGATTAGAGTGCAAGTGGAATCGTGTTGATGTGAAAAAATATAAATCTTTGATCATTGATCGAAAACGATCGATCGAACTGGATTAACAATATGTGAAGAGTTTAGCATTGACCTTAAATCTCAACAATTGTCGGACGAGTCTTGGAGTAAATAGTGATTGTTGATTTGCATGGTCAACTTATCTCATATTCATAGGGAAAGTCATTTTCAATGGTTTTATAATGCAAAGTAATTGTTACATAGTTTTAATGTGGATGAGTGAGTTACAAAACTCTATGTAAAGTTTTAACTTTTAGTTGTGAGGCCTAGTTCACTATATATCGAGACATTGGAAAATGTATGAGAGTTTTGGCTTCAGAATGAATTTGATATCCGATATCAGAACTTCAAGTATCATGTATATCAGATATTGGATTTTGATGTAATTGAACTGAAGTGAATTTTTGAAAGCACGGTGGATAAAATTTATGGGTGGACCAGTGGATCGGTGCCTCAGTGGTCCAGTGTCCCAGTGGTCGGGACACAAAGTGTAGATGAGTTATTCCCCTGGTGGTCCGATTAAACATTGATTCCAATGATGAATTGTGAACCAGAGCGTGGTTGAATTCTAACCGTTAATCAGAGAGATCAATGAATGAAATCAAAGGAATTTGACCCGACTCACATTGAAAATTGTGTGTGTTTTAAGGGAGGATATCAGTGCCTAGTCACCCATGTAACCAAACCAAGGTTAACCGAATCAGAGTATTAGCACAACGTTAAAGACTCGGGGGCCTTGTGGGATGATGACCTAGAAATCCCAGTGCCTGGTTAGAGGTAGGTTAACTGGGGAAATTTAATTTCAGTTAAATGAAATGAATTAAGTGTCCATTTCCCCCAGTCGGTAGTGAACCAGTTAACGGAACGTCAAATGACAGACTTGTGTCTTTCAATCAAATCCATTAACGGGATTGAAGTTAAGTTTAAAGGGTGTTGTGTGCATGTTTCCAGATTTTGATGTCCAGGTATCTAGTGAATAGATCATGGATTTCCAAGTGTTAATTGATGTGCCTACCTATTTCTACTCAACCTAGGGCCGACCCATAAAAATACCCTACAGTGAGTCCTATAAATAATGATGCCTTAATCTATTTTAGAGTGTGGATTTGAAGCGAGGATCTGAGGTGTATGAAGTGCACATGTTTTTTTGTGAATGAAAGTGAGTGATATGTAATTGCATAAAGGTGGTGGGGAGGTGTGAGTTAAAACAAATAACATAAAAACTCTCATTGATTGTTAACATGTGGAGAGTTTAATGCAGGTTGGTGCCTGCAAGGTGTCTCAAACATGTTGGTGCCTACAAATATTGTAATAGTAGGTTGGTGCCTGCATGTGCTTTCGAGTTGGTGCTCATGTGAAGGTATTGGTGTCTCTTTCAGGTGGGTTCATGTAAACATTGTAATAGATTGGTGTCTATAGAAGGTTGTTGTATGTGAATATATTTCAATAAAAATTTCTCGTGGTTTTCTCCCATTTGGGTTTCCATGTTAACTCTTTGTGCACTATGCATTGTATGTATGTATATGGTTTTTATTTATTGCTTATGGTTGGTAAAGTAATGAAATTATAAGTGTAGTATAGTAAAAAGAGAAAAATTAGTCTCATATTGATTCAACAACGCCCCCCCCCCCCACCTCTCAGTATAAGTAAGTGTGCCAACAATTGGTATCTTAGCATATTCCTTTAGGAATAGACTAACCAATGGAAGGTAGATCCCCACAACACATGTGGATAGACAAGAAGGTTTCTCTACAGAAAAATATCCATTATTTGATGGATCAAATTATTCCTTCTAGAGCATAAGAATGAGAACTTACCTGATGGCTCTTGGTTTTGACATTTGGAGTGCAGTTAAACATGGTTACACAAGTCCAACAAATCCATCTATAGATGTAGCTGGAAAGAGGCTCAATGACAATAATGCTAAATCCATGAATGTAATTCTACGTGGTTTAGAAGAATCATAATTTGTCAAATCCATGCATTGTGTTTTAGAAAAAGAGATGTGGGACAAGTTACATAATATATATGAAGGGAATGACAAGGTCAAGAAGGAAAAATTACAAACCCATATAGGACATTTTGAGAGCCTTAAAATGAAAGAAAAAGAGACTATTGCAGTATATTTTCTTTGTGTGGATGATATTGTCAAAACCATCAGAGGATTGGGTGAAATGGTTGATGAAACAATCATTGTGAAAAAAATACTTAGTTCGTAAATGTCGAAGAATTTCTAGAGATAAACTATGTAAATCTTTTTGAAATGTCCAACATTTTGAGTGAACACTCCACCCATCATCATGGATAGTAAAAGCTTTATGATTAGAAAAGATAATGTTGGAGAGTATATATAGCAAGTTAAAATAATTATCCATTGGTAAAGGACCGATGTGAAAAGAGGGGGGGAAATAAAATTAATTAAATTAAAAATCATAAGGATGATATAAATAGATTATGACTAAGAGAAGGTATGAGTCAATAAGTGAACGTTGAGAATAAGAATAGAATACGAATATTTAAAATAAATTAATATCAAGGTGACATGTTTTTTACTTAGGGAGGGAGGGAATCAATAAATAAATTATCGACAGGGAAAGAGAAAGGAGAAATAAGACAAGGAATTAGGAAAAAGGAAAGAATAAAAGATATTAAACCCTAATGATAATTGAAGAGAGTTACCATGGAACATGATTAAAGGAAAAAGTTGAAAGAGTAAGTGGGAAATAATAGGTTTTAATGATTGGCTAAGATTGTATTCATCTTCCCAATTGAAGTTATTGGGGTTTTTTTTATATTGAGGGCCTCACGAATGATGTGAGAGCAGTAATAGGGAGATGATTCCGGAATTTTTGTTTGGTCAAAATTATGCCCTTAATATTTGATCCCAAGATATTTTTCATTGAAGAAATGAAGGACCTAGATGATCTGACAATGCATGAGTTACATGGAATTCTCACTACATATGAAATGAGGATATAAAAATATAAGAAATAAATTCCATCAAATATGGAAGAATCCTTCAAGGAATTAAAGAATACAAATACCAAAGAACACAAAACAAGTGATAGCTCAGATAGTGAATCAAATGCAAAAGAAGCCAACTTTGTCAAAAACCTCAAGAAAGGATCAGGAAAATACAAAGGTAAGAATCCATTTAAATGTTTTAATTGTGGAGAAGTAGGACACTTTGTTGCTAAATTCCCTTATGCAAAAAATAGAAATAGTAATGAAGAAGAATATTCTAGCTTCAAAAATGACAAGAAGGGAAAGATTGAAAAGAGAAGAAAGTTCAACAGACAAATAAAGAATTTATATATCAATGAAGAAAACAACTCTTCTAATGCCAGTGACAATGAAACAAAAGAGATTCTCTTCATGGCCCTAGAAACAGAGAGTGATGTCCTAGAAAACAAAAAACACGGATTTAAAAGAAGAAGACGATTTTGATATTGATGTAGAAGTGGATCTAGAAGGACAACTCATATGTGCTCTAAATGAAATAAAGAGACTAAGGAGAAATAAATGGATGCAAAAGAAGTAGTTTAAGAAGTACAAAAAAGAAATACTATGTACAAAATAAATCTCTCATGAAACTGAAAAAATTATCTTCAGTCTAAAAAATCAAGTAGAATAGGCAAAGAGAAGTGAATAAATTTTGAGAGATCGGCTAAAAGAAAAGGAAGATGCTTGCAACAGTCTAGAATCTGAAATAGTTTGTCAAAGAAAGGAGTTGGAGAAATCAAATACCAACATGAAATTTGAAAAGAGAGCAACAACTCTAGATGAAATACTAAACTATCAAAGATCCCAATTTGACAAGATTGGTCTTGGCTATAGTGAGAAAGAAACTATTGAATAAGACTCAACCTCCTCAAAACAATTGAGTGAAGGAAAAAACAAGAGTTATGTCGATTTGATTAAAAATATTTTCAAGGTTGAAAAAAACGGGAGGGAAGAACATGATGTTCCACAGGAAATAGGTCCTCCTCATAAAGACAGAATTAGGAATACTTTCCATCAAGATGGAATCATACAATCAGGTACAAAAATCCTTTTTTTGGATATTGTTACTCTTGCAATGGTTTTGGTCATAAAGCTATAGATTGTAGAATAAATGCAAAAATTAGTTATATGAGGAACAACAACAGAGATACCTCTGAATTCTCAAGGAGAATTCACAACTAATTTCCCCTTCACTTAATTATAACATTGTATGTTATAAATGCAACAATTATGGGCATATAGCAAAGTTTTGTAGAAGTGTTTTTTAAAAAAAAAAAAAAGAGGAAACCCCAACAGTCATGGAAAGAAATCGAGAACAAAAGAAAGAAAAATCCTTGATCATGCAAGTTGCACTACATGCACAAAATAATAGGGATGAGTGGTACATTGACAGTGGGTGCTCAAGTCACATGACAAGAGATAAAACAAATTTTATCACCTTGAAGAAGAATGAAGGAAGTGTTACCTTTGGGGACAATGGCACTTCAAAGATAGTTGGAAAAGGCACTCTTAGTCTTGATAATGGAAGTGCTAAGGTAGAAAATGTTTTATGTGTTGAAGACTTAAAACAAAATCTTCTTGGTGTTATCCAAATATGTGATCAAGGACACACTCTCACTTTTGACTCCCAAGAATGTAATATTAGAGAGGCAAATTTAGGTAAACTAGTTGCAAGAGAAATCAGAACCCTAAACAATGTCTATATTCTTGATGAGATTAGTGGAGAAAAATGATTCGTGGAGAAAACACATGAAATTTGGTTGTGGCATAAAATAATGGGCCATATGAACTTTGACAACTTCATAAAAATCAACACCAAACAAGCAGTAAGGGATATGCCAAAGATCACAAAATCCTCAAACACTTTTTGTAAGCAATGTCGGCATGGAAAGAAAACAAGGGTGAGCTTCAAGTCAAAGGAATATACAACATCCAAGCCATTAGAACTTGTACATACATATATTTGTTGACCAACAACAACACAAAGTCTACAATGAGAAAATTATTTTATGTTATTTATTGATAATTTTACAAGAATGACTTGGGTTGCCTTTCTTAGAAATAAATATGAGGCAATTGAAAAGTTTAAATCCTTCAAATCTTTAGTTGAGAATGAGAATAACCTGAAAATAAAATGTTTGAGTTCGGATAATGGAGGTGAGTTTACATCCAAGGAATTTGAAGAATTTTGTGAAACTCATGGAATAAAAAGACATTATTCAACTGCAAGAATTCCTTAACAAAATGGAGTGGTTGAAAGTAAAAAAAAAATATGTACAATATATTTCTAGGAAAATGTTGAATGAAGCAATATTATCTTATAGTTTTTGCAGAGAATCATTTTACACTATAGTTTACATTCTAACAGAGGGAAAATCAAGGTTAACAGTGATAAGACACCCTATGAATTATGGAAAGGCAAACCAACATCTGTCAAACATTTTAGAATATTTGGAAGCATGTGTTATATCAAAAGAGATGATAAAGATATAGGAAAGTTTGACTCAAGAGCAGATGAAGGGATTTTCCTTGGGTATTCATCAAGAAGCAAAGCCTATAGATGTTACAATAAAAGACTACAAAAGATTGTTGAAATTATAAATGTCAGAATAGATGAAGCAAGACCTCATAAGAACAAATTGCAAACATAAGAAATGGACTGTAGTAAATAAGAAGAAGAAGAAGAAAATGAAGAAGAGGAAGAGGAAACAAAACACCAAGATACACAAACCCCGTCAATGTTTGTGCAGAAGAACCATCTAGAAAACTCTATTCTTGGTGATAAAAATGTTGAAACATAGACTAAGATAAAATTGGAAAGCACTTATGAATAGGTAAATCTCTCCTTGTTGTCCAAAATAGAACCTGAATGTTTTATAGAGGCTAGTGTTGATAAACATTGGGTTAATGCTATGGAGGAAGAGTTGAACCAGATTGAGAAAAATCAAACATGGGAACTTGTCCCAAGGCCTAAAGAGAAAATTGTGATTGGTACAAAGTGGGTATTCATAAATAAGTTAAATGAATATGGAAAAATAGT
>ML790109.1:42816-78094 GCA_009831015.1 Picea engelmannii | reverse complement strand
GGTGAGACTTGTAGAAAGAAATAATTGAATCATATATGGAAGCAGTTAACTTAGATGAGAGAAAAAATTATGAAATTCATCAAGTTTAAGAGGGACATTTTGTGAGATCTATAGTCACAACAATTTCGGGGAGTATCAGAATTAATTAAGGGTTTCCATCAATGATAAAGGGAGAGATTGTTGGAAATATTGTTGTCATTGATTTCAAATACATGGGAAGACTACAGATGTCCAAGATAATGATTTGCAGTTCAGATTCGTTTACAGGGTAATTCAACAACTTCCCTATCTTTAGTGAGCTCCTAAATCTAGCAAAGCCACTATATATAGTGGCACCACTAATCGAACCATTGTTATAACCCTAATTTGCACCATACATGTTTACCTGGCATCAGGCCATCTCAGATTCCTTCTTTGCCAAAACACTGTTGAACAACTCTTTAAAAAACCTCTTTTATAAGGGCCCATGCACCCTACTCCATTACTGCACGCTAGTTGACCTCAAACAGCTCGCGTGTACCTACAAAAGAACGAAAAAAGGAAAGTTGTCAATGGAACACACATCTTTGGGTGAGTTAACTAAAACTCCCGGCCATGCATGGCCGAGGGTTCATCCAAATACCTAGCTTCTCCTAGTTTATAAAAGAAGGGTTAGGGGTCCCATTTGGAGGAGGAGAATAAGAGTAAAGAAACTATACCCAATTGCACATTCCCATTGTCCCAACCCTTTAGCCATCCTTGTGCAAAGAGAGATACAGAGAAAAGAAGTTGGAGGACATTTGAAGAGGAGCCTAGGATCAGGTTCATGGAGCGGTGGTCGGTCTCGACATTGTAAATTGATTCATTCAAGTTAATAATAAAGAAATGATTTTCCCGTCCCACTATATGAGTTCTTCATACTTTAGTGAATATATGTTTGAATCTCTAACCCATTAATCTGTAGAATAAATGCATGTAGAGTTTGTTTCTCTTTTTGTACGCGGGTCAATCTTGGGAGGATAACTGCTAACAAGCGATCAAGCGTGAAGAATAATCGACATCAAACATTCGGAATAAGGTATGTTCGTTTAACCATGTATTTGCTTGAAAGAAATGGGGATTAGGTCTGGGACAACGGTAGAAAGCAGGATTCTTTCAGTCTTATCTGCATGCATAATATAACCCTAAATGCTAGTCCATAGGGGTATTTCCCACCACAACAGAATTGGTGACCATACTGGGGAAGTCTCTAGGGTTCCTGGGAATATTTTTGGGTATTTTTAAAAGACTGGTTTTCTTTCCTGTTTTTTGAAGTTTCTGCAAAGTCTGAGCTAACAGATATTTTGGTCTTCCATACCAGCTATCTTTGTTTCTTTTCTTGACTGTAATTTTTTTTCGAGACCCATAGAGGTACACGCGGTCTGCATAAGGTCTGCACATGTGTACCCACACCCTACTTTCTTACAGCCCGCGTGTAAACGCTAGCTGAAGAAGTAACAATAGCATGTATGATTCCAGAAAATTTTTGAGGCAGTCATCCTCTTCCCTATCAGAATCAGTCATTCTCAGGGTTTTTCTGTAACTCTTTCTAGTCTTGGTTGTTTGCAGTCTATAGCTTAGGGTACATCTCAAATTGGTTTGTTTTACGAATTTTTCCTTACATTGTTTTCTTTTTTTTGTTAAAGAAAGTGTCTAAGCCTTCAAGAGATCCTGGTTCTCAGTATCAGTGGTCTCTTCCTGGTTTGGATTGTCTGTTTTTTATTTGTTTCAGAGTTTTAGAGATACACGCGGCCTGTATAAGGCCAACATGTGTGTACACGCCCTCTGGCTCTATACATCTCGTGTGCACACGCTTGTTGTTGAATTGTCAGCAGTGTTCTTCTGAAGGATAGTTTTTGTTGAGGGTGAGGCAGTCATCCTTTCCCTTGAAAAGAGTTATACCTCTCAGGTTTTTTGAATCTCTGTCCTAGCAATCAGTAGCTTAGGTTTGATCTCAGCCATAGATTTCTTTTTTCATTTAAAATTTTTCATCAAAATTTTCTTTAGGGTTTATAGACAAGTGTGAGAGTCCTTTTTTAAGTTACTAGTGTGTGATTTATTGAAGTGATTATTTGCAATCTACGATTAGGCTAGAAGTTTTTCTTGGTTTTTGACTTGTTGATATTTTTCCTTTTTGCTTTGTGAGCATTCAAATAAAAAAAATTCTTTCATTTTTTGGTTGAAAAGTGTTGTTTTGCATTAGTAACCAAGGAAAAGTCTTTGCTTTCATAAGTTCTTGATAGTTTACTTAGATCATAAGTAGCTCGTAGTCAAGTGAAATCCTACTTTGAGTTTGTTGTTCAAAAGATCTTAGAAAATTTAAAAAAAAAAAAATTGAAAAGTTGTTGAAAATTTGCGTTAAGTGAAAGTTTTTTTTGTTTCCAGCTTTCTGTTCATTTTTACTTTCGTCTTTCAAACATCACTAGTTTCACTTTCATACCCCTTGACATATGATAAGCCATAAAATTAACGCTAAATCTAAAATTCATTAGACTTTTATGTTTGTAGGGTTAACCAACTAGTTCAGGGTTAGGGCCTTGGATTAGGTTGGAGAGGAGTGTCCAAGTCTAGTATCGTGAAAGTTGTTTGGGACCCCCCTCTAACACAGGGGATAAACACGAGGTCGCATGCGGAAAGGTAGCAGCGATAACCCCTCCAAAGTTGGACCAATCATAGTGGAGAACACATATAGAGGGCTTGTCTTGGGATTCCGTCGATTGCATTTTCCACGGAGCTTCGTGGGTCTCAAATCTGTTTGAGGTCCTCAGTTGTCTTCCAGACCACTTGCTCTCGATACCTTTGATAGGTTTCAGGATCGATACCCTTCTCATTATGGTCTACCCGACTTTCGACTATACCCACTTGGTGACTGTTTGCGCGCTGGCAACCTAGTTGCCTATATTTTTTAGGGACATACACAGGTGACTACGGGGGTATATCGCGGTACCTAGGACAGACATTGGGCCACTCTTTGCAGAGTATACCCAGAGGGTGCTTCCGTGCTGGTTGGTTGTTGTAACTGTTCTTCCAATTAATTTAGTGTAACCGGTAAGTTTCTCTAGTGTTGGTTGTTGTAACTGTTCTTCCAATTAATTTAGTGTTTTTCTGTCTTATCTTATAGGGACTTTTTTTAGTGTGTGTTGTTTTTGAATGACTAGAATTCCCTAGAGTTTCTTTGATCTTCTCACACAGTGGAGGATCACGAGCTCCGTTGGTCATGAAGGCTTCTTGGCCTGTCACCGGTTACATTGGAGCCACCCCCGCCACCATTAAGGCAAAAGCTAGACCAACAAGGGTCTTTTGAAGTGACCAAGTCACAAGAAATTGTGCCTGACCAACATCCAGAGGAATCGACCATTTTAGACCTTGGAGCGAAAGATTTTGGTCTCGTTGAAACCTTCACCATTGATATTTCAGCACCCACCATCGTACCGGTTCATCCTTACGAGTTCCAAACAGTGTCGCACGCAGCAATGGAAACAAATGTTGTTACTCCTTCTGGGAATTCTTCAATTCCCACTATGGTTGTCACCACAGGAGAGTTTCCACCTCCTAACCCACCATCACCAGTCCGAGCCACCATGGTATCAACCGCCTCTACATCGCACAGTGGTCTGATCCCATCTCTGACGATGGCCACAACCCCTTTCACACCAAGTGCGACAATCCCTCCATTCTCATACGGGATGCCTAGTTCAGGTACAAGCCTTGTACTTTCCTACTCCACTTCATAGACTTCAGGTCTGGGGGCAGGGATCTCTAATGCTCCTCTGTAAGGCCACACCGGGGGCACTTCTGCTCACTTTAACGCTTTCCCTTATGGAGGAGGTCATATCCCTCCTTCGTCCCCTTCACTCGGTGGCACTCACCAGCCTTCCGCTGGGCTGCCTGCACACCATAGTTTATTTGGAGCATGGATTCAAGGACCACCTTCGCATAATATGTCAGTAGGTTCGACACTATTTTCTTTTTTCGGTGCATTTGGTAACAACGCCTTCTCGTCAGTTGCTTTCCCGACTGGGGGCAATCCCGGTCTCGGACAATCTATTCCTATGCAGGGTACTATTCCTGCACAGGGGGCACACCCAAAAAATTCTTCCGCATCAGGGCCTTGGAATTCTTGGTAGGGATCTGTTCCCTCGTTAGGAATGCCAATTTGGGGTAATTCTTTTCACAATCAATGGAACCCTAGACAAAGTACTATGCCTATCCCCATGGGACCAACATGGAGCAACCCTTCCCAAAGTCCTTTGAATGTAATGCATGCCCAACCATATATGTCCTATTTTGGAAATTAGTCGATGATGTCTCCTCACACACAAAATCCATACGCTAGCCATGGCCATGGTTTTTACCAGAACCCAAGCCAGCAGCTAAACTTTTCCTAGCAACCTGGTGCCAATCAAACTCTAGGCCCCTTTTTCCCAGGTTATCACCAACAACCCAAACTACCCTTCCTGGCAACTTTGCATTTTCCAGACTTGACAAGGTTGTTGAATGACCCTATCTGTCACGATCTGCGTTGGCCTCCTATGTCGATGAAGTTTCCTTCAGACATCCCAAAGTTTGAAGCCAATCCTAATGAATATCCAGGAGATCATGTGACTACCTTCCATCTTTGGTGCTCATCTAACTCATTGAAAGACGACTTCGTACAGTTGCGATTGTTTCAACGTAATCTCATTGGGAGTGCCACAAAATGGTACATTGAGCTCGATCGCTCAAGATACTCTTCCTTCGATGAACTAGCAAAGGATTTTCTAAACCATTTCCAGTTACCTGTGAGATACGACGCTAGCACCAAATTATTGGCCAATTTCTCACAAACAAAAGTGGACCATATCTCTGATCACATCCAAGAATGGAAACGCTGAAAGAGTTTAATTAAGGTACCAGTCCCACCAGCATTCCTGCTCAAGTGGTTCCTTAAGTCTTTGGTCCCACAGTTATCCAAAGATGTCACGACGTCGAAAGTATTTTTCGAAGAAGACGCCATCATGAGAGCTCAACAACTTGAGCTAATCTACTCTCAGTCTGGTTTATTATACGAGATCTTGCCAGATGTGTCATGTTCAATACTTGATAAAACCAGACAGAGAGTTGGACCACATGCCAGCCAAACTACTGCTTTGGCTGGTCCCCCTACCAAAACATCGGATGTACACACACTACAATCAACTAATCCAAAGGCCACCCAGTAGCCCGAAGGAAAGAAAAAACAACGAAAGAAGGGTAAGGGGGATAAAAAACCTACCAATAATGTTAGCAGGGACAACACTGAGAAACGAAAGGTGAGGTATCGATTCAACTTGTGCGCAGAAGACCACCTGACCCATCTATGTCCTCATCTTGCAGAAGCCCAAAAGTTTGCGATTCAGCAACAGCCTGTTGTGTTAACCAACCCATTTCAACATGGGCAAAATGTAACCCAAGCCTCTACAAGCACAGAAGGGGGCAGCCAAGGACCCTCTTCGTCTTCGAACAACCCCGCATCTGCGAATGTATATATGGTGAAGGGTGATGCTTTTATATTGACTAGAGCACACAACTATAGTAAACCAAGCACTTCTGAGAAGGGAAAAGAAGTCGAACTCCCATCTCTTCCTCTACAGATTGAGAATACATTGCGGGAAACAATGACATGCATCCCAAAAGGCGCGTTCGAAAAATTTTCTCACAACCCAAACGCAAGGGTCACCCAGAACTATTCTGTGGTGGAAGATTTATCACAAACCCCTTATGCAATGTCCTCTTTGGAGGTCCTCCAGAGCTTCCCTTCCCAGAGGAAAGCCTTGTTAACCACTTTAGGATCTACCGAGACTTGTAATCCGGGTACAATCATACTGGATACCCCTAAAACCTCGTCTACCTTACCATGTAGCGTTTCAGATAGTAGTGGATTATCCCACGAAAACTTTTACTCGGAATATCTTCTGCATGGTGGTTGATGAGGGTGCCTGGACATGCGTTATGTCATTGGCATGTTGGAAGGTCGTTGGCCAGCTTGTTTTGTCTCCGTCACCTACTCTTCTTACTGCTTTCGACGATCATTCGTTCTAACCACATGGTATCATTCCCTCTTTCCTAATGCAGTTAGGAGGGAATACTGTGTGTGTCAAGGTAGAGGTAGTCAATGCGCCCCTCGACTATAACCTCTTGTTAGGGAGGAGTTGGACTTATGCCATGCAAGTTGTGGTTGCTATAGTTTTCTGGGTCTTGTTGTTTCCACACGAGGGTCGGATTGTGACCATCGATCAATTGTCTTTCTCCAGACTTGACCCTTCATTGGGGGCATCCACGGTCTCGATGATTGATAATCCTAAACCAGGTGTGGTCAACGTAGGGGTTGGTTTGTGCCCATCTTTGATGGGTACATTCGATTACCCGCCCCCTCAAGGCGATATCAAGTTTATATCTAGTCACCATAGGGTTGATATTTTTCAAGTTTCATCGTTCTACAAGACTTACTTCAACGATTTGTGGATACTTCCTTCCCCATTAGCCACGATGGATGGGACAGAGCACCCGGGCATGTCCATGGCCTTGTCCATAGCTGAAGTAGCGTACTCTTTAGTCCAGGAAGCTTCAGCTAACACTGATCCAACTCCTACATAAGGGTTTGATCCAATTCTAGAGCCTATTTGGGCTCACGGTTCTCTCATTGACACCGATTCATTAAACTTAATCTTTCCCTCTGATGAAGCTATAATTGAAGAAATGAATAGTCCAGACAAACCCTGGGAAGATCTTCATCACAGATCATACTTCCTCCCAGAGTTAAGCAGAATCGAAGCCGGAGAATTCACCTTGACTATGACGGGAGATAGGTCTTGTCCTATTAATCCCTTAGCTACACATGAGGTTTATGGTGAGGGTAATATGGAAACTATCGTTGGAACCTTACCGATCAATATCTCCCAAAACCCTGACGTCGTGGAGAATATTTTCGTCGGAGCTTACTACTCCCCCAGAGAGATTCAAATATACACAGATATTTTTAAAGAATTCTGTGACGTTTTTGCCTGGTCTTACGAGGAAATGCCAGGCATCGATCCAAAAATAGTTGAACATGAAATCACAACGTATCCAGATGCCAAGCCTGTCTGGCAGAAGCTTCGTCTAGTTAACCCCAAGAAAGCAGCAGCCATTAAGGTTGAGGTTGAGAAACTGCTAAAAGCTGGTTTTATCTATTCTATCCATTTGACCCAATGGGTGTCAAACCCCATGCCAGTCAATAAAAAACAAGGCACAATTCGTGTATGTACAGACTTTTGCAATTTGAACAAGGCCTGTCCCAAAGATAATTTTCCCACACCATTCATCGACCAGATAATTGATGAATGTGTGGGTTGTGAGGCCTTCTCTTTCATGGATGGTTTTTTGGGATATAACCAAATACAAATCAAACCCGAAGACCAACACAAAATAGCATTCATCTGTCCATGGGGTACATTTGTGTATCGTAAGATTCCTTTTGGTCTCAAAAATGTTGGAGCCACCTTTCAATGGGCCATGTCTTTTGATTTCCATGACCTCAAGAATATAGTCGAGGCCTATTTAGATGATTTAGCATCTCGATCTTGCAAGAGAATGGATCATCCCACACACCTTCGACTTATCTTTGAGCATTATCGCTACTTCCAGATTCACTTGAATCCAAACAAGTGCATCTTTTGCGTAACATCAAGACATTTGTTAGGTTTCATATTGTCAACAACAAGGATCATGGTCGATCCTCTCAAGGTTGAGGCAATAATTCAGTTGCCCCCCCCACGCACAATCCTTCAACTTCAGATTCTACAGGGCAAGGTGAATTTTTTAAGACGCTTCATCGCTAACTATCCCAAGATCACCAAGGTATTTATGTGCTTACTTAAGAAAGACATTCCTTTTTATTGGGACGATGTCGCTCAACGCTCTTTCACCGCATTGAAACATGCACTCACAATTGCCCCTCTGCTCTGGCCACCTAACTATAACAAGGATTTATTATTATATCTGGTTGTAGCAGAATCAACCATTGGCATGGTCTTAGTTCAGGAAGATGACTTATTCTCAGAATATGTTATCTATTACCTGAGTCGAGGCCTCGTAGGACCAGAACTCAATTATTCTCATATCGAAAAACTTGTGTTGGCAGTAGTCCATGATGTTCAACGGTTTTGTCATTATGTTCTGTTTCGCAAGACCATCGTCATTGCGGTCGTGAATCCATTTCAGTACATGTTGACATGACGGGTCATAGGCAGAAAGATCAGTAGATGGATAGTCATCCTCCAAGAGTTTGACTTAGATTTCATTTCAGCGAAATCCAAAAAATTCATTGGTCTTCGCAGAACTTATTTCGGAACTTTCGATTGAGTCAGGTGATCCTTTGCCCGAAGAGTCACCTATCATAGGAGATATGTTTTTGATCACCTCTTCGGATCCCTAGTATGGAGATACACTTATCTATCTCTAGACTTTGAAGTGCCCCACCTCTACTTCTCGTGATGAGCGTCGACACATACGCCATCAGGATAAGAATTATCTCATACTCGATGATACATTGTATTGGAGAGGTGTAGACTGCATCCTACGTTGATGTCTCACTCATGAAGAAGCAGTTATCATGCTTAACGATTGCCATACCAGAGCCTATGGCGGTCATTTGTCTGGGTTGGAAACAACCCAAAATATTCTATGAGCAGGTTACTTATGGCCGACACTTATCAAAGATTGTATCGAATCGGTCAAGAAGTGCCACCCCTGCCAAATCTTCTCTCGGAAGATGAGGGCACATCTTGCTCCCATGTTTCCTGTCATCATAGTTGGTCCCTTCACCAAGTGGGGGATTGATTACACTACATGCAACCCTCCTTCAGCAAGGGGGCACCACTATATCATTGTAGCTATAGACTACTTCACAAAGTGGGTTGAAGCTATGTCAATGTTTAAAAATGATGGAGAGACTGCAGCTCTCTTTTTATTCAATCAGATAATAGAAAGGTTCAGCGTCCCAAGGGAGATTGTCACTGACCATGGCAGTCACTTTCAGAACTAGATGATGACCGAGTTAACATCAAATCTTGGGTTACGGCAAGAACATTCATCAACCTACTACCCCCAAGCAAATGGTTAGGTGGAAGTTGTAAACAAACCTCTTAAGACTATCCTACAGCGAACAATCAACTCAGCCAAGTCAAATTGGCATTTGATGTTATACTCGGCATTATGGGCCTACCGAATGTCTGTTAAGATTGCAACTGGTTTCTCACCTTTTCAACTTGTATACGGGCCGGAAGCAGTCTTGCCTATTGAATGTCAGATCCCGTCCCTAAAGTTGGCAGTACAATTATTGCCAGACACTTCTCCACTTGAAGAACGATTAGTATACCTTGAGCAGCTGAATGAGCAGCATCGTGATGCGACCCTGGCCAAAAAGGCTCACAAACATAAAGTCAAGTGTCAGTATGATAGGTCTGTTCATCCTCAGATTTTCTCTAAAGGTGACCTTGTCCTGGTCTATGCCCAAGATAAGGACCCCCTAGGGGCAAGAAAATTCAAACCCATGTGGTTCGGACCTTTCATCATAAAAGAGGTTTTAAAAAAGGGTGCTTATCGTCTGGTTTATTTTTAAGGGAATGCTTTGGTGGAGCCTAGAAATGGGCTCTACCTCAAGAAGTATTACTCATAGGCAGGTCACTATGGGTAACTTTTTGTAACATATGTATAGTCTTTGTACTATTACTTTCTAGTTTCTTTTAGTGTTATGGACGTGTTGTTAATGCTATCTTTCGTCACTGTGGAAGATGTCAAGTGATTCTGAGGTGTTCATTGGGTATGCAGACAGTGCTAGCCAGCACACTCAGAGGCTTGCCTCCGTAGCTTGGGTAATCTTTACACCTCAAGGCCAGTTATTATCTTCCGGAGGTATATGCTTAGGTGACACCACTAACAATGTCGTCAAGTATAGTCCAGTTATGGAGTTGCTTCGTGATGCTTTGTCATTTGGTATCTCTCATCTCCGGGTCTATCTTGATGCTCAGTTGGTTGTGTCTCAGTTAAATAGAGTATACCGGGTTCATGATCTGACTTTACACCAACGATTCCTTAGGGTACGTCTCTTAGAACAAAACTTTGATTATATTACATATTTTCATGTTCCTAGGAGATTAAACCAAGTTACAGATACTCTAGCTAATCAAATTTTAGATTGGCATCTTACACACATATGAAAGAACATTCACATAAATATGTAAATACATTTTTTGCACACATGATCCATAAGACACAAAAGACATAAAAATCCATATATAATATCATAAAGTAACCAGAGTACACAGATGGACGCAAGCGCCTCAAAAATATGACCAATAACGAGTCACGGGGATTATGCCCTCAAAAAATATATACAAGTAGTGCTCGTGGCACGTGAAATGTCTAACTAAGGTCAGGGCCTATGGGCCCTGTTATACTGATCCACAATGTTGGCTAAACACCGAAATAACTGAACCCACGTTCATGGTGCCCCCACTACATGAGGCTGCATAGATGGTGGTAGGTCCTCAATCTCTGCCATAGGGACCGTGCGAGTGAGCATAGTAAAGTTCCACTCGACTCGTCTCATTACCCTCTCAGCCTCCCCGACTGGAATATTTGTTGCTACTGTTGGTCCCTGCTGCTACTGTTGGTCCCCCTACAGCAACAGGTGTGGCCCCTGGCCGAGGATGATGCTTGTTCCTTGCATAGTCAGTTGGTTTCACTGGTCCCACATCTACACACAACGAACACATATCCATCAAATAGTCTGGTATAACAAAAAAAAAGTGATATATATAACAAAAACAACATAAAAATTACATATGTTTAACAAACAAAAAAAAAATGATGGAGACTTACCCATCTCTCCTCGCTCCTCACTAGGAGGTACGGCTATCTCAGGATCCCTCGAAAAATCAATCCCTGCATAAGGGTAATCCTCGATAACTAGGATCTGTCGCGATAGCCAGGCAAAGAAATCATCATCGAAGGGCTCATTAGTCCTTCCACCACCCTGTCGTGGCAGCAATACTGCCCATCTACACATAGCAAGAAGATAGGCCTGATGTCTTTGTACCACTACTCGAGGACTAAAACTCGAAACTCTCTCAAAGAAAAATGAGCACGGAATGGTCCCAAACCCAAAATTACTTTGTGTCTGCAAATGGAAATCTATCAACTACCTCTTCATACACTCAAGCAATGTGGTACTCCAATCAAATATTTGTGCATTTAAGCACTGGACTGCACAGTTCATTTGTGCACGTGATGCCTGATGTAGAGCCACAGAACCAGTGATTTGCCCAATAAGCAATACTATCGCCTGTAGCGATAAGTCATTAATCTTTCTTATGGGCACCTGTGAGCTCGAGCGGTCTGTATCAGCCTCACAATAAAGACCTGTCGATTCCGCTATGTTATGCTACCCTGAAGGAAAAGTCTGGAAGTTGATTGGTTCCCCTCTCTGAGAGAGGCCAGTCAAAAAATAGATGTCCTTAGTCATGGGCACCAGTGACTGCCCCTCTAACATGAATGCCTTTGCATCCGGATGCTAGTAGTCAACCAAGGCATTCAGTAGCCTAGGTTGTGCCTGCATAAAAGGACATAAGAAAAACTTGAGTAACCCACATTGCATCAAAGCAGCCACAACATTGGGGTCTTCCCTGACCAACTCACTAACCTCTTCATGCTCTCCTTCTCTCCAATGAACATACATCCTACAAAACACCAAGGTTCAAGAGGGTTAACCCTTGATTTTTAAGATTTTTTCCTTCAAAAAGGGGGTCCACGCGGGCTGTAATACTGACAGTCGTGTGTACACGCGTGTAGGGTTTACTCTGCCTGAAAGTACACGTGGTCTGTCCTGAGACAACCCACGTGCACCTAGGGCCGACCTTTTGAAGGTCGACACCCACCCAAAAAATGAAACCTAAAGAAAAAAGAAAGACTTAAAATGCAAGATAAGAGAGTTTGTACTTACTTGGTCCAGACAGAAGTTCGTTTCATCCATTGTAGCTCCCAGAATCACCACTTTTGACAAAGGGGGTTTTTTGGCTCCAAAGTCAATTTCCAAATCAGCAATGGTGATAATGAGCTACCAGCTTCTATTTATAGACTTTTTGGCCTCTTTTTTGTCACTTTTTTGGACTCCCTTATCATTTTCTTTAAACCAAAAACCATTTAGCGTGATTCGGGAGTTGCATGGGAGGGATATGATCAGGTATTGGGATAGTTTTTTGGATTTTTGGGTAATTTTCGATGGTCCATGAAAAAAAAAAATCCGAGGATCAACTTGAGCATGTAGGTTAGGTTTCTACCCCGACTTTTGTATCTCATTGTCTTTTTCCTTTGCCATAGGATCAATCCCATCAAGTTGTGACACGGAACCATCATAGCTGCTTTAGAAGTGTCACGACTTGGTGGTAGATCTTATCGAAACATGGATGCCCTAGGTAGATCCTAGTTGCATTATGGTATTCATGTTGTCTCTAATCACTGTAGGCTCGGGAGTCCTTGTTGTTTTTCCTAATTATGAGTTTGAGCCTCATTTGCATGATTCCTTTTCACTCTTGACCTCACCCTCGGGACTCCCAAAAGATATAACGGGTATTCTTTTAAGCCCTTTTAAGACCCTCTAAACATGAAAATATTGTCGAGCGATCTTGTGGCCTTTCACGCTCGTTAAACTGAAATTTGAAGTCACGTCTGTCCCATGGTAGTTTACCCCTTTTTCGATTCGGATGGTCAACTGTACGAATAAAGGTATACTCTATGGAACTTCAGTTCTCTAGAAGAGTACCCTCGGGTATAATTTTACCCCTTTTTCGGGCCTGAGGGACTAAACTTACAAAAAAGGAACCCCCTCGAAGTCCATAGTTAAGCTCTTTTCAGACTCCCTAAAATTGAAAAGATCATCGAGTGACCTTATTCTTTCACACTCGTTAAACTGGTCCAGAAGAACATTCCTGATGGAGTCCATAGTTAATCTTTTTTCAGACTCCTTAAAAATGAAAATATGGTCGAGTGATCTTGTCCTTATCACACTCATTAAAATGGTTTTGAATAGACGTCTTGTCGGTGCTAGTTTACCCCTTTTTCGAATCGACTAGACTATCTTCGAAAAAGGTACCCCAATGAAGTCTCCTTTTACATTTTTTCAGACTCTTTAAATATGAAAAACCATTGAGATTACCTTCTCTGGGCTCGTTAAACTTACATCGAAGGATGTTACCATTGTGTGTTTTGTTAATCGCATTTGCATACCTTATACGCCAGCCTTGTAGCACTTTTCTTCTGTGTCTTAACACCCTTGGCCCCCAGAGGATTTTTCTCGAATATCATTATTCTGAACATCAGTCTTGTCCTTACGCCTTGAACTTGTATGTTTTTCACACTCGTTCCTCCATTGTAACGTAACATTCCTTTATTCTTTTTTCCAAAATCTTTGAAAAAGACAAAAAAATCAAATATACCCCAAAAAGAGGAAGGGAAAAGTATTTTCTTTATTGGCAACATAATGAGTCACCCTTGGATAAAGCACATATGTTCATTTGTTCATCAAACCCTGGGATTTAATATGACCTTAGGAATATTTTCTTGCTACATAGAGTTGTGTCCTCCTCTGTTTGGTTACTCTTCCAAGCATATGGAGAGTTTTCGTTGCCTCCTACCTCGTAAACTTGTGTTAATTCCATGTTGCCTGAGTCTCATCATTTGTTGTGTTGTTTTCCAAGGGAAGTTTGTCACCAAGCCTGAGTCGGCCCCTCTGCAGTTTGTCTCTTGCCCTCATACCCGGCCATCCTGAATATCCAATCAAGTCCTTGTTCGAAATCAATGAAGCCTTCAGTTTGATCATCAATATTATCTAGTCCATGACCGACGAGTCGTCGAATACCTCTGGGTAGTGTAGTCATACACTCATATTACACCCCTACCTTGAGTTTTGAAGATTTTGAAGTTGTTTCTCGAGCTCTGAAGACCTCATCTCTAGCCATCAGGCCTTATCAGCTTCTAGAATATGGATACTCTATATGTGTATCTTTTTTATTTTGAGATGTAGCTCCACTGTGTATTGTTCACGGCTACACCTTATATAGTTATTTGACATGGATCTACAATTTATTTGATTGGTATCTATGATTCTATTTTATCCCGAGCATGGGTATGCCCACCTCGGTGAGACATTTGTTATTTTGCAGACGGTGCCTCCCGGGTCCTGGTCCCTGGGCTCACCTGTTCGGCAAATTAGTAAAGATTGGTAATGTATTTCGGCCATCAGATGCTCTTCTGACTTCACACATTAGGGGGCATTAGTTATAACTCTAATTTGCACCATACATGCTTACCTAGCATCAGGCCATCTCAGATTCCTTCTTTGCCAAAACACTGTTGAACAACTCTTTAAAAAACCTCTTTTATAAGGGCCCATGCGCCCTACTCTATTACTGCACGAGTGTACACGTAGTTTACCTCAAACATCCCGCGTGTACCTACAAAAGTACGAAAAAGGGAAATTTTCCGACGGAACACACAGCTTTGGGTGAGTTAACTGAAACTCCCGGCCATGCATGGCCGAGGGTTCATCCAAATACCTAGCTTCTTCTAGCCTATAAAAGAAGGGTTAGGGGTCCCATTTGGAGGAATAAAATAAGAGTAAAGAAACTATACCCAATTGCACATTCCCATTGTCCCAACCCTTTAGCCATCCTTATGCAAAGAGAGATACAGAGCAAAGAAGTTGGAGGACATTTGAAGAGGAGCCCGGGATCAGGTTCGCGGAGCGGTGGTCGGTCTCGAAATTGTAAGTTGATTCATTAAAGTTAATAATAAAGAAATGCTTTTCCCATCCCACTATATGAGTTCTTCATAGTTTAGTGAATATATGTTTGAATCTCTAACCCGTTAATCTATAGAGAAAATGCATGTAGAGTTTGTTGCTTGTTTTGTACGCAGGTCAGTCTTGGGAGGATAACTGCTAACAAGCGATCAAGCGTGAAGAAGGATCGACATCGAATGTCCGGAACAAGGTATGTTTGTTTAACCATGTATTTGCTTGAAAGAAATGGGGATTAGGTCTGGGATGACGGTAGAAAGTAGGATTCTTTCGGTCTTATCTGCATGCATAATATAACCCTAAATGCTAGTCTATAGGGGGATTTCCCACCACAACAACCATCCTTAAAAATTTTGTGTTAGAAAGTGTGGGTTAGTTCCTCCAGTAGTCGGTTAATCGATTATCAATATCATAGTGTAGGAGGAATTGTGGTGATGTGGAAAAATCTAGATCGTTGATCCTTGACTGAAAATGACCAACTAGATCGGACTGACAAGATGTGAAGAGTTTAATGTTGACCTTAAAGCTCAGAAACCATCATGTAACATCCAGTTCTATTGAGCACATTTTATATTGACTTATTATTTGAGGACACTTGTGAGAAAGTGGTCCGTGAGGAAAATTTTAGGGGCTAAATTTCGCCCATGGGATAATTTTCCACATTTTTTCCCAAAAACATATTCGCCCAAATTCTATAGGGAAAAATTAATTTACCTTAAAAATCTCCAAAATTTTAAAAAAACTATACAAAATCCTTAGAAATTTGAATATTTTAACAAAAATATCGCCAATCATTTATAGTTGAGATATAAAGGACCAGTAAGATTCGCCAAGGTTTCTACATTTCAAAATAAATTTTCATCCTTAAAATTATCCCTGATGATCCGGTTATGATACATTATGATTATGATTTTCTTATGAGTTAGGTTATGATGTTGTTGTGATTATATGTTAATTTCTATATGTATATATGTATTGACATCTATTATTGATGAGTTTCCATGAGTGTGTAGGACACATGACAAGTTGATGATGTTGATGGCATCAACGAACTTCCTTGGATTCTGGATTAAGTCAAGGAGTGGACTTGGATTTGATTTGAGTATTGAGTATTGATTTACATGTATATATAATGATTTCAGTATGGATGTTTTGTATATGGATTATTGACAGTGTTCTTTTCAGTGGATGCAGGCTTGGCGATGCTTGTTAATCCAACTCACATAAGGAGTAAAAGGGTCATGCACAAAAACCATACATTTGAGGGAGCGGTGTGGCAGTGTCCTTGTCACAACCTACAAGCACTCCCATCATGACCTGAACTGTAGGTTAACGATTACCTAGTTCGAGAGGTCCACAATATCGTGAGGGTAGACTAAGAAAATCGCTCATGAAGAAATCTAAGGGGTGTGCAATAACGTGAAATCCTTATTCCTTAGAATCCCTTAGTATTTCACAAGGTCGACCGAGTGGAGTGTTGACTCCAATTATCGGACAAACTTACAAAACTAGTCAATGGCGAGTGGCACCCTTCAAGCACGGAGGTGCATCTTGAAGGGCACACCACGTAATTAAATTGTGAGTCAATAAAAATCTATATGACCTAGAAAATATAATGTAATGTTTAGACCTTGTTAGAACATAGTATTAATTAATCATTATATTATAAGCTGATAAATATAAAAAGATTCTAAGCCTAAGTCTAAGTATAAGTATAATTAAGAGACTAAATAAAATATTAAACAAGTTAAGGGAATTAAGATATAATCAAACTCTAAGAAAAGCGGGAAAAATAAATAAAATTTAGGTAGATGCACAAGTGTGCATTAAAATAATAAAAGAGATTTTTAACTAAAAAGAAAATAAAACATGAGAGAATAGGTGGTTCACATAGAAAAGCATCTTGAGTCAGTCTACCACTAATACTAACTAAAAGAATACTCCTAATCCAACTCAAACTAAAATCTAGTTAGGGAACACAAATTAAATGAGGGATTGGGGAACTAAGAGACAACTAAGAGGAAAAATAGGAACACATTGGGGAATGTGAGGGAAATTCTCTAATTAAATAAATTAAAAAGATAAATTACATGTGCAACTTGGGGAGAGTGTGACACATGTAGTGGGTGAATAATCCTTCATTTAAATAAAAAAAATTAATTAATTGTGCATGAGGACATGTGTCATTGGGAATTTTTCTATAAAAAAAATGGAGAGAAAGGGAAAGATGATCTCACTTTGGTTAGTATTGTTATGCTACCAAACATTTTCTTGACTAAGTTTTACTTGTGAGAGTTAGGATTCCAAAACTTGGCAAAGAGTGGAAACTCTTCCTTGCGAGGCAAGTTTGGGTGCTATTGAATTTTTGGTTTTTGTGCTTGGCCCCTTTATGGCTCAAGGGGCTAAGGGGGAAGAAGAGTACCCCTGGCATTGGCTGGGAGGTACCGATGATGTATTGGGATTGGAAAGCAGAAGAGGAAATGAAGAGAAGGAATTCAATACAAGGATCAATCTTGAAATCCAATAAGTTCTGATAACGGTATTTAATCATCGTGTTATTTTATTGATTATTGGTATATAGGAGGTGTAACGATCGGAATGATCGCTTGATTGACTATAAAATAATTGTGTAAATTAATTTATCAAGGTATACAATTGTGATTTATGAAATGAAAAGACTCTTGTGTTGTATGCTGAGAGGAAGGCATTACATATTTATTTGACCTTGGGTATAATCCTTCAACAAGAGGAAATGTTGTCTATCCTTGGCTTGCTTGTAGCGTAATAATTTTTGGGATAGCATAAATTATGTGTGATGAATTTATATTTACGAAATTCTAATCGTATTTATTTTCAATGTATATTTTGTTGACACTAAGTTAGAATCATTGAATTTCTAGAATGATAAAATATAGATCAGTGTTCTTTGCATCCGTAGTTGAGTTTTGGGGTTGGTTAAATTAAGGGAATAAGATTAATTTCTAATAATTATTGACTTATAGTTGTACTATATATATATATATATATATATATATATATATATAACATTTTTTGAATCAACTATTTCCTGAAGAATTGAATACCATTTAGCAATATTTGAATTCAAAGTTTAATTCTGAGAATAATTTCTTATTACAGTCGATGTGAATTATATACCTGAGGGTGAATCCACTATACAATAGTTGAAATGATCATGGTAAATGTGTATTTGTGTTTTAATTTGGATGTTGAAATAAGTCGTAGTAAATTGAGAAATACTTTCATATCATGTCTTATGCTAACTGGGTAATTTAGTATTGATTGTAATGTAAACGTGTTTCCTTGTAATCGTTTGACTTGTGCCTCTTACTAACATAAAAAATACCTAATTTATTGTACTGCATTGTGATATCGTGTTGATTTAATTTGAAGATTGATTATCTATTTTTCCCTTCTCCCTTAGAGATTTGGGTTCACCCTGAGCACGAAAAGTTCCAGAGAATAACTCTTCTCTTAATAACTTGCATTTATACTTTGGGTAGTGTGGTGCGCAGTTGCAAGGGTTGTTTCAAACTCTGTAATTGTCATTAGAGTGAAGGGTTGTTCCATTGTTTAAACACTCCTAAAATCCTCTGCATGCACTCCTGAAATCCTTTGTATCTATAGTTTCTCTTTGGTTCACTTAACCGTTGGAAATCCTCTAAGTGTTAGCATCTCAATCGTCTTCAGCTAACAAAAAATGTGAGCTAATGCAAGGGTCTAGATGTACTAACCAATTAGAGCACTTCTGGGTAACGCATATGCCCCATTATTCTTCTACACCTTCGATTTTGTTGTATAATAGTTACCCTGGTATATCACTATACTTCCAGCTTTATGAACTAGTAGAAAAGGGATGATTGTCATAGTAAATTATTGGATGTACATGATTAGCACATGCCAGTGCTAATTAAGTTTGACTGCAAAGCACTCATAGTTAGAAATTGTCAGTCGAGTCATGCTTGATAGCTTACTTGAGTTACTAGAGTACGTGGTAGTTATGTGCACATTTGTCAGTTGTGGAACCACGGATAAAATTGTATTTAACCAGATTGTTTATATCTTCAAGAAGTTTATTATCCCTACATGATAAGTGGGATTTGAGATCTGCCAACTACCATCGCTAGGAGTTGGTCATTTTGCATGGATTCCAGTGATTGAGTAGATTCCTAGTTACTTCCATGACATTCTTTTATAATTATCCTCTATGATATACTTATGATCTGAAGTATGCTTACAATAAACCATTTCTTACGCTAATTCGAGCTGGTTATTTATCTCATATATAACTAATGTATTTTGGGTTGATAATATATACTTAATTATCTAATAAATAACAACTTATGATTTTTATATCAATGAAGTGTAAAGGGACAAAGAAATAATGAATAATGTCCACGATTTGTTTTTATTGCTTGAACGAATTCCTTTGAATTTTAGTGACTTGATTTCACTAACTTTTATTAATAATTACTGTGAACATGTTAAAAGGTGATTCAATGTTGTACTTTAACGAATGTTTACATTAATGTTTGTAGTCATTGATTGTAATGAATTATAGTAAGGATCTATTTTAGACCTTTAATCAATTTCCATAGTAATATTAATTACTATAAATGATTAATATTTGCGCCTTGAGATAGTTAAGAAGTGCACAATTTTGTGAAAACCACCTAAGGAGAGTCGTTAGACACTTACATAAAAAGGAAAATTATATTTACAAATCATGTGCAGTTTGTAAAGTCAATAATGATCATCTTAATAATCACATATTATTTGTTAGGCCTCCTCCTTTGATTTATTGAGAAGTCATTACCTTATTGGATGTATTATGTTTGTAAAGTTATTGTGTATCGATGTACTTAAATTATTATAAGTATAATGATGAAATTAGTTTCCTCAATAGCAGGGTTATTTATTGTCATTGAAGATGATCTCTTGATGTCAATTATCCCTAGTGATTAGGGAAGGACCTTCTAAGTACTTAGAAGAATGAATCCTTGTAATCAAATTACTGATGCACAATTAATTACATTTAAACATTTATTTAATCCTAGGTTGTACAACCATTATTCGGGATGGAATTGATAACATTATCTTTCTGTTATGTCTTAAGTTAAACTCTTGTCTAGTGGTAGATCAATTTTGGGTTCTTGAAGAGTTTTCTTATGTTTGTGCAACTTAATTAAGATAGATAAACAAAACTTACATTTTTACCTTATTGTTACAATATGGAAATATTATTAGATCTTGTTTTAATTCTTAACAATTGGATATGTATTTTCCCAAAGGGGTTGGATCCAATGGTGGAAAGCGAGGATTTTTTCATCGTTAGGCAAGTTCAATTCTCATGAGGGATTTACCTGGAGCCATGGGGGCATGTTGAGGTAGTGGTCAAACGTGTGGTTCCACCCAGAGATATTATATTAAATGGTATCGTGATTCGTGCACAAATAAGTGGATCAAATCCTACACCCATGTCCTCCAAATTTAAGAAGGGGAGGCAGGTTGGGGGGGTTCTCTTCAAACCCGGATGAAAACGAATATTAAATTATTACTGGAATATTAGGAAATACACCGACAATAAAGTAGAGGAATATGCATTACTTAAAGGACTCCAACTAGCAAAGCTCTGACAAATTCCCAACCTGAATGTTATAGGAGATTCCAAGACAATTACAAGGATGATGATCCAAGGAACTGAGTCAAAAAAATTGAGCCTAAAAAATATTATAAATAGAATTTGTGTAGACTCAAGGACCCTCAAGCCAACATTGTTTCATGTTCTAAGAGAAAATAATATGGTAGCAGAAAAATTGGCAAACAAGGCCATAGGGAGACCTCCTAGAACCTTAGGGGTGGAGGGTATTGAAGTCTTAGCCCCACTAGTCTAATTATCTGACACATGACTAGGAGCTAGTGTGCAAAGGATAAAGGATGAGACACTTGGAGCTCCAATGCAAGAGGTGAAAGGTGGACAAAGCAGCTACCAAGTGCAAATTTGATGACTCACCGGCTAAGGATGGACTGGGTTAACGATATATGGTATGACGACCTCATTATGGATTCGGGTGGTCATATTATTCATTCATTTGAGTTCGTGGGTAATCAAAGGACGAAGTCTTTGAAGCATATGGATCGAGTGTGTAGCAGCCTAGATGCAAAAACAAGGTTTCAAAAGAGGAATTGCATATAACAATCTCTATATCAAAACAGAAGGAGAAGATCAATTAATTATTGTAGTTTACATGGATGATATTATATTTGGTGGAAGTAAAAATGATATGTGTAAAGATTTTTCCAAAGAAATGCAAAATGAGTTTGAAATGTCCTTGCTTGATGAACTTTCATTTTTTGGGGGTTACATATTACACAATTCAGTAAAGGGATATTTATTACACAAACCAATCACATTAAGGAGATGTTGAAGAAGTTTGAAATGGAAGACTATAAACCTATCATCACACCCATGATCATTGGTTATAAATTGATCAAAGAGGATGAATCAAAGGAATAAAATCAAACTCTGTACAGATGAATGTTTAGAAACCTAATATATGTGACAGCTTCAAGGCCAGATATTATGTAGGCAATAGGGTTAGTTGCAAGGTTTCAAGATGCACCAAAGGAAACACATGTGAAGGCAATGAAAATGATATTTAGAGATCTAAAAGGATCTTTGGATTTTGTTTTATGGTATCCCGCAAGTAAACAAATTACTCTGACAGCTTACATAGATGCAGATTGGGCAGGTAGTGTGGATGACAGAAAGAGAACTAGTGGCAGAGCATTATTTCTAGGAAACAGTCTAGTATCTTGGTTAAGCAAGAAGCAAGTATCGATTTCTCTATCCATAGCAGAAGCATAATACATTGCAACAACAACATGTTGTACACAAGTGCTATGGATGAAACAAACGTTGAAGGACATTAAGGTAGAGTATAATCAACCAATATCAATATTATGTGACAATACGAGTGCAACAAATATTTCAAAGAATCGTGTTATGCATTCAAAGACAAAGCATATTCCAATCAAATACCATTTCTTAAGAGAGCAAGTTACAAAAAAAAAATGTCAAGATATAATATATTGGTACATAGGAACATATTGTTGATATTTTTACAAAACCTCTTCCTAGAGAAACAGTCAAGTATTTTAGATAGATACTGGGAGTGGTACCTATGTCATCCAACCACTAAAGAGCTTCAAATGAAGCACAAGATCAGGGGGAGTTGTGGAAAGAAAGAAATTTTTTGGTTGCAAATATGTAGAGTAAAGAGTAAGGGGGAGAAAATGCATTTGCCATTGATGTCAAAGGGGGAGAGTAAAGAGAAAGGGTGAGACTTGTAGAAAGAAATAATTGAATCATATATGGAAGCAGTTAATTTACATGAGAGAAAAAATTATGAAATTCATCAATTTTAAGAGGGACATTTTGTGAGATCTATAGTCACAAAAAATTGGGGGGGTATCAGAATTTATTAAGGGTTTCCATCAACGACAAAGGGAGATATTGTTGGGAATATTGTTTTCATTGATGTCAAAGACATGGGGAGACTACAGATGTCCAAGATAATGATTTGCAGGTCGGATTCATTTACAGGGTAATTTAACAACTTCCCTATCTTTAGTGAGCTCCTAAATCTATCAAAGCCACTATATATAGCCGCACCACTAACCGGACCATCCTTCAAAATTTTGTGTTAGAAAGTGTGGGTTAATTTTTCCGATAGTTGGTTAACCGATTATCAATATCTTAGTGCAGGTGACGTGGAAAAATCTAGATCGTTGATCCTTGATTGGAAATGGCCAACTGGATCGGATTGACAAGATGAGAAGAGTTTAATGTTGACCTTAAAGCTCAGAAACCGTCGTGTAACATCCAGTTCTATTGAGCACATTTTATATTGACTTATTCTTTGAGGACACTTGCGAGCAAGTGATCATTGATCCGGTTATGATACATTATGATTATGATTTGCTTATGAGTTAGGTTATGATGTCATTGTGATTATATGTTAATTTTTATATGTATATATGTATTGACATGTATTATTGATGAGTTTCCCTGAGTGTGCAGGACACATGACAGGTTGATGATGTTGATGGCATCAACGAACTTCCTTGGACTCTGGATTAAGTCAGGGAGTGGACTTGAATTTGGTTTGAGTTTTGAGTATTGATTTACATGTATATATAATGATTTAAGTATGGATGTTTTGTATATGGATTATTGACAGTGTTATTTTCAGTGGATGCAGGCTTGGCGCCGCTTTCTAATCCAACTCACATAAGGAGTAAAAGGGTCATGCACAAAAACCAGACATTTGAGGGAGAGGTGTGGCAACGTCCCTGTCACAACATACTAGCACTCCCACCATGACCTGAACTATAGATTAACTATTACCTAGTTCGAGAGGTCCACGATATCGTGAGGGGAGACTGAGACAATCGCTCATAAAGAAATCTAAGGGGAGTGAAATAAGATGAAATTCATATTCCTTAGAATCCCTTAGTATTTCACAAGGTTGACCGAGTGGAGTGTTGACTCCAAGTGTCGGACAAACTTACAAAACTAGTCAACGGTGAGTGGAAACCTTCAAGCACGAAGGTGTGTCTTGCAAGGCCAGTCACGCAATTAAATTGTGAGTCAATAAAAATCTATATGACCTAGAAAATATAATGAAATGTTTAGACCTTGTTAGAACATAGTATTAATTAACCATTATATTATAAGCTAATAAATCTAACAAGAGTCTAATTCTAAGTATAATTAAGAGACTAAATAAAATATTAAACAAGTTAAGGGAATTGAGATATAATCAAACTCTACGAAAAAGAAGGAATAAGAAATAAAAGTTAGGTAGAAGTGTGCATTAAAATAATAAAAGAGATTTTTAAATAAAAATAAAATAAAACATGAGAGAATAGGCGGTTCACATAGAAAAGCATCTTGAGTCAATCTACCACTAATACTAACTAAAAGAAGACTCCTAATCCAACTCAAACTAAAATCTAGTTAGGGAACACAAATTAAATGAGGGATTGGGGAACTAAGAGACAACTAAGAGGAAAAATAGGAACACATTGGGGAATGTGAGGGAAATTGTCTAATTAAATAAATTAAAAAGATAAATTACATGTGCAACTTGGGGAGAGTGTGACACATGTAGTGGGTGAAAAATCCTTCATTTAAATTAAAAAATTAATTATTTGTGCATGAGGACATGTGTCATTGGGAATTTTTCTATAAAAAAATGGAGAGAAAGGGAAAGATGATCTCACTTTGGTTAGTATTGTTATGCTACCAAACATTTTCTTGACTAAGTTTTACTTGTGAGAATTGGGATTCCAAAACTTGGCAAAGAGTGGAAACTCTTCCTTGCGAGGCAAGTTTGGGTGCTATTGAATTTCTGGTTTTTGTGCTTGGCCCCTTTATGGCTCGGGGGGCTAAGGGGGAAGAAGAGTACCCCTAGCATTGGCTGGGAGGTACCGGTGACATATTGGGATTGGAAAGTGGAAGAGGAAACGTAGACAAGAAATGCAATACAAGGATCAATCTTGAAATCTAATAAATTCCGATAACGGTATTTAATCATCTTGTTATTTTATTGATTATTGGTATATAGACGATGTAACGATCAAAATGATCGCTTGATTGACTATAAAATAATTGAGTAAACTAATTTATCAAGGTATACAATTGTGATTTATGAAATGAAAGGACTCTTGTGTTGTATGTTGAGAGGAAGACGTTACATATTTATTTGACCTTGGGTATAATCCTTCGACAAGAGGAATTTCTAGAATGATAAAATATAGATCAGTGTTCTCTGCATCCGTAGTTGAGTTTTGGGGTTGGTTAAATTAAGGGAATAAGATTAATTTCTAATAATTACTAACTTCTAGTTGTACTCTATATATATATATATATATATATATATATATATATATAACATTTTTTTGAATCAACTATTTCCTGAAGAATTGAATACCATTTAGCAATCTTTGAATTCAAAGTTTAATTCTGAGAATAATTTCTTATTACAGTCGATGTGAATTATATACCTAAGGGTGAATCCACTATACACTCGTTGAAACGATCAAGGTAAATGTGTATTTTTATTTTACTTTGGATGTTGAACTTTGTCATAGAAAATTGAGAAATACTTTCATATCCATTCTTATGCTAACTCGGTAATTTAGTATTGATTGTTATGTAAACGCTTTTCCTTGTAATCGTTTGACTTGTACCTCTTACTAAAATAAACAATACCCAATTTATTGTACCGCTTTGTGATATCGTGTTGATTTAATTTGAAGATTGATTATCTAGTTTTCCCTTCTACCTTAGAGATTCAGGTTCACCCTAAGCACTAAAAGTTCCAGAGAATAACTCTTCACGAAAATTTCCAGAGAATAACTCTTCTCTCGATAACTTGCATTTATACTCTGGGTAGGGTGGCACGCAGGTGCAAGGGTTGTTTCAAACTTTGTAATTGTAGTTAGAGTGAAGGGTTGTTTCGTTGTTTAAGCACTCTTGAAATCCTCTGTATGCACTCTTGAAATCCTCTGTATCTATAGTTTCTCTCTAGTTCACTTAACCATTGGGAATCCTCTAAGTGTTAGCATCTCAGTCGTCTTCAGATAACGAAAAATGTGATCTAATGCAAGGGTCTAGATGTACTAACCAATTAGATCACTTTTGGGTAACACATATGCCCCATTATTCTTCTACGCCTTCAATTTTGTTGTATAATAGTTACCACGGTATATTACTATACTTCCATCTTTATGAACTAGTAGAAAAGGGATGATTGTCGTAGTAAATTCTTGGATGTACATGATTAACCTCTGCCAATGCTAATTAAGTTTGAACACGAAGCACTCATAGTTATAAATTATCGGTTCAGTCACGCTTGAAAACTTACTTGAGTTACTAGAGTACGTGGTAGTTATGTGCACATTTTCCAGTTGTTGAACCACGGATAAAATGGTACTTAACCAGAATGTTTATATCTTCAAGAAGTTTATTATCCCTACATGATAAGTGGGATTTGAGATCTAAGCCAACTACCATCGCCAGGAGTTGATCATTTTGCATGGATTCCAGTGATTGAGTAGATTCCTAGTTACTTCCACGACATTATTTTATAATAATCCTCTATGATATACTTATGATCTGAAGTATGATTACAATAAACCATTTCTTACACTAATTCGAGATGGTTCTTTATCTCATATATAACTAATTTATTTTGGGTTGAAAATATATACTTAATTCTCTAATAAATCACAACTTATGATTTTTATATCAATGAAGTGTAAAGGGACAAAGAAATAATGAATAATGTCCAGGATTTGTTTTTATTGCTTGAACTAATTCCTTTAAATTTTAGTGACTTGATTTCACTAACTTTTATTAATAATTACTATGAACAAGTTAAAAGGTGATTCAATGTTGTACTTTAACGAATGTTTACATTAATGTTTGTAGTCATTGATTGTAATGAATTATAGTAAGGATCTACTTTAGACCTTTAATCAATTTCCATAGTAATATTAATTACTATAAATGATTAAGATTTGCGCCTTGAGATAGTTAAGAAGTGCACAATTTTGTGAAAACCACCTAAGGAGAGTCTTTAGACACTTACATAAAAAGGAAAATTATATTTACAAATCATGTGTAATTTGTAAAGTCAATCATGATCATCTTAATAATTACATATTATTTATTAGGCCTCCTCCTTTGATTTATTGAGAAGTCATTACCTTATTGGATGTATAATGTTTGTAAAGTTATTGTATATCGATGTACTTAAATTATTATAATTATGATGATGAAATTAGTTTCCTCAATGGTAGGGTTATTTATTGTCATTGAAAATGATCTCTTGATGTCAATTATCCCTAGTGATTAGGGAAGGACCTTCTAAGTACTTAGAAGAATGAATCTTTGTAATCAAATTACTGATGCACAATTAATTACATTTAAACATTTATTTAATGCTAGGTTGTACAACCATTATTCGGGATGGAATTTATAACATTCTCTTTTTGTTATGTCTTAAGTTAAACTCTTTTCTAGTGGTAGATCAATTTTGGGTTCTTGAAGAGTCGTTTTATGTTTTCGCAACTTAATTAAGATAGATAAACAAAACTTACATCCTTACCTTATTGTTACAATATGGAAATATTATTAGATCTTGTTTTAATTCTTAACAATTGGATATGTATTTTCCCAAAGGGGTTGGATACAATGGTGGAAAGCGAGGAGTTTTTCACTGTAGGGAAAGGTTAAATTTTCATGAGGGCTTTACCTGGAGCCATGGGGGCATGTTGAGGTAGTGGTCGAATGTGTAGTTGTACCCAAAGATACTATATTAAATGGTATCGTGAATCGTGCACAAATAAGTGGATCAAATCCCACACCCATGTCCTCCAAATTTAAGAAGGGGAGGCGGGTGGAAATGAATATTAAATTATTACTGGAATATCAGGAAAGACACCAAAAATAAAGAAAAGGCATATGCATTACTTAAAGTACTCTAGCTAGCAAATATTTGACTAATTTCCAACTTGAATGTTATAGAAGATTCCAAGACAATTATAAGGATGATGATCTAGGGAACCGAGCCAAAAGATTTGAGCCTAAAAAATATTATAGATAGAATTTGTGTAGACTCAAGGACCCTCAAGCCAACATTCTTTCATGTTCTGAGAGAAAATAATAAGGCAGCAGAAAAATTGGCGAACGAGGCCATAGGGAGACCTCTTGGAACCTTAGGAGTGGAGGGTATTGAAGTCTTAGCCCCACTAGTCTAATGCTCTGACACATGACCAGGAGCCAGCACGCAAAGGCTAAAGGATGAGACACTTGGAGGTCCAATGCAAGAGGTGAAAGGTGGACGAAGCAGCTAGCAAGTGAAAATTTGATGACTCGTCGGCTAAGGACGGACTGGGTTAACGACATATGGTACGACGACCTCATTATGGATTTAGGTGGTCAGATTATTCGTTCAGTTGAGTTTGTGGGTAATCAAAGGTCAAAGCTTTGAAGCAAATGGATCGAGTGTGTAGCAGCCCAGATGCGAAGATGATTTTCCAGGATTACATTAGGTTCAGTCTTAGGCTCGCATATGTGAAGGCTCCAAGTACAGCACACTAGGTAGATTTTGTGACTTATCTGTTTGACAGGAATTTGGCACTGATTTTCACATGTATCTCAGCGTTCGTCCTTACTAAGGATAATTTTATACGTGTCTTTGGCAATCCATACTCATCATGTGCTCTCCCTGAAATACATAGTCTGTCAAGTGTTGTTCGTATCTCAAAGATTTCGGTCTCCCCCTCAGTATTCTTTTCCACTCCCGCTGCCTCACCCTCCACCTTTTCATTGCCTCACCTAGGTATTTTCTCTATGGCCTTTGATGGAACATGCTCCTTCCAACAAAATATTCCCAATTCGCAAGAATTCCAATTCTCTGCAAAATTGCTTCCCCCCCAGCAGCATGGAAAATATCCATAAGAACCAAAGCACACCAAATATCACGCACTTGCAGGGCATCAAGGGTTTACTAGTTGTTTTTCTTTAGTCGTACCATAAGGCGAAGTGTGTAGGCTACCAAAGGATGTGAATTCAAATGGGAGCACTCAGCTCTACTTTAACCTTTGAACTTGAGATCCTCTCTCAGCACAAACATCTAATTGAAAGGCTGCAAAATGAAATATATGCTCAGAGGAGTCAAATTGAAGAGCAACGTAGTAGTTTGGAGATTATGCAGAGTTGATTAGATCATATGGAAAGAAATCATCAGCATCCTAGTGCACCAGCAAGCATCCAGGGAGCCTCCAAGAATGTAACTTCAACCACAGTCAATCAAATCTTAGACCTCAATGAGCCCTTCCCAGATTCAATTTGGAAGAAGCAGGGACATTCGAAGATAAAAAAGGAATCGGGTAGTTGATATTTTGTAAAATTCAAATGTCATGTTTTGTTTTCCATTATTTATAAATGGAGTTTTCTATAGATTGTATTCTTCGAAATACAATAGATGTGATATAGCCAGGGAAGGTGGAAACTCAATGACCAAAAATTTTGTATCGGCACTTCCAAGCTTCAAGATAGCGAATCCAATTACGGAATTGTAGAAGAAAAACAAGAGATTCATATGGACAGATAAATGTGTGAAAGCATTTCAAAAGCTTAAGGAGTTTTTAATGACAGCATCAATATTGAAGGTTCCCTACATGGAAAAAGAATTCTTGGTATGCACGGATGCATCCAAGGAAGGTCTAGGCGGAGTTTTGATGCAAAACGGTCGAGTGATTGATTACATTTCAAGGAAATTAAGAAGGCATGAAAAGAATTACGCAAGGCATGATTTGGAGTTATTAGCAATTGTATATGCCTTACGAGTTTGGAGACATTATCTGATTGGACGAAAATTCGAATTAAAGACAGATCATTGTGGATTGCAGCATATTTTTACTCAGAGTGAACTGAACGTGCGACAAAGGCGTTGGTCAAAACTACTTAGCAAATACGATTTCAAGATTACTTACATTAAAGGGATGGTGAACATAGTATCAGATGTGTTGATTCAGAGACCACGCATATTCTCGTTAATACCTCTTAAGACAAATCTTCAAGAAAATATTATAGCTTTACAGATTGATGATGATTGGTACAAGGAAGTTAAGGATAATACCAGACAAGATACCATGATGGTACCAAGGTATGAAGGTTATTCATTTGACAATGATGGATTGTTGAGGTATAACAATAGAATTTATGTACGGCCGACGAATTAAGAAGTTTTATTTTAAGTGAATCTAATTGAGCAGTATACATGGCTCATCATGGAGTCACGAAGATGAAAGCAGACCTTAAGCCCTTATTCTTCTGGAAAGGAATGAAAGAGGATATAGTTAATTACGTGGTGAGATGTATAGAATTTCAGCAAGTGAAGGTTGAGCATAGGCATCCAGCAGGATTTTTACAGCCACACACTATTCCTGAATCGAAATGGGAAGTCATTTGGATGGATTTTATTGTTGGATTTCCACTAATGACAAGGAGACACGATTCGATTTTTGTGGTCGTTGAAACTCTGACGAAGAGTGAACACTTTATTCTAGTGTGTACAACATATTAGGCATTGGACATAGCTATAGTTTTTGTTAGTGATATTTTGAGGTTGTGCGGTGTACCAAGAAGGATCATATCCGATCGAGGATTGGTGTTTACTAGACGATTTTGGACTAGTTCCCAAGAGGATTTGGGAATGCAATTGAATTTTAGCACAACATATCATCCCGAGACAAATGGAAAAACTGAAAGGATGAATCAAATCTTAGAGGATATGATTTGGATGTATGTGATGGATCAAAAGAAGTGTTGGGAATATTTATTTCCATTGGTAGAGTTTGCTTACAAAAACAGTTATCAGAGTACGATTAAGATGGCATTGTTTGATTTTGTTTACGGACAACCGTGTTGGATGCATCTGAGTTGGGATCGACTACATGATAGGTTCTTGGTGGGACTGGAAGTGATCCAAGAAATGGAAGAACATATTCGAACAATAAGACAAAGAATTAAAGAAGCACAATATTGGAAGAAGAGTTATGTTGATGTGCATCGCATTGACCGCAGTTATGATATTGGCGGCATAGTTTTCTTGCGGTTAAAACTGCATAAGAGTTTGATCAAATTTGGAAAGTGTGCTAAAATATATCCTAGATTTTTGGGACCTTTCGAAGTTGTTGAAAGGAAAGGACTTGTGTCTTACCAACTAGCATTTCTTAATTCTTTGAGTCATATGCATGATGTTTTTCATGTATCTTTTTTGCAACATTATATTTCATATCCATCACATGATATTGACATGAGTAATTTGCAGGTGTCGGATGAGGGTTCTCTCATGGTGGAGCCAATCTACATTATGTACCATCACACCCGACATCTATGGCGTCAAATAGTCGATTAGGTCAAGGTCTAGTGGGACAATTATATTCCACACTCGGCTACATGGGAGGATGCATATGAGATGCATCAATAGTTTCCTTATTTGTTTGATAAATTAGATATGTATATTTGTGTCAGATACATTTATTAATACCATTATTGATATTGTACAAACTTTGGGATGAAGTTTAAAACAAGAGCGGGTGTATGTAACATCAAGTTCTACTAAGCACATTTTATACTAACTTATTCTTTGAGGACACTTGTGAGCAAGTGATCCGGTTATGATACATTATGATTATGCGTTTCTTATGAGTCAGGTTATGATGTCATTGTGATTATATGTTAATTTCTAGATGTATATATGTATCGACAGGTATTATTGATGAGTTTCCCTAAGTTTACAGGATACATGATAGGTTGATGATGTTGATGGCATCAACAAACTTCCTTGGACTCCAAATTGAGTCGGGGAGTGTACGTGTATTTGGTTTGAGTTTTGAGTATTGATTTGTATGTATATGTAATGATTTCAATATGGATGTTTTGTATATGCATTATTGAAAATTTTCTTGTCGGTGGATGCAGGATTGGCAATGCTTACTAATCTGACTCACATAAGGAGTAAAAGGGTCATGCACAAAAACCAAGAATTTGAGGGAGAGGTGTGGTAGTGTCCATGTCACAGCCTAGTAGCACTCTCACTGTGACCTGAACTATAGGTTAACAATTACCTAGTTCGAGAGGTCCACGATGTCGTGAGGGAAGACTAAGATAGTCGCTCACGAAGAAATCTAAATGGAATGCAATAAGGCATAATCCTTATTCCTTAGAAGACCTTAGTCTTTCACAAGGTCGACCGAGTGGAGTGTTGACTCCAAGTGTCGGAAAAAATTCAAAAACTATTCAAAGGTGAGTGGAACCCTTGGAGCATGGAGGTGCGTCTTGAAGGGCACATCGCATAATTAAAATGTGAGTCAATAAAAATCTAGATGACCTAGAAAATATAATGAAATGTTTAGACCTTGTTAGAACAGTATATTAATTAATCATTATATTATAAGCTAAGAAATATAACAAGATTCTCAGCCTAAGTCTAAGTCTAAGTCTAATTAAGAAACTAAATAAAATATTAACCAAGTTAAGGGAATTGAGATATAATCAAACTCTAAGAAAAGAGGGAATAAGAAATAAAAGTTAGGTAGATTCACAAGTATGCATTAAAATAATAAAAGAGATTTTTAAATAAAAAGAAAATAAAACATGAGAGAATAGGTGGTTCACATAGAAAAGCATCTTGAGTCAATCTACCACTAATACTAACTAAAAGAAGACTCATAATCCAACTCAAACTAAAATCTAGTTAGGGAACACAAATTAAATGAGGGATTGGGGATCTAAGAGACAACTAAGAGGAAAAATAGGAACACATGGGGGAATGTGAGGGAAATTGTCTAATTAAATAAATTAAAAAAGATAAATTACATGTGCAACTTGTGGAGAGTGTGACACAAGTAGTGGGTGAATAATCCTTAATTTAAATTATTAAAAATTAATTATTTGTGCATGAGGACATGTGTCATTGGGAATTTTTCTATAAAAGAATGGAGATAAAGGGATCTCACTTTGGTTAGTACTGTTGTGCTACCAAATTTTTTATTGAATAAGTTTTTCTTGTGAGATTTTGGATTCCAAAACTTGGCAAAGAGTAGAAGCTCTTCCTTGCAAGGAAAGTTCGAGTGCTATTGAATTTTTGGTTTTTGTGCTTGGCCTCTTTGCGGCTCGGGGGTCTAAGGGGGAAGAGGAGAACCCTTAGCATTGGCTGGGAGGTACCAGTGATGTCTTGGGATTGGAAAGCAGAAGAGGAGACGTAGCGAAGGACTTCAAGACAAGGATCAATTTTGAAATCCAATAAGTTATGGTAACGGTATTTAATCATCCTGTTATTTTATTGATTATTGGTATATAGACAATGTAACGATCAGAATGATCGCTTGATTGACTATAAAGTAACTATGTAAATTAATTTATTAAGATATATAGTTGTGATTTATGAAATGAAAGGACTCATGTGGTGTATGCTGAGAGGAAGGCGTTATATATTTATTTGACCTTCGGTATAATCCTTCGACGTGGGGAAATGTTGCCTATCCTTGGCTTGCTTGTAGTGTAATAATTTTTGGGATCGCATAAATTATGTGTGATGAATTTATATTTACGAAATTCTAATCGTATTTAGTTCTGATGTATATTTTGTTGACACTAAGTTAGAATCGTTGAATTTATGGAATGATAAAATATAGATCAGTGTTCTCTGCATCCGTAGTTGAGTTTTGGGGTTGGTTAAATTAAGGGAATAAGATTAATTTCTAATAATTATTGATTGTTAGTTGTGTGTGTGTGTGTGTGTGTACACACACACACACAACTAACAATCAATAATTATTATAAATTAATCTTATTCCCTTAATTTAACCAACCCCAAAACTCAACTACGGATGCAGAGAACATTGATCTATATTTTATCATTCCATAAATTCAACGATTTTTTTGAATCAACTATTTCCTGAAGAATTGAATACCATTTAGAAATATTTGAATTCAAAGTTTAATTCTGAGAGTAATTTCTTATTACAATCGTTCTGAATTATATAACTGAGGGTGAATCCACTATACAATCCTTGAAACGATCAGGGTAAATGTGTAGGTTTATTTTACTTTGGATGTTGAAATCCGTCATAATAAATTGAGAAATACTTTCATATATAGTCTTATGTTAATTGGGTAATTTAGTATTGATTGTTATGTAAAAAATTTCCTTGTGATCGTTTGACTTGTCCCTCTTACTAAAAGAAACAATACCCAATTTATTGTACCGCATTTTGATATCGTGCTAATTTAATTTGAAGATTGATTATCTATTTTTCCATTCTCCCTTAGAGATCCAGGTTCACCCCCACATGAAAAGTTCCAGAGAATAACTCTTCTCTCAATAACTTGCATTTATACTCTGGGTAGTGCAGCACGTAGGTGCAAGGGTCGTTTCAAATTCTGTAATTGTCGTTAGAGTAAAGGGTTGTTTCATTGATTAAGCACTCTTGAAATCCTCTGTATCTATAGTTTCTCTCTAATTCACTTAACCGTTGGGAATCCTCTAAGTGTTAATGTCTCAGTCGTCTTCAGATAACACAAAATGTGAGCTAATGCAAAGGTCTAGATGTAGTAACCAGTTATAGCACTTCTGGGTAACGCATATGCCCCATTATTCTTCCACGCCTTCAGTTTTGTTGTATAATAGTTACCCTGGTATATTACTATACTTCCAGCTTTATGAACTAGTAGAAAAGGGACAAGTGTTGTAGTAAATTCTCGAACATACATGATTAACTCATGTTAGTGATAATTAATTTTGACTATGAAACACTCATAGTTAGCAACTATCAATCCAGTCACGCTTGACAAATTACTTGAGTTACTAGAGTACGTGGTAGTCATGTGCACATTTGCTAGTTGTGGAACCACAGATAAAATGGTATTTAATCGGACTGTTTATATCTATCAAAATTTGATGATCCCTATGTGATAAGTGGGATTCGATATCTGATCCTACTACCATCACCAAGAGTTGGTCGTTCTGCATGGATTCCAGTGATTGAATATATTACGTTCTGGGATGTTCCTAGCCACTTTCACAACATTCTTTTATAATAATCCTCTATGATATACTTATGATTAAAGTATGCTTACAATAAACCCTTTCTTGAGCTAATTTGAGTTGGTTATTTATCTCATATATAACTAATGTATTTCGGGTTGATAATATATACTTAATTTTCTAATAAATCACAACTTACGATTTTATATCAATGAAGTGTAAAGGGACAAAGAAATGATGAATAATGTCCAGGATTTTCTTTTATTGCTTGAACGAATTCCTTTAAATTGTAGTGACTTGATTTCACTAACTTTTATTAATAATTACTATGAACAAGTTAAAAGGTGATTCAATGTTGTACTTTAATGAATTTTTACAATAAGGATCTATAGTAAGGATCTATTGATCTATTGAATTATAGTAAGGATCTATTGATCTATTGAATTATAGTAAGGATCTATTTCAGACCTTTAATCAATTTCCATAGTAATATTAATTACTAGAAATGGTTAATATTTGTGCCTTGAGATAGTTAAGAAGTGCGCAATTTTTCGAAAACCACCCAAGGAGAGTCTTTAGACACTTACATAAAAAGGACAATTATATTTACAAATCATTGTTAGGATATCTAGACACTTAGGAGTTAGTTAAGATCTACTTGGTCTAATATGTCGTTAGGTAAAAGTGTGTTTCTTTAGTATGCATTAGTATGCATTTGTAGTTAGGAAATCCGACGGTCACGATATGTTCCCGACAT
>ML790109.1:23432-38424 GCA_009831015.1 Picea engelmannii | reverse complement strand
ATATATATATATATATATATATATATATATATAAAGTTAGAGATACTTAAATGTTACTTTCATAGTTTTCACTTACATATTGGAGGTACGTCTCACATCAGATGAGTCTGGAGTAAATAGAAACCGTCGATTTTCAATCCCATATTCATAGGGAAAATAGTTTTCAATGGTTTTGTAATGCAAAGGCGTTGTTACATAGTTTGAATTTGAATGGACGAGTTACAAAGCTCTATGCAAAGTGTTAACTTCTAGTCGTGAGGCCTAGTTCACCGGATATAGGGACATCGACAAATTTCTAAGATTGTTGGCTTCAGGATGAGTCTGATATTTGATATTGGAACTTGAAGTATCAAGTATATCAAATATCAGATGTCAGTGTGTCTAAACCAGAGTGACTGTTTGAAAGTGTGGTGGATAAAGTTAATGGGTGGATAGGTGGCTCGATTCCCTAGTGGTTCGGTGTCCCAGTGGTCAGGACACAGTGTGTACATGAGTTATTCCCTCGGTGGTCCAATTAAACAGTGATTTCGGTGAATAATTGTGAACCGAAACGTGGTTGAATCCTGACCGTTAATCAAAGAGATCAATGACTGAGGTCACAGAAACCAGACCTAACTCATGTTGAAAAGTGTGTGTGTGTGTGTGTTTGAAGGGAGGATATTGGCGTCTGGTGGCCAAAGTAACTAGACTGGGATCAAACAAATCATAGTATCGGTGCAACATTAAATACCTAGAGGCCCACTAGTCTAGTGACCCGATAGTCCTAGTGGCTTATTAGAGGCAGGTTAACCGGGGAATATTAAATTCAATTAACTGAAATGAATTAAGCATCCATTCATCTAGTGGGTGGTGAACCAGTTAATGAAAAATCAAACGATAGACTTGTTTATGTCAAGAAAAGTCGTAAATCGTACTAGAGCTAAGGTTAAAGTGTGTTGTGTGTATGTTTCCATATTACAATGGCTTAGTGGCCCTGTTGACCTAGTGTCCAGTGAATAGATCACATATTTTTAGGCATTGATTGATGGGATGACCTATTCATGCAGGAGCATCGTATAAAGCCAAAGGCACGCGCCTAACCAAAGGAGACAACTGGAAAAGCACTAGCGCACATTTTGAAGTGTTTTGAAGATTAATGAATGGACATTAATGTAATAGCTAGGGAAGCATACTTACCTTTGTGTTTTGGATATTGTAAACAGATCTTGAGCATTGCTCTCATCTGTCGAATGTAGAGGCATTTATGCGTAATGAATGCAAGTAGGTAGATTTAATTTAATAGATTAGACAGTTTTAGGAGCATAGGAGGTAGGAGGGAAAATGGATGATAGACACCCTCAAACCTTGTATCATTGTAACATAATTCAGAATTCATAAGTTGTAGAGCTGTAGAGAAGAATATAGGAGGACAGTTATGCATTTTTAGTTGTTATTTGCCATGTACAGGAGCACTGGAATTAATAGAAGAAAATTTTGATTCCAATCTATGTGTTTGTTATGGTTGTTGGAACCACCTATTAAATGGTATGTTGCAGGCTTGTTTTCATTCTCTGTGTGCATTCTATTTCAATGCCAATGTGTGTGTGTATGCTCTAGAATTCTATGTTGAATGTTTGAATTTGAAATAAGGGGAGAATGAGTTTCAGTTGTTTCTCTTTCTGAGAACTCCTGAAAAGAGTGCAGTGGAGGGTCCGCAAGGAGTGCATCGACCAGGTTTTTTGTTTCATCTCAAAACCCTCAGAGGAGATTCAAATTGTGTCTTTACAAGCAAAGAGTGCTAGCAGAGCACAGAGCCATGCAAGGCATGTGCAGGCTAGGTGGAGTCTTGGATTTTACTAATCCAAGAGAGAAATTGAGAGACTGTTGTTGCAAGGAGTGCACGGAGTCAAAGACCCAAAATAACCAGAGGTTATTTGAAAGTTTCCACAAGGAGTGTGTGTAGGGACCCTTTTGGAGGCCTTGATTTTGCAAGTGAAAGCTCGGGAGGGTTAGAACCTTTTAATTGTTCCAAAGGGAGATGGAGGTTGAATTGTTTCACAAGAGTTAAGTTCAGGAGGAAGGACGCCAAGTCATTTGGCTAGAAGTCCTTGAGAAGTTGAGTCAGACGGTTGAATCGCTTCAGGACAAAGTGTCGAAATCTCGTGAACCGTTGGATCTCTTAGAACAACGAAGAGATTAGGACTGAGTGTCTTTTCAACACCCATAAGCTCAGGAGGAGTAGTGACCGTCAGATCTGGATCAATAAGGATAGTTGATCTCATATGTGAATTCGCATATCGAAATTCAGGGAATCGAGTGACCAGTGGTTTGGGTCAAGTGTTGTAGATTTTCGATTGGCGAAATCCTAATACATCCAAGACCATTGGATCGAGGGAGGCACACAGCCATAAATATCACCGAAGGTACGATTTCGGAGTCGGGGATCCATAGAGGAAGAGGAATGGTTGTTGGTTGCCCGCTTGAGTTGCGAAAGCTAGAAAATCCATGTGGACAGGTGGCAAGAACTCACCCCATAAGTAGAGTAAAGCATAAGTGATAGGTGGCATGCGCCCGTCACTTTGGGTAGAGTCAACCTTCACTGACAGATCACGTTTCAAGGATTCACAAGGAGAGGGAACAAGAAGTTGGTGCTCCAACTCGCGAAGTCATGAGTTGCGAAAGGTGCTTGCATAAGGCTTGGTTGTGGTCCTATAGGAAAAGGGGTTGAAGAGAGGGGCTTACACCTTAGCCCATTCGCATTTCACGTTTCGACTATTGCCAAGGGCCAGGGCATATTATTCGAAGCTCCCCAACTCGCGAGACCCGAAATCCTTTGCATGCTTACGCAAGGAGTTTAATAACCCTTGTCGAGGTTTAGAGAAGATCCTGCGGATCTCGGCCTGAGGGCAGGAGGTCTAAACCAATTGTGTTATCAAAGCCTAGAACAAGTTCTTTTCTTTCTGTAGTAGAGAGAAAAGAGGAATTTTATAGCCATGCCACCGAGAAGAAGAGAAAGGGCAATGCATGATCCAGCAGTGGAAAGAGAAATGCGTGAATTACGTGTCAGGCTTGATGCTATGGAGACAGCACAGAGGCGCACAGTTAATGATGGGGATATCAGCGAAGATGAAAGTGAAAATGAAGTTGAAAACAAAGAAGTTGTATTTGAAGATGTTGCAGAAGAACGCTTATTCAATGTTGTGGCTAGGATAGGTGCTAGGGAAAAAATGGACATTCCAATGTACGAAGGCAACTTGGATGTTGAAGAGCTTCTAGATTGGATTAGAGCTCTAGACAAATACTTCAACTATGAGGATGTCGAGGAAGACAAGAAAGTCAAACATGTTGTTACTAGACTTAAATGGCATGCAGCACTCTAGTGGGATGAACTACAGGTTGATAGATGTTGCAAGGGCAAGAAGAAAATCAAAAGCTGGGACAGAATGGTTGCAAAAATGAAAGCCAAGTTTATACCTAGACATTATCAAATAAATATGTTTCAGAGGATGCATAATTTGAGACAGAAGTTGATGTCAGTGAAAGAATACACTGAAGAATTCTATAGGATAAACATCAGAGCAGGTCATCAGGAAAGCGATGACGAGAAAGTTGCCAGGTATATGAATGGTCTACGGTATGAAATTCAGGACGAGATGAGAATGATGACCATCTGAACCATAGAAGATGCTTATCAGATGGCTCTGAAAGCTGAAGAGAAGTTGAGCCGAAAGCAAGTTCAAAGAGGTTGAGGCTGAAGACAAAGCAGAGGCAAGGCAATTTCCCAGGATAGAACTCAGAAACCTAAAGAAGAGGGGAAGAAACCTCAAACTCAACCTGAGAGAGGAAGAAGCTCATAGGGGAGGTAGTATGCTGATAGAAATACTTTTCCTCAAGTCAGTGGAAGAGGAAGAGGTAGAGGAGGTGAAGTGAAATGCTTTGTCTGTGGAAAAATCGGACATAAATCCTATGAGTGTCCAGATAGGAAGAAATATGGTGGTGAAACTCACAGTGTCGAGGCTCAAGGATGGAATGTTGAGGCAGAGGACACTGAGGGTGGAATATCTTTGATGATGAGGAAAGTTTTCTTGAAACCAGAAAGGGAGCCAAAGAACCCAGCCCAAAGAAATAGTCTATTTCGGTCTGCTTGCAAACCAAATATAGGGTATGCAAGGTCATAGTAGATAGTGGTAGCACAGATGATCTTGTATCTATGGAAATGGTAGAAAAACTACAGCTGGAGACTGTTGCGCATCCAATCCCATACAAAGTTTCGTGGCTACAAAAAGGACATCAGGTAAATGTCACTGAACAGTGTTTAGTTGAATTTAAAATAGGAGGATATAAAGATGAGATATTAGGTGATGTCATTCCCATGGATGTTTGTCATCTATTGCTGGGTAGACCATGGCAATATGATATAAATGTGGTGCATGATGGGAGAAAGAACACATACACTCTGGAGAAAAGTGGTAGGACGCACATATTGTTGTCGATTAAGAATAAAGAGGTGAAAACAGAGATGAGCAACACTGTACTTCTCATGAGTGAGAAGGAACTTCTTAAGGAAGTCAAGAAGAAGGAAGACACACAATTCATTGTGGTTAGGAAGCCTAGAATTGTTCTGAACAACACTAGGATAGATGATTTACCGGAACAAATCCAGGAGTTGTTGGAAGAATTTGTTGATATAGTAGTGGATGAACTACCTTGTTCGTTGCCACCTATCAGGAGTATAAGCCATCATATCGATCTTATACCTGGAGCCAGTTTTTCGAACAAAGCAACGTACAGGTTGACGCCACAGGAGAATGAAGAAGTTAAGAGACAGGTCCAGGACTGAATGGACAAAGGATTGATTCGGGAGAGCTTGAATCCATGCATTGTTCCGACAGTGCTCAGCCGAAGAAAGGATGGTGGCTAGAGAATGTGTACAGACTCAAGAGAAATCAACAAAATTACCATCAGGTACAGGTTCGCATTGCCAAGGATGGACGACTTGATGGATTTCTTGAGTGGAGTAAAGTTTTTTTCAAAGGTTGATTTGAAAAGCAGATATCATCGGATTAGAATGAGAGAAGGTGATGAATGGAAGACAGCATTCAAGACAAATGAAGGGTTGTATGAATGGATTTTCAGGCCATTTGGCTTGACAAATGCACCCAGTAATTTCATGAGGTTAATGAATGAAGTCCTAAAGGATTTCATTGGGAAATTCGTCATTGTATATCTTGATGATATATTAATTTTTAGAAAAACTAAAGTAGAACATTTAAATCATTTAGCTGCAGTGATGAGGAGGTTACAGCAAGAAAAATTGTTGATCAATATGAAGAAATCATCATTTATGAGGACATAACTCATTTATTTGGGTTTTGTTATCTCTGCAAATGAATTGAAAATGGATCCGGAAAAGATAAATGCGATTAAGGATTGGCCATCGCTGAAGAGCGTGTTTGAAGTTTGAAGCTTCCATGGTTTGGCTAGCTTCTACAGGAAATTCATCCAAAACTTCAGTGGAAGTAGCGCACTGATGATGGATATGGTGAAGAAAAGACATAAATCTTTTCACTGGATGGAGGAAGCGGAGAAGAGCTTCAACCTGCTGAAGAAGAAGATCAATGAGCAACCAATTCTGGTTTTGCCAGATTTCAGCAAGACATTCCAGGTCAGGTGTGATGCGAGAGGATTTTCCATTGGAGCGGTCTTGAGCCAAGACAACAGGTCGATCGCGTATTTCAGTGAAAAATTGAATGAAGCAAAGATCAAGTACTCCACGTATGACAAAGAATTATATGCAGTCATACAAGCGCTGAAGAAATGGAGGCACTATTTGGTTCCCAAAGAATTTGTTTTGTACAACAATAATCACACTTTGCAATTCGTGACTTGACGGGAGAAGTTGAACCAAAAACATGCTAAATGGGTTGAATACATGCAGAATTTTACTTTTGTGATTAAGCATATTTCTGGAACTGCTAACAAAGTTGTTGACGCTTTGAGCAGGAAATGTTTTCTTATGCAAGAATTCAAAGTCAAAACTTTGGGTTTTGATAACCTCAAGGAAATGTACAGGGATGATCCAGACTTCAAAGAGGAATATGAGGTGTCTGAGAATCCAATTCTCAGGGATAGAAGCCAATGGACTGAATACATGATCCGGGATGGATTATTGTTCAGGGGAAATTAGATATGTATTTTGAAATGCTCCATGAGGGAGAATTTGCTGAAGGAAAAGCACATGGGAGGATTGGCCGGGCACTTCGGTCATGAAAAAACGTTCTGAAAGTTGAATGGCTCATATTTTTGGCCAGGGATGAAGACAAATGTGAAGAAATTTGTGGACAGGTGCAGAATTTGTCAGCACACAAAAGGAAAAAGGCAGAACACAGGGCTATACCAACCATTACCCATACCGGAAAGGCCGTGGGATGTTGTGAGCATGGATTTCATATTGGGACTGCCAAGGACACAAAGGGGATATGATTCAATATTTGTAGTGGTAGACAAATTTTCAAAGATGGCACATTTCATACCATGCCAGAAAACCAGTGACGCAACTCATATTGCAAACCTATTTTTCAAGGAAGTCGTCAGACTTCACGACTTGCCAAGGAGTATTGTTTCTGATCGAGATACCAAGTTCATAGGACATTTCTGGAGGACCTTATGGAAGAATTTGGGGATTTAGCTCAGCATATCATCCTCATACGGATGGACAGACAGAGGTCGTGCACAGGAGCTTTGTGACTGAACACCACAGTCAATGGAATCACATTCAGCCACAAGTGGAATTCACTTACAATGATTCACTCAATAGAAGCGGAGGGAAAAGTCCATTCCAGATTGTATATGGAATGCAGCCAAGGGGAGTTTCTGAATTGAAATATTCAGAACAAGATGAATTCAGGAGTGCTAGTGTAGAGGACTTTGCAGAAGGAATGAAGGAGCTTCACGGTAGAATTAAGGAGTGATTGCAGAGTTCAAGTCAAGAGTACAAGCATAGAGCATATCAACACAGGCGAGAACTTCAATTCGAAGTTGGTGATTTGATTCGTGCACATTTGAGGAAGGAGAGGTTCCCACGGGGAACATACAACAAGCTGAAGATGAAAAGGATTGGACCGTGCAAGGCCATAAGGAAATTTGGGACAAACGCACATGAGATTGAATTACCCGATGGGGTCAGAATATCACCGATATTCAATATCGCGGATTTGTACCCTTACAAAGATGAAGAAGAAGGAGCAAAAGATAAACAAGAAAAGATTCAATGGAAAAAACAAATGCTTGTAGCTGAAAAGCCACAGATGGAAAGCATAATTGACAAGAGGATTAGCAAAAGGACCAGGAGAAAAGAGTATTTTGAATACTTTGTCAAATGGAAAGGACATCCCGTTGAAGATGCCAGTTGGGAGGATGAAACGACAATTCAAAAGCATGAACGAATACTAAAGGAACTCATGAACAGGAGTTCATGAAAAATTTTAAGCGAGGGAGTATGATGTAGGAGCATCGTATAAAGCCAAAGGCACGCACCTAACCAAAGGAAACAGTTGGAAAAGCACCAGCGCACATTTTGAAGTGTTTTGAAGATTAATGAATGGACATTAATGTAATAGCTAGGGAAGCGTACTTACCTTGGTGTTTTGGAGATTGTAAACAGATCTTAAGCATTGCTCTCATATGTCGAATGTAGAGGCATTTATGTGTAATGAATGCAAGTAGGTAGATTTAATTTAATAGATTAGACAGTTTTAGGAGCGTAGGAGGTAGGAGGGAAAACGGATGATAGACACCCTCAACCCTTGTATCATTGTAACATAATTCAGAATTCATAAGTTGTATAGCTGCAGAGAAGAATATAGGAGGATAGAGAATTTTATGCATTTTTAGTTGTTATTCACCATGTACAGGAGCACTGGAATTAATAGAAGAAAGTTTTGATTCCAATCTATGTGTTTGTTATGGTTGTTGGAACCACCTGTTAAATGGTATGTTGCAGGCTTGTTTGCATTCTCTGTGTGCATTCTATTTCAATGCCAATGTGTGTGTGTATGCTCTAGAATTCTATGTTGAATGTTTGAATTCTGGATAAGGGGAGAATGAGTTTCAATTGTTTCTCTTTCTGAGAACTCCTGCAAAGAGTGCAGTGGAGGGTCTGCAAGGAGTGCGTCGACTAGGTTCTGTGTTTCATCTCAGAACCCTCAAAGGGGATTCAAATTGTGTTTTTACAGGCAAAGAGTGCTAGCAGAGCACCAGATCCGTGCAAGGCATGCGCAGGCTGGGTGGAGTCTGGATTTTACCAATCCAAGAGAGAAATTGAGAGACTGTTGTTGCAAGGAGTGCACGTAGTCAAAGACCCAAAAGAACCAGAGGTTATTTGAAAGTTTCCGCAAGGAGTGCGTGCAGAGACCCTTTTGGAGGCCTTGAGTTTGCAAGTGAAAGCTTAGGAGGGTTAGAACCTTTCAATTGTTCCAAAGGGAGATGGAGGTTGAATTGTTTCATAGGAGTTAATTTCAGGAGGAAGGACGCCAAGTCATTTGGCCAGAAGTCCTTGAGAAGTTGAATTAGATGGTTGAATCGCTTCAGGAGGAAGTGTCGAAATCCCGTGAACCGTTGGATCTCTTAGAACAGCGAAGAGATTAGGACTGAGTGTCTTTTCAACACCCATAATCTCAGGAGGAGTAGTGACCATCAGATCCAGATCAACAAGGACCATTGATCTCGTATGTGAATTTGCATATCGGAATTCGGGGAATCGAGTGACCAGTGGTTTGGGTCAAGTGTTGTAGATTTTTGATTAGCAAAATCCCGATACAGCCAGGACCGTTGGATCGAGGGAGGCACACAGCCGTCGATCTTGCCAAAGGTATGATTTCAGAGTCAGGGATCCATAGAGGAAGACGAACGGTTGTTGGTTTCTCGCTTGAGTCATGAAAGCCGAAAAATCCATGTGGATAGGTGGCAAGAACTCACCCCGTAAGTAGAGTAAAGAAGAAGTGACAGGTGGTGTGCGCCCGTCACTTTGGGTAGAGTCACCCTTCGTTGAAAGATCGTGTTTCAGGGATTCGCAAGGGGAGGTCACGAGAAGTTGGTGCTCCAACTCGCAAAGTCGGGAGTTGCAAAAGGTGCTTGCATAAGGCTTGGTTGTGGTCCTATAGGAAAAGGGGTTGAAGAGAGGGGCTTACACCTTAGCCCATTCGCATTTCGCATTTCGGCTATTTCCAAGGGCCAAGGCATAGTATTTGAAGTGCCCCAACTGGCAAGACCCGAAATCCTTTGCGGGATTAGGCAAGGAGTTTAATTAATCATTGTCGAGGTTTAGAGAAGATCCTGTGCGAATCTCGGCCTGAGGGCAGGAGGTCTGCACCACCTGTTTCTACTCAACCTAGGGCTAACCCATAAAAATTCCCTACGGTGAGTCCTATAAATAACGATGCCCTAATATATTTTAGAGTGTGGATTTGAAGCGAGGTTATGAGGTTTCAAGAGATATAAGAATCAAAGGGAATGAACAACAAAGGGATGTTGGGGAATTCGATCTGCGCTAGGGTTTGACTTTGGCATTTTCTTAAGGCATCTATGGGTTATGTGTGAATGACTAAGCAAGCATAATAGAGAGTGCACATGTTGTTTTCGAATGATAGTGAGTGAGGTGTAATTGTATAAGGGTGGCAGGGAGGTGTGAGGTCAAACAAAGAACATCAAAAGTATCATTGATTGTTAACAGGTGGAAATTTAATGCAGGTTGGTGCCTGCAAGGTGTCTCCAGTAGCTTGGTGGCTACAGGTGCTATTGAGTTGGTCCTAAGATGAAGGGATTGGTGTCTCTTTCAGGTGGGTGCCTGTAAACATTGTAATAGATTGGTGTCTATAGCAAGTTGTTTCCTATGAATATATTTCAATAAAAAAATTCTTGTGGGTTTCTCTCATTTGGGTTTCCACTTTAATTCTTTGTGCATTGTGCACTATATGTCTATATATATTTATTTTAATTGCTTATGGTTGGTAAAATATTGAAATGATAAGTGTAGTACAGTAAAAAGAGAAAAAGCAATCTCATATTGATTCACCCTCTCTCTCAGTATAAGTAAGTGTGGCAACATTTAATTGATAAAGTACAAATGCAAACCTCCACAATTAAAATTGTGTAGAGGTTTTTCTTTGCAGAGGCAAAAATGGAGGTCACTCTTTGGTGCCTCTTATAATTTAGTGCATGGACTCAATCCTCTACCACTCCCTCAATGCTCTGGCTCGTATCTCCTCCTTTGTAGGACACTCGAATTTCTCCAAGATATCATCCTCATCATTCTTGCAGGAATAATAACTAGCGTCAATTTGTTTGTAAATCTCCTACCTATACCTCCTCTTCTTCGTCGCGGGGGGATTATTGAATAGATCTTTGATGTCGAGGAGGAATTTTGTAGCCCCGAAGTCTTTGTAACCAGGGCGTGTTGATGTCGGAACTGGAGAGTTCTAGAAACCAACAACTCGACCTCTCGTGGGGGAAAAAACATTAAACTCTAGGCTAAATCTTGTCTAACCTAAAGTATAAGCATGAAATCATTTTGCTTTGTGTATATATATATTTTTTTAATATTTGATTTTTGTTTAGTTTTTCAACTTTATAATTTTGTATTTGTTTCTATGTATGAGTTAATAAAGTTGAAATAACAAAGTTAAATCAAAATTTAAAAGAAAATAAACAAGAAAAATATGAAGAAAAAAAACCCTAACTTAATAATATTTTTGTATTTATTTTGTAAGAGAATAAACTAAGAAAAATACTAATGAAGAATTAAGATAAATATGTTAATGCTAAAAATTAGACAATTAAAAGAAAAGTATATTGAACAAGAAATTAGTTTAAAGACTAAAAAATAAATTAGAGCAACACATGTAATATTTTTTTAAATTTTCTTTTTAAAATCAAAATGTAATAAATAATAAAAAAACTAAAACAATAAAGTAAGTAAAGAAAATAAAAAAAGATTATATATATTAAACTAGCTAATAAAAATAAAATGAATGAAACTTATATACATATTTTTACAAAAGTAATAAATTCATAATTTTTTTATTTTTTTTTAAGTATTATGCTAAAAAAAAATGATGAAAAAATGAGATTTAAAAGAAAACAAATAAAGAAACAATTTTGGAGCTTCCGGAAGCACCTTAAGTTTGCAAGCCATGGTGGTTCAAAGTAGCAAGAAGTTTTATATTAGTTACACTTTGTTGTCCTTTGTAATCTCTATACAACATCTCGACGCTACCTTTGAATAGTATGGCCATCATAATATATGAATGAACAACAATAATATATAAACCATCTTTAAAAATTCCAGCCATGCTCTTTATCATCAATGTATACGAATCATACTTAACGTCTCCTCACTTAATCTCTTTCCATTTGGAGCTTATTCATTCATGGCACAAATCTACTTTCATAAAGGGCTCAAAATGACTTAAGCCAAAACCTTTATGGGAATATTATTTCTTTATGTATGGAAAAATGTATGTGTATAGAACATTATGTAGTAGCTTGAAAACATAAGGTATAGTAATCCACATGATAAAGTCAATACCATTTATTTGGATAAAGAAGATTTCATGTGGCATGTCACTCATAATATGAAAACTATGTTTTGCAAGGACCATTGGTGAGAGCATAAAATATAATGGGAACGAAACACGGCAGACTTATTATAATAGATTTTGTTTTTGGAGTCATGAGATCATATTAAATTCATGATCAAAAAGGTAACTTGGTATTACCTTTATGTCATAATATTAGAGAGAGATGTGAGGTATATTTTGGAAAAGAGGTTCATGCAAATATAGATAAGTAATATTATGGATTTATGATATGAACTTATAAAATTTGTCCACTTTTCCTTTATTAATAAAGGTCATGTAGTCCTTTATTAATAAAGGTCATGTAGGTAAGGTGATTCATGCAAATGTTAAGTTTGTTACATGATAGTAAGGAAAGGAATAAAGGGTGATATATGGGTTTAAAATGTATGGCTTCAATGTATTAATCATAGGGTTAGGAATGCGGAGAGAAGAAAAAAAATCCATATGAATGGTAGATCAAGAGCCATAAAAACTTCATCGAGTAGGTTGCGCCAATTTTAACGAGAGTGGGTGAAACTTTGAACAAGCAATTTCATTTGAGGGGGATACTGGCAACACTTTGTCGACTAAGTATTGTAGTCAATAGGGCACTTAGCGGTGACACCGGGCACATAAACTCCATTCCCTTCCAAGTTTGTCATTTTTTCGCCTACTTTGGCATAATTAAGACCGCCAAGGTCTATGATATGATATTTCTAGTGCCATTTTTTCTTGATCAGTAAGAAAGGAACCTTGGTGGATGTATTAATTATAATATCTATCAACCTCAAAAATGACCTAAGGCCCACATTATATATTTAATATAAGTTAAGAATCACATTTGAAAAAAAAATGATCATCCATAAGTTTTACCAGCATACCTTATCGTGTTTTACCAACATACCTTATCCTTGAATATTAAGCATTGCCTTGGCCTCAACCTGATCCTCCATGAGATCCTCACTCATGTATTTACTAAGAAGCTCATATTTCTTCTTCTCCACAACCATTTTCTCAATCTCTTTCTCATCCAGAAGGGGCTTATGTGCAACAAATTCTCTCTCTCTCTCTCTCTCTCTCTCTCTCTCTCTCTCTCTCTCTCTCTCTCTCTCTCTTGATGTTGGTTTCCCTTTTCCTTCTTTCCCATTTATTTCTCCACATCCTCCTCTTTCTCAAATAGGGCCAACTTAATGGAAATTACCTCCATGCTCTTGACCATCAACCTAGCCTCCCTCTTGACAGACTCGATCCTCTGCCACTACCTTAGCACTCTGGTCTGCATCTCCTCCTCTGTGGGTTTCTCTACTTTCTCTGAGATATCGTCCTCATCATGCCTATAGCTATAATAATTGATGTCAATTTTTTGTAAATATCATACCTATACCTCCTCATATTCTCCTTAGGGGGGTTATCAAATCACTCTTTGATGTTGAAGACGAATTTTGATGTGAAATTCCTCCCCAACATCAAAGTGTTATTCAATGATAATCCCTAACCTCCCCCCCCTCCTCCCCCTCCCCCTCCCAAGGAAAATAAGAGGAGGCATAGGTATGATATTTACAAGTGAATTGATGCCATTTATTATGGCTATACAGATGACAAGGATCGTATCTTGGAGAAATTCACACAACCCAAGGAGGAGGAGATGCGAGCCAGAGAATTTTGGTAGTGGTAGAGGGTTGAGTATATTAAGAGGGATGTTAGGATGAAATTCAAGATTGGGAAGGTCATTGTCGTTAAGTCGGTCTTATTCAAGGAAGAGGCAGATGTGGCGAAAGAAATGGGAGAGTCTTGTTGATGTATTCTTCCTTAATCGTCACTTGATGAAAGTTTGATCTCAAGTCAATCTTGGAAAATATCCTTGCACCTTTCAACTGATCAAACAAATCATCAATTATTGGCAAAGGATACTTATTCTTTATGGTGACCTTATTCAGTTGTCTAAAATCAATACACAGACTTAAGGTTCCATATTTCTTCTTCACAAAAGGAATTGGGGCTCCCAATGGTGACACACTTGGGTGTATATACCCCTTCTTTAAAATCTCTTCAAGTTGCATTTACAACTCATTCAATTATGGGGTGCCCATTATGTATGGATTCTTGTACACTGGGGAAACTCCTGACACAAAATCAATAGAGAAATCAATGTCTCTCTTTGGCGAAAATCCTGAGATTTCCCTACAAACATATTCAAAATCCCTTAAAACCAAATGATCTTCAATGTTTTCCACTTTATCTTTGGTTTCCTCTTCCATATGGGCTGCAAAAATCTGGGATCCCTTTCTAAAACTCTTCTTCAACTGCATGGTTGGAATCTCTCTAATAGATACAGCTCTTGGAATGCCTTGAATCTTTCCTTGTTGGCCTTATTCATCGGGAAATGTGATTGTCTAGGACAACATGGTGTTTTTCCAACCAATCCATGCCAATTAGACAGTCATATGAACCCAATGGTATGATGTTTACATCTACCTTTTTGTTCAGTCCATTCATGTCTATCGGACAATCTTTAACAAGTTCATTGATCTTTCTCTCAACTCCTCTAGCTAACTCAACTAACCAATATTTATTATTCTTACTTCTTTGCAAGTGAAATATTTAAACAATATTAGAGTTTATGTAACTATATCTATGATCCATATAGATGTCAGTGGCCTCCCACCTATTCCAACTGGCTCATTTTGGCAGTTTTCCAGTTTAGTAGTTTTTTCCCTAGTTTTCGGGTCCCTGACTTACGGGGCCATTTTTTAGGCCCTAAACAACGTTTTTTAGGCCTTTCCACAGTCAAAATGACCATTCCTAGATAGAAACAAAATTTGTATTCCTCGGATAGATCTTTCCAACGGGTTATCGTGTGCTTAAAACGGAGATCGTATGCAAACGTTATGACCCCGGGAAGTTGATGTACTAACTTACCCAAACGGGGCCCACATGACTTTTGGCGCTTCTCCTCCTAGGGTTGGGTTTTTTGGATGTCAATGGTTTTTGACATTCTTGCTTATTGTAAAAATGCCTCTAGATCCTCGTCGTAATAATCTTCTTGTGAATGAGCATAGTCGTCACATCTCTTCTCATAGATAAGTCGCCAGCATTCTAACAAGCATGTTTTCGTTGTATTTTATAGTTTCAGCTTATTTCCTTATTGAATAGAAACTAGTTTTACTCTATATCTGTTATTCTGTGTTAAGCATCTTTTGATAATAATCTATATTCATTTCATTCTGCAAATATATTCCAGATCAAGCTAGCTCCAGAATCAATTAAAATTTCTACATGATGGTTATCAATCTTAACTTCCACTTCAATCATGGGAGATTGATATTCCACTTGCTTGTTTTCGAAGGCTGCATAAATCCTTGGCATGCTTCCTCCCATGTCTTCCACTATTTCAACTT
>ML790108.1:219251-239970 GCA_009831015.1 Picea engelmannii | reverse complement strand
ACTTGAGCACAAAATATACCATTTACCTGGTAGCATCAATATAGTCATCTAGACTATTTCATGACTAGATCATGAGCATCACCATCATCATCAGCTGCATCATCTCTCGAAACCATACTTCATCTAAGTAGTTAGATATGATGCTGAATAAGTCACTCTCACCATAGAGTGATACAAGAGGAGTAAAAGCTCTGAATTGTTTTTCATCTAGAAAATCTTTGTTCATCATTCATCTGAATGATCATTATCTCCAATAAATTGTCGATAGTCTTCAAGGCAATTAGAACGAGGATAGAACACACCTATGTCTATTCATAGTAGTTCATAACTACAATCCAGTGGTTTACTACCACATCAAGTAATACATAAGTACTTGATCAACAACGTATGGTTGCGAACGATGAAACATATTCACCACAATAGTCCTCATCTACTGTCATATAGTCTTCATAACAAACATATGAGAGCATCCTGCATAGAAAAAATGTTATGATAAAAAATGTATCATCTGGGCCAATCCTTCACTCACGTTTGTGAGATCTGAAAGAATGTCTGCCCTTAATATAGAATATCAACAATGGGCTATCTGTCCCATTCTTCTCAACCAAGGAAGTAGGATTATTTCTGATTTCTGATCCTGGACCATTTCTCACCCTGGTCCATTCCTTCGACACTAAACAAAGTGTAACCTGGAGAGAATGAGTATGCCCTCAAAAAATGTTTGGACCATTCCTTACCCTGGGCCATTCCTTCGACACTAAACAAAGTGTAACTTGGAGAGAATGAGTCTACCCTAAGGAATGATTGTCCTGGACTATTCCCCACCCTGGGCCATTCTTCTGACACTAAAAAACGTGTAACCTGGAGAGAATGAGTCTACCCTCAAGGAATAACTATCCCTGATTGTTGAGCCTGGACTATTCCCCACCCTGGGCCATTCTTCAGACACTAAACAAAGTGTAACCTAGAGAGAATGAGTCTTCCCTCGAGGAATAACTATCCAGACCACTCCCCACGCTAGGCCATTCCTCCGACACTAAACAAAGTGTAACCTGGAGAGAATGAGTCTACCCTCGAGGAATGTTTGTCCTGCATCAACCTCCAAAACGGACAATTCTTTGAAACTGATCACAACTATGAAGTTTGAAAGAATGATTGCCCAGCAAGGCGGACCATTCTACTTGACCACTACTCAGAGTGACTGCCAAGAAGAATGACTATCCTAGACCACTCCCCATAATGGGAAGTCGATGTCTATGATACATCAAAAATCAGTCTGCCTCCCATGTTAACTACAATGGGAAGTCACTGTCCATCAGAAATCTCAATCCACTTTTCGAATAGGAAAGCATCTGTCCAATCTGGACTATTTTTCGATTACAAAGATAAATAATATTTTCAGTGCTCCCTCCTAACTGGAGAGTTATTTCAATCACAAAAATAAATGTTTGCGTACCTTATTCTAGTTTGGAGGGTCTTCCCTTCCAGCTAAGAGAGTTATTTCCATGAGCTCTAGCTTGAGTGCGCAAACTCTTTCATCTTGAATAGAGGCTTTACCAAAATGTATGCTTATCTGCTCATCTATGGAGATATGTATTTGAGAAATCATTTTCTCCCTTCTGGACTTTATCATGGATAATGCAATGCTTGTATTGTAGTTTGGAACACTGTCAAGGCTTCATGTAGATATGAACAGTAGAGTATATCATGGTTGGAGAACTGGAACATATTCATGTGGTACTTCTTCTGTCATCATGAGATCTGATCTTCTGAGTAGTCATCTTGATGTTATAGGAAATCTTCGCCACGCTTATGCTATGCACTGGAGATTCTCCACCAAGTTGTCTTCTACTTATCTGTATACAGGAGTCTCTTTTTGGTATGTCTCAAAGTCTTGAGATTTCTCTTCATACGCTCTTTATTCAATTTCTCTGGAGAACATTCTTTGCATTCGTCTAATGTGGAATTATGAATCATGGATGTTGTAGATAATATAATGACTTATATAGAGATAGGTCTGGTGTACTGGAACAATCAATCATCATAGTCTTCTCCCTCCATCTGGGAGAACCTCTGGTTCTGGATCTTACAATGCTTTCATTCATAGGTTTTCCATACACTGTTCTTCATCATGACTTTTGGTTCTTGTGCTTGATTGCTTTTAGTGAGTTCATATTAGGCTGGTAATCTTGTGATTCTTGATACAATGACTAGTTGTTTTGATTCTTATTTCTTGGAATCTTCATGTTCTTCTTCATGTTTTTATTTATCTCTTGGGTCCATGGATTTTCTTATATATTCCATGCCCTAGAGAATATTCCATGCCCTAGAGATTCCACTTCTTACCTTCATCATCGATTCACGGATCTGGATGGACAACCAGGAATACTTTAAGGCTTCTCTTCGAAAAGGTCTTCTTTTGTAGTTGAGCTGAACACGTACTATCTTTTCATGGATGCTACCATGGATATATATATTTTTCATCATATTCAATGGATCATAGGATTAGCTCCCTCTTGATCCTTGCTTCATGTATAAGTGCATATAATCTGCTCCCTTCATCTGACTGAGTCCATGCTTCCGTCTCTGTCCTTATTGTCTTCTACAATATATAATAGAGTCCACGCTTCCATCTGCAACCTTATTGTCTTCTGCAATATATAATTGGCTCTCTTGTCTAACAGAGTCCACACTTCCATCTTGTTGTCTTCTATAGGATGTCATGAGTCTTTTTCCAGTTTCCTTTTGATTGTTGACTTCTTTCTGTCTTTTCTTTTTCCAAGTCTTTTCAGGATTGATTCTGATTTCAGTCTTATCTTGTAATGTCGTCCACATGATTTGTATTTCATCCTTTCATATGTATTATCTAATGATATTCATCCTTGTCTTGTTGTTCTTTCATAGGTATAGTTCTTCTTGGAACACATTATCTTGCAAGAGATAGATATACAGGATATGTACAAAGACGATGCAAGCAAGATATGTACAAGAAAATAAGAAGAGTGTTGTTACCGTTTAGTAGAAGAAGTCTCTTCCATCCTGCTTAGTCTTCTTTGCAGGTTCCTTTTCTTCGACAATCGATGCTTCATGTTTCTCCTTCCTTTTCTTTAACTCAGGAAACTGATTCCCGTAGTGACCATACTTTTGACTGTTGAAGCACTGTATTTCTGAAATGTCTTTTCTTTGTTTTGGCTTCCTTCTTGAATCGAACTTTCTTTTGTCCGAAGTTCTTGAATCTTGTTGTGAAGACTTGATCATCGTACTTCTTTTGAGGTTTCTCTTTTGCATTGATCCTTGATTCTTCTTAAGCACAACAAGTCCAAAGTTCTTCAAATGTCGGGTACTCCTTCCTTGTGTTCATGCTTGTAGCAAATGCATCCCATGTCTTGGGAAGACCATTGAGTACTATGTTCACCTATTCCTTTTCTGAAGTGATCTCTTCAATAGCTTGTAGTTGATCTCTTAACTGGGATATCCTTACAAAGTATGATGTTATGTTGTCATCATCATTCATCTTCATGTCACAGAGCTCATTCCTTAGACTCATGACTTTTCCAATGTTTTTAACGGAGAAGAGATTTGTTAGGGCATCGTACATCTTCTTCGATGAGTCAAGATGGGAGATGTAGGGTATCAAGTGGTATTTTATGGAATCCACTATGATACTCATGGCATTGATGTCAACTTCTTTGAACTTCTCCATAGCTGCAACGTTATGTGGTTCCTTCTCTTCTCCTTCTTTAAACTCTGGCTTCACGATCATTCCTTTCACAATATCCAGCACTTTATTATTACCAAGGATGAGGTCAATCCTTGTCTTCCATGCTCTGAAGTTAGAGGCTCCATCTAGCTTGTTCTCAAACTTCATAGATTTCATCATGGCTTGCTTAACTTGGTCAAACCCTAGATTTGACCAGAAATCCAAACTTCACGTCTTGGCCTTCTGAGAGTACCAGGAGATGCGTTGGGCTAGGGTGCACTGATCTATCCAGAGATTAGGTCAATATCGTCACTTAAGGTGCCTCGACAAGAGATTTAGGGTTTCTGCAACTGCTTCTGCTAGTAACCCTAGCTGCAGTTCTTTTGGAAACTACTCCTGCTAGTAACCCTAGCGACAGTTCCTCAACGATCTCAATATCTAGTGGCTATGTTTCCTTCTATTGTTTTAGGCTGACTGAAGGGGTGTGGGCCCATAACCTGTTAGAATATAGAAGATGGTGTGCTTGTTTTACCATTGAAGATACCTTTGTCACCCAACCATAGGTCGAAGCCTCCCTCCGAGCACCTTAACCTTGACTGAGAATTTCTCCGGAAGCAAAGCCTAAGCTAGATATCCAAACAAAGAGTAGTGCATCAATCTCCAAGGATAATGCATCACAAAAAGATGATCAGATAGTCCAAACCCTAGCCAAGAAATGTTCAAGACAAAACTGAGATCTTGTTGTTGTTGCAGTTGCACCAGCTCTTCCTCCAAAACTGTGCACAAGACTGCAACTGCAATGTGCACCAAACTGCAGAACTGCAATTCTGTGATGTGACAAATGAGAACTGGCGCCCTGTATTTATAGTGGTTCTGCCAGTTTTGCTGGGGCCACTTCTCCTTCTAGATAAGTGTTTGTTCAGTATATTATTATAATTTCTGGCTGACTTCTTCTCTTGGAGGCTAATAGCCTAATATAAATTATCTTCTTGAGCTGACAAGGCTTCTAGGGTTATTATCCAATTCATTAGGGTTTCTCTTGCTTCCTGGAGTCTCTATTCTCGTCAGGTTCACACGTGGAGGTAAATACCTCCCGCATCTACCATAATATTAAAACATACAACGAATGACATGTATAACCTTATTGAGCTCTTGTACCAAGGACAATGGCTCAAATACAATCTCAGGACTCCCGACTAAAAAAGGATATATGTTGGGTTCCCAAAATGAGGGAGAAATACCCCAACTATGAAGATAACTTGTTGGACTCTCATATAGGGGATAATAGTCCATCATACTACTGAGTTTTCAAACCTAACTTATATCAACAAGTATATGTTGAGATCACAACTTCCTTGATCATGAAACCAAAAAATAATTGAGATTCTGATAGCAAGAGAATCACAACTCTTATTGTTGTCTTTATAGTCACATACTTATTTTAAATTCAATGATTAAATGAAAATGAAACACAAGTGGACTTTGAGTTTCTCCAAATTTCCACTTCAAGATATTACTCACCAATGTGAATCCTGACATCGTTGAAAGATGACAATAATTCTCTTTTTCAACTGATTCATGCATTAAGTCAAAAATATCAACAAGTTGGTGCAGAAGCATGTGATGATAAAACACCATAGGCTTAAGCTCCACAATATTCTATGAACCTTCTCAGAGATCAACTAACCAATAAGGATTATATCAATAGTAACAAGAATCTTCTAAATGTGATTGTACTGTCCTGATAAAATAAATACAAATTATGTTTCAAGAAAACTAATAAATGCTCGATATGAGGTTTGTCTGTGTTGGCACATTAGAGGATATTAAATGCAAGGGTCGTGAACTTGAGAAAGGAATATTTATTTCTCCATCACTTCTCATGAAAACACAATATGTGCACCAAGGTTCCCCACTTTGAATCTACATGTGTCCGCTCATCCCAAATTTAACTCACCACCATATAAATTAATGGTTGTTTAACCTCAACAATGAAGAATTTTGAGGTTCCTTTAAGTCTTCTACAGGTTTGTCATAGGGATTGTTACATGGTCACTAACATGCCTAATTTTCTGTTCTTTTTCTGGTAGCAAACATATCTGTTCTAGCTGTTGTTTGAAGGTTGCTAACAGGTCTGATAAAATGTTATTTTAGAATTGCCTTTTAGGGATGATTCGCTTCTCTTTTGAAGTTGTTGCTTGAAAGGTTTAACTAGGAATTTTTTTTGTCCATGGTTAGCACATTCCAACTACTTCAAAATAGAAAATACACCTCTATATATTTACACTTTAAAATGCTGAAATAAAACAATGCAAACTACATATTTTACACGTGTTTTTGGTCAACAAGACCCTGGAAAAACCCTATGGGGAAAACCATCATTCTAGGTTAATTTAACTTGATTTCATTAGGTGTTCTCAAAAAAAGAAGAGAATTGCACTACTTGATCAATGCTTTATGTAGGTTTAGAAAACTGATGACATTGTACTCTTTAAGCAATCAAAACACTTTTAAATTACTTCTCATGAAATCAACCACCATAAATTTCAAACTGTCGTGTTCTTTTCAAACTAAGTAAATTTGATTCTATTGAGGAGATGGAGGCTAGACATATTTTTCTCTTCCATAGAAGAGATATCACTTCAATTTCAGGTAAAAATGAGATGAGGGGATTTCAATATTTCTTTAGTGTAAAAAAAATCATCATCCATATTTAAAACATGGTCTTAAGGCAATGCTCAACTTGCCTAAAAACAAATGTGTATCAAACATACCATTACTTCCTTTGAAACTTAGTTTTCTTTCTGCAATAGGTCAAGTCTGAAATTAATCTCCTTTTCACTACAAAGATCTTTCCTTAGATCTGTACTTGAATTGCCTCAATCTTAGAACATGTTGGGTTATAGAGTCTAATGATGGAGTTATATTGTAAACATGATAAAAAAAGATTATTGATGATCTACAAAAACAATCCTTTAGATGTGGATCTACGTAGGCTCAAGAGTTTTCCACTAATGAGCTCTTTTCATGCCCTATGCTCTGATTCCATGTTAGATTTTTAAGAAAAATAGAAAACAATGATATCTTTTCAAAAATATGTTCACTTAATAAATATAGATCAACATTTAAAACATTTAACTGAAGCAAACTAAATATAGAAAGTTAGATCTGAACATGTGGAAACTAAATTTTTTGAATGTAGATAATAAACAAAATGAAACTTTAACTTACCTCTAGCCAATGAAAAATTTACATGTCACATGTAGATGTTGTCCCCTTTAATATGCTCAGAAATTAGCTTATGGTCATGGATCAAACCTCAAGGGTTTTGATCTCCTATGATATTAGGTGGATAGTTCTTTCCAAGAAAAGGACCATAACCAAAGTTGAAGAAAACATTCAAGATAGGTTGTACAAAACTAAGTTGTAATATGCTACAACATCAAAAATACCTTCAAGCCAAAGAAGGTATCAACAGCTGGGACACCAAGTAGAAACCCTTCAAGAGGGAAAGCACCAGTAAAAGGAGGTAGCAAGGAGCTTCAACAAACAAGGAGGAGAGGACACTTAAGCTAACATGTAAGATACACCCATAACAAAGTGGCAACAAGGCCACCAAACCTTCAGCACATGCAATGGAATCCTTAGGTGAGCTAAGAAGCAGGGACACAACACTTTTAAACAATGAAGGAACAATTTGTGGCTCTTTGGATAGTCAAGGGAAGAGGTCACGAAATCCACAACATTCAAGGAGAGGTGTAACACATATCAACCAGTAGGTAGGAAAGATCTAAAACCCCCAACCACTAGAACAAGTGTCCAAAAACAAAAACTCAGATCTGAAAGAGAAAGTCTACAAGAGAAGTCGTACCATCACCAAGGAAGACAAAACTGAGGTAGTCGCATCAACAATAGAGATAGGAAGAATGAAGAGAGTGTATATTAATGAGAGAGGGGTAGACTCTTATTTATAGCTTAGGTGGGTAGGTTAGGGTTTTCTATTTTAACCCCATCTTTAGGATCAAGTCAAACCCTAATAAAAGAATTAAAAAAATAATTAATATTTTTAATTAATAAAAATATTAATTTAAAAGTCAATTAAGTCAAAGTGACTTATAAGACCCCAAAACAACATTAAACAAGAAAGGAAACACGATCAAGCAAGAGGGGAACAAAAGACAAAGTCAAGGGGGTCCTTTTCAATGGTAGGACATGTCCACATAAGTCTCATAATCGCTTCTAAACTTTTATCATCGCTGCATAAGGGGAAACATACATGATGTGGTCATGTTCGTTTTTGTGAGTGCTCCTAGGTCTCATGGACCATCCTGGGAGAGAGGAAGAAGATCACACATCATCACATCTTGGTACACAACCAAGAACTACCTGATCCAAGACCAGGGTACCCCAAAACACATTTGGATGCCCTAGAACATATCTAGGGTCTTTCATCCACCAAGGTACAAGACCAAGGATCAACCCAAGCATTTAAGCAAGAATTCCCTGAAACACATCCAAGGGCCCTAGAACACATCTAGGGAATTACGTCATTAACCACCAAGGAACACATCCAAGGATCAATCTAAGCACCGAGCCAGGATTTCCTGGAACACATCCAAGGGCCCTAGAAATTATCTAGGGACTTACTGTAACATCTCCCTCTTGCACGCACTGAGCGAACTTATTCTTTGAGGACACTTGCTTGCAAGTGATCTAGGTTATTATACTATTGGTCGTTTTGATTATGATTATGAGATATTATGGATTTGATGATATGTTATTTTATTGTATTTACATAGACAGGTGCTATTGACTAGGTTCTCCCGAGTGTGAAGGAATTTGGACATTGAAGATGCAGAGGCATCGATGAAACCCCTTGGACTCCGGATCGAGTCAGGGAGTGGAATTTTGGGTTTGAATGTTTTTGATGTGAAATATGTACATATGATTAGATATTACAATGATTGATTATTATTTTTGACATGATTTGTTCATGGATTCAGGCTCACGATAGCTTGCCAACCAGACTCACATTTGGAGTAGAGGGGTCACACACGACAACTAGATACATTGAGGGATAGGTGTGGCAACAACCCTGCCACAGCCTACTAGCACTCCCTTCGTGGCTCGAACTGTAGGTTAACGATTCCCTAGTTCGAGAATACCCATGATGCAATGAGGGAAGACTATGACAGTCGCTCACAATGATTCTAAGGGGCGTGCAATAAGGCAGGGGCCTTATTTCTTAGAGGCCCTTAGTCTCCCACAATATCACCTGGCTGAGTATTGACTCAAGGGATTTGACGTCTACCAAATTCATTCAAGAGGCGAGTGGCACCCTTGGAGCACATAGTGCGTCTTTAAGGGAACGTTGCGCAAAGAAAACAGAAAGAGGCGAGTGGCACCCTTGGAGCACGTAGTGCGTCCTTAAGGGCACAGCATGATTTTCACTGATAAGTTAAGAAACCTAGTGCCTAGAAAACTATGCCTCCTTAGGACCTGGTCAACGTTAAAATAGATGATGGTATGAGTAAAAAAAATTAATAACTAAAAGTTCCCTTAAAAATTGTCACCTAGCCTAGTGAAAATTAAAACCTAGGTCTAAGTAGAACATGTGGTAAAAAAAATAAAATAAATAATTAAACATGTAACAAGAAGGGTGGTAAGAAATTCAAACTTAATTATTAAAGTAAAAAAATTTAAAATGGAGGATTAAATTTATTAAAAGGGTAAATGGTTGTTTTATCTACACTTGCTAAATTGATTTTTTTAGTTAAAAGGGAAAAAGGGGTAAACTTAAAAGAAAAAGGGAAACTTAAAGAAAAAGTTGAATGTCTAACTTAGTAAGGAATCTTGCCTTTGGAATTTTCTATTTATGAAATCAACTAGGAATTAAGTAAGGCATAAGTCATTTAAGAATTGTAAGAGAATTTTGGGACACCGAGGAGTGTTTTTAGGAATGATTTTAGGTGGATGAGGGAAATAGGAATATTTAATTAATTAATTAAATTGATTTTCTGGTGCAACTAGGGGATCGAGCGACGTGTACGAGGGAGGATTTTCAAAATTAATTAAATAAAAAAAAGAAGCTAATGAGGGTTCTGGGAAACCAATGACTAAGAAAACTCTATAAAAAGGATGGCGGAGGAAGAGTGTGGATCCTCATTTGGCTTGCATAACATTACGCTGCTGAAATTTCATCTTGAATGAACTTTCTCTTGTGGGAGTTGGGATACCCAGCTCGGGTAACGAGTGGTAGATCGACCTTGCAAGGCGATCTAGATGCTATCATTCTCTGGTATTGTGTGCATGGCCCCTTTGTGGCTCAGGGGGATCAGGGGGAAGAAGATTGCCCCTAGCGTTGGTTGGGAGGTACCGGTGAGGTCACATCGGTTGGAAAGCGGGAGTTGGATGGAGCGCACACGGGACAACGACTTCAGAGCATTCCATTTGTCTAAGGTACGCATGTTAAAGTTGTTACTTGTAATGAATCTTAATTTACACTTGTTTATTTTACTGTACTCGAATGACGACTTCATTCCCATGAGCTTTACTTGCATGTATTTCTATGGTAATTGTAATCCCATTGTCACTTGATTTGTTCAGTAAGAACCCTTTCTATCCACAATATCCTTTATTTCTGAGTTATTGTTTTTTGCGTGTGGCTAAGAATGAGCCCCAGACTCAACCTTGTCTATGCTCTTGTATCTCTTGCTTGCGTTTTCTTTATTCTTTGATTGCGCTTTTATTTCATTATTTACTTCTGCACAAAGAAGATCTGGATGCAGATTTGTGTTTTTATCCTCTGTTCCATGATCCTTTAAGTTATTAGTCTGTGTCTAAGCAGTCGGCCAGGAGCCTAATCGACTATCTTCACTCTGGTGTTTAATACTGAGATTCAAATTCTCCGATTTCCCGTGCATGGATAATAATTGTCGGATCCTTTCTCTGCCCCTCGAGGAATTCTCTCTTGAGCATTTTCCCTCCTTAACCTATGCATTTATTGTTTACCTTACTCTGCAAAGATTGCAGTGGATAGCCCAGCGAATTCACTGTTAGGTACAACAAAACCACCCTTCAAGGCTCAGAGTTATTGCTCTTTGCGTGTTTTTTTTAATTTCTCCCAGTGAATAGCATTAATACCTATGCATTTTGCTCCATGATTTGCACAGGTATCTCTATGTTTTTGAATGATTCGTCTCTGAATGATTAATCTCTACGTTTTCTTTGTGAATGATTATCTCTGTGTTTTTTTATGATAAATCCCAGCGTTTGAATGGTAAAATCTCTATTTTTTTTGTAATGATTATTTCCAGCGTTTTGGAATGGTAAATCTCTGCGTTTTTTTTTAATGATAATTCCCAGCGTTTTGAATGGTAAAATATCTGCGTTTTTTTTAATGATAATTCCCAGCGTTTTGAATGGTAAAATCTCTGCGTTTTTTTTTTAATGATGATTTCCAGTGTTTTGGAATGGTAAATCTCTGCGTTTTTTTTAATGATAATTCCCAACGTTTTAAATGGTAAAATCTCTGTGTTTTTTTATAATTCCCAGCGTTTTGGAATGGTAAAATCTCTGCATTTTTATTTTACAACGAATCTATACATATGTCTGACAACGAATTTTTATGCTTTATCTATATGCTCTAAACACAACGAATCTAGATAGTGAATTTGCCAGGAAGAGATGTAATTTTCATAGAGTTTTAAATTCCCTTTTAAAGGTAACTACACAACGAATTTGCCTGGCAGAGATGTAATTTTTATAAAGTTTTAAATCCCCTTTTAAATGTAACTACACAATGAATTTGCCTGGTAGAGATGGAATTTTTATAGAATTTAAATTCTCTTTTGAAATGTAATTACACAACGAATTACATGGTGATTTTCCCAGCATAGGTAGCGCCTCTGGGCATTTTTCTTGACGTTTTACACAACGATTTTCACCCGGTTTTTACACAACATTATGGTTATGGATTTTGTTGTTCCTTAGTTATGGATATTTGTTGTTAATTACACAACGATATCATACATTTAATAGACAACAATAGTGTATATTTAATAGACAACAATATCATGTATTTAATAAACATCGATATCATACATTTAATAGACATCAATATCATATATTTGATAGACAACATTAACATATATTTAATAGACAACAATATCATGTATTTAATAGATAGTGATATCATACATTTAATAGGCAGCAATATCATATATTGATCGACATCATTATCATATATTTAATAGACAACGATATCATGCATTTAATAGACAACAATATAAATGCTAGACAACCATTATTAATAGATAGCAATAATAATGTTAGACAACGATATCATTGTTGATACCAAAAAGGGAATTAAAGGAGTTTATAGATTACAAGGTATTGTGATGAATTAAATGGAGTATTTATATACATGATTGTTATAGATTTCTATTAATGTGGTTTAATATTGATAAAGCATTTTAGGGTCATGCATTTCCCAAGTTTCTCATTATCTTATGCATAAGAGCGTGGATATGTCGATTATCATAATATAAGGCATGTATGTTTGGGAAGGGTAATGATAGGGTTGAAACATTTAACTTAGGATTATACAAGGAATTATATGTTAGTAAATGAAAATTGTAGTGAGACTTTTGTTAATAAAATCTTAATTAATTAATAAATGACTTGAAAAACAAGAGAGAGGATTTTAATTAATACATGTTATTGTAAAATGATTTCTCGAGGGAACATTTCATAGATGGCTAATCACATCCTTTAATTGATGTATGTTTGCAATAGAATTTGTTGCACCAGGAATTTAATGTGATGTATGATTGTTATAGTAGTCAAATTTCCCTTGCGTCTTGTTGACTTGTCGATTGGGCGCTTGGGTTTAGTCTTCATGTATTTTGTATAGTTAATTTGGTCTCCTAGCGCATTGGATTTTTCTTGGTTTATTGGTCTAGATATGTTATGTTGCACCTTGGTTACTGTCACATATACCGCTTGTGATGGCCTGATTCCTGATGAGGGGATCATTGTGCGTCCTGATTGATAGATGTGAATGATAACATATCCAGAGTCATGTGCTTCTCGACAAGGGCGTAATGTTCGTTGTAGTTGATGTTGGTACTTGTGTTGTAACATTTGTTGGTGTTTGTTCCTCGCTCGTTGTGAAGGTTCAAGTTACCTATGTCATTTGATGTTGGTTGCCTCTAGTTGATCTTGATGATTTCCCTTAGCTTAGTTGTTTATTTGTCTAATTGGTTTTTGCATGTTGCACCCAGTCACATGATGTGCTAGTATGCTAGGTCGTTGTTGTCTGTTGCCTAATTTGCATGAGTTGTGTTCGTCATCAAGTTGTGTTGATTAATTGTTGTCATCGTTGTCTTCCTTCTTAAAATGGAAAAAAAAAATTGCACTTGCTTTGTGTCACATGTAGTCATAATGACAGGGGATGTCATATATGGTATCAGAGGGGGTTTGACCCGTGACTTGGGATCACTATGGCTTCCGTTGGTTATATATTTGATTGTAATGTTGCTAATTAAACTGATTTGTATTTGTGCAGGTAATCATGGTTAGAGGACACGGCGAAGGAATACGACGGGGTGCTAGGGGAGGAGGCGTGATGCCTCCAATAGCATCCATGCCCGAGGGGTCTAACTCCCAGGGAGACAAACATGTTTTCGGGCAAGAAGAGATAGTTATAGGTGAGGTGGTTAGGTTTATGAGGTCCTTTCAGTAGATTTCTGAGGAACTGATCATCCATTTGGATAGAGATGAGGCCAGGGTGTTGACACCCCTTGAGGGTCCACAAAACGCTCCGGTCGGTACTGGTAGTATTCACCACGAACTCAAGAGGGTCAAATTTCTCGAGTTCTTTGGTGACCTGGACAGTGTAGTCGCTGAGGCATGGTTGGAGAATGTGGCGATGTGCTTTGCACTTCATGACTATACCTCCAACATGAAGGTCCCCATGACAGTCTTTCAACTGAAGGGAGTGCTCTTCTATGGTGGAAGATGCTCCTGCTGCAGTTGAACATGGTCATCAAAGACATGTCATGGGAATTGTTCGAGGAATGATTCCGAGAAAGGTATCTATCAGAGGAATTCATTGAGCATCAACTCAATGAGTTCAATGCCTTGAGACAGGGCGGTCGTACGGTGCCCGATTACGAGGCTCATTTTATGGAGCTTCTTTAGTATGCTCCGCACCTGAATACTGAGAAGCTTAAGGTCAATAGGTTCGTGTTTGTTCTTAATGTCAACATTCATGCAAAGGTTAGGATTATGATGCCTCAAACCTTGCATGATGTTGTCCAGAAGGCCCTCATAGCAGAGGAGGATCTTATCAACGAGGGTTAGAGTAGGACTCTAGTGAGACCTGTGGGGAAGGTGTCATCTAGTGTGCAGCAGCATCAGACACCAACTAGACTTTCACCAGGATAACATGGCTCCTAGAGAGGATACACTTTCAATACACCTCAACGACCAGCACCTCATTAGAGGACTCCTTATCGAGGACCACATTGCCAACAAAAACATCGACTACAGCCGCAACATTTTAGTCATGTTCAACAGAATAGACCAGGATTCCAGGCCAGTGGGCCTTCATCTTCTACTTCAGGTACCAGGAGTACTGGACTGAAGAAAGGGTGTTGGACATGTGGGGAGCCACATTACCAACATGGCTTCCCAGTGGAGAGGACCAGATCATCTGGATCAGATGAACTCACTACCGTGGGGGATTTGGGCAAGGACCATCGGATTCATGCAGTGGTGAATAACCGCCAGGTAGAGCACTAGTCGATCGTTCTTGATATGTCAGGTACCGTCACTGACCAAAACCTTGGTATTTTGATAGATCCAAGTGCTACAGAGAGTTTCATTTCTGGTGCAACGCTCAAAATAATTAAGGTAAAGGCAGTCAAACAGGACGAGTTTAGATTTGTAGAAATGGATTTGGGAGCCAAACAGAAGGTTGGTGGGAAGGCTACAAGATGTAGCCTTAACCTGGGAGAGTTTTTCACTAGGGCCAACCTGTACGTCATGATCTTAGGATCTTATGATGTCGTGATCGATATGGACTGGTTGGAATTGCATGAGGAAATACTCAACTGTAAGACGAAATGGTTGAGCTTGGTCGATGATGAGGGAAAAAGACGCGTGATTGTAGGTTGGCACTAGGGAGTTTCCCTGAGGTTCATCTCTTCCTTGTAGCTATGGAAGAACATGTGCAAGGGATGTAAGATTTATGTGATCCTTGCATTAAACGAGAAGGGAGTAGTGGAAGGTCTAGAACACCTTCCGGTGGTGAGAGAGTTTGTGGACGTATTCCCTGAGGAGTTACCTGGGATGTCGCCAGAGAGGGAGTTGGAATTTACCATCAACCTAAAATCAGGCACTGAACCGATAGTAAGAACACCTTATCAGATGTTGACCCTGGAGTTACAAGAGTTGAGAATGCAACTGAAGGAGTTGTTGGACCTGGGACTTATATGTCCAAGTGTGTCACCGTGGGGTGCATCTATTATTTTCATACGAAAGAAGGATGGTTCGTGGAGACTCTCCATTGACTACCGTCAATTGAACAAGGCAATGATCAAGAATCAATATATGTTTCCAAGGATTGATGATCTATTTGATTAGATGAAGGATGTGATGGTGTTTTCGAAAATCTATTTGCGATCAAGGTATAACTAGTTATGGATCAAGGAGGACGACGTCCCTAAGAACGCCTTTAAGACGAGGTTTGGACATTACGAGTTTACTTTTTTACCTTTTGGACTGACAAACACCCTGGGGTATTTATGAGTTTGATGAAGGGGGTGTTTCATGAATACTTGGACAAGTTCGTCCAAGTATTCATTGACGATATTTTGATTTACTCTCGGATGATGGAGAATAATGATGAGCACTTGCTCTTGGTACTACAGTGTCTGCGAGAGAATAAATTGTCTAAATGCTCGTTTTATCAATCAAAGATTCACTACTTAGGGCATGTCATCTCCAACGAAGGTATCATTATGGATATAGCAAAGGTCGAGGCTATTATGGAATGGCATGTGCCAATGAATTTCCTGGAAGTGTGTAGCTTCATGGGTTTACTGGGATACTATCGACAGTTTGTCAAGGGTTTTTCGAAGATAACAAATCCGATTACGAAATTGCAAAAGAAGAACAAGAAGCTTGTTTGGACTGAGAAATGCGTGGAACCGTTTCGAAGGCTCAAGGAGATGTTGAAAACAACACCAATACTGAAGGTCCCTGACATGGATGTAGACTTATTGGTATGCACTGACGCATCCAAGGAAGGCTTAGGAGAAGTATTGATGCATGATGGTCAAGTGATCGCTTACATCTCGAGAAAATTGAGACGACATCAGGAGAACTATGCAACGCATGATTTGGATTTGTTAGCCATTTTTTATGCCTTGAGAGTTTGGAGACACTACCTTATTGGAGGAAATTCGAACTAAAAATGAACCACTGTGGACTACAACACATCTTTACACAAAGCGACTTGAATGCGCGACAAGGGCGTTGGTCAGAATTTCTTAGTGAGTACGATTTCGAGATTACTTGCATAAAAGGAACAGTGAATAGAGTGGTGGATACATTGAGTCAGAGACCACACATATTTTTGGTGATGCCTCTTGAGACAAATCTATGTGAAAAGATTCTAACTTTACAGCATGACGATGACTGGTACAAAGAGGTCAAGGATTTTATCGGAAAAAACACAATGATGGTATCAAAATTTGAAGGATTTACTATGGAGAACGACTGATTATTGATATTTAAAAGTCGAATTTATGTATATCCCAACAACGAGTTGAGGATTTTGATCCTAAACGAGGCTCACAGAGAAGTGTACATGGCTCACCCATGAGTCACAAAGATGAGGGCATACCTTAAAACCTTATTCTTCTGGAAAGGAATGAAGGCAGACATAGTTAACTACGTGGCAATATGTCTAGAATTTCAGGAGGTTAAAGTTGAACATAGACATCTAGCAGGATTAGTACAGTCACGCACTATTCCTGAATCGAAATGGGAGGTCATTTCGATGGATTTCATTGTTGGATTTCCACTGAAGGCAAGGAGACACGAATCGATTTTTGTGGTAGTCGATACTTTGACAAAGAGTGCTCATTTTATTCCTGTGCATAGGACATATCAGACACCTGACATAGCTAGAGTAATCATCAGTGAGATTGTGAGGTTGCATGGCATGCCTAAGAAGATTATATCCGATTGAGGATCGATGTTTACTGGAAGATTTTGGAATAGTTTCCAAGAGGCCTTGGGAACCCAACTTAACTTTAGTACAGTGTATCACCCGGAGACAGAGGAGCAGACTGAATGAATAAACCAAATCTTGGAGGATATGTTGTGTATATATGTTATGGACCAAAAAAAGTGTTGGGAAGATTTCTTGCCACTGGTAGAGTTTACGTACAACAACAGTTATCAAAGAACCATTAGGATGGTGCCTTTTGAGTTTATTTACGGGTGACCATGTCAGATGCCTTTGAGTTGGGATTGACTTGAGGATACGGTCTTGGTGGGACCGAAATCGATCCAAGAAATGGAAGATCAAATTCAAACAACAAGACAAAGGATCAAGGAAGCGCAATATCGATAGAAGAGTTATTTTGATGCGCATCATGTCGACCATAGTTACGAAGTTTCCAATCGAGTCTTCTTGCAAGTGAAACCGCATAAGAGTTTGATCAAGTTTGGAAAGGGTGCTAAACTCTCTCCTAGGTTCATGGGACCTTTTGAGATTGTGGAAAGGAAGGAGCCTGTGGCCTATTGACTAGCCTTGCCTGATTTTTTGAGGTGTATGCATGATGTTTTTCACGTATCTATTTTGAGACATTATATTAGTGATCCTACACATGTTATTGACATGATTTCCTTGCAGGTATCTAACGAGGGTGCGCTCACGACAGAGCCAATCCACATCCTATACCATCACATTCGACATCTACAACGCTGAACAATAGATCAGGTCAAGGTCTAATGGGACAACTATAGTCCGCACTTAGCGACCTGGGAGGACACATATGATATGCGTCAACAGTTTCCATTTTTGTTTGATAGATAGACTTATGACACTGTGAGACACTTTATTTTGGCACTTGTATGCTGTGAAACTTCGGGACAAAGTTTAAACCAAGAGGGGGTGTATGTAACATCCCTCTCTTGCGCACACTGAGGGAACTTATTCTTTGAGGACACTTGCTTGCAAGTTATCTGGGTTATTATACTATTGGTTGTTTTGATTATGATTATGAGATATTGTGGATTTGATGATATGTTATTTTGTTGTATTTACATAGACAAGTGCTATTGACTGGGTTCTCCTGAGTGTGCAGGACTTTGGACATTGAGGATGCAGAGGCATCGATGAAACCCCTTGGACTCTGGATCGAGTCAGGAAGTGGACTATTGAGTTTGAATGTTGTTGATGTGACATATGTACATATGATTAGATATTACGATGATTGATTATTATTGTTGACATGATTCATTGATGGATGCAGGATGACGATATCTTACCGACCAGACTCACATTTCGAGTAGAGGGGTCACACATGACAACCATAGACATTGAGGGTGAGGTATGGAAGCAACCCTGCCACAACCTACTAGCACTTCCGCCATGGCTCAAACTGTAGGTTAACGATTACCTAGTTCGAGAATACCCACGATGTCATGAGGGAAGACTATGATAGTCGCTCACGATGATTCTAAGGGGTGTGCAATACAGCAGGGGCCTTATTCCTTAGAGTCCCTTAGTTTCCCATAAGATCACTTGACGGAGTATTGACTCCGGGGATTTGACGTCTACCAAATTCAGTCAAGAGGTGAGTGGAACCCTTGGAGCACGTAGTGCGTCTTGAAGGGCATGTCGCACAAAGAAAATGGAAAGAGGCAAGCGGCACCCTTGGAGCACGTAGTGCGTCCTGAAGGGAATGTCGCAATTTTCACTGATAAGTTAAGAAACCTAGTGCCTAGAAAACTATGCCTCCTTAGGACCTGGTCGAACTTAAAATAGATGATGGTATGAGTAAAAAAAAATTAATAACTAAAAGTTCCCTTAAAAATTGTCGCCCAACCTAGTGAAAATTAAAACCTAGCTCTAAGTAGAACATGTGGTCCAATTTTTTTTTTAAATAATTAAACATGTAAAAAGAAGGGGGGTAAGAAATTCAAACTTAATTATTAAAGTAAACAAATTTAAAATGGAGGATTAAATTTATTAAAAGGGTAAATGGTTGTTTTATCTACACTTGCTAAATTGTTTTTTTTTAGTTAAAAAGGGAAAAGAGGAAACTTAAAAGAAAAAGGAAACTTAAAGAAAAAGGGAAACTTAAAGAAAAGGGCAAGCTTAAATAAAAAGTTGAATGTCTAACTTAGTAAGGAATCTTTCCTTTGAAACTTTCTATTTATTAACTCAACTAGGAATTAAGTAAGGTGTAAGTCATTTAAGAATTGTAAGAAAATTTTGGGACACCGAGGAGCATTTTTAGGAATGCTTTTAGGTGGATGAGGGAAATAGGAATATTTAATTAGTTAATAAAATTGATTTTTTGGTGCAACTAGGGGATCGGACGACATGTGTACAGGGGAGGTTTTTCGAAATTAATTAAATAAAAAAAGAATCTAATGAGGCTTTTGGGAAACTAATGGCTAAGAAAACTCTATTAAAAGGATGTTGGATGATCACGGGATCAAAATTTGCTCAATTTTCAAAGTTCTTGGATTGAGACGAAAACGGTGCCATTGTGTCCATCTCGTTTTCCTGATTCCGGCGGTATATTTATTTTCGCGAATGGAGTCCGTATGTAGGAGATATCGCGATTTGACCGCCAAGTCAAATAGGTAAAATTTAGGATGCTGACTGTACCTGTCCGTACAGTCCGTACGGCCACGTGGAGGGTCGTACCATATTGCTGACGTGGTAGTTTGATGATGTGGCGATTGTTGGTTGGATATTTGTCAGCGAATTGGAGATTGACACGTGTCCTTTATGGCCAATAAGGTGTGGACGCGTGGCCCAACCATTTGGCGCCACGTGTCACTGTTTCACTGGTTTATATGGTTGGTTTATTAATGTGTAAAATGTATGGGTCCATGGGGTTCGACCCCGGGACCTCTTCCATAGCCAAAGACTTAACAAACACTCCGCTAGCCAACTATCCGTTGTTCATTCCTTGTTACGGATGCGGGGAATATTATATTTAAATTTACATTTGTTTATGTTGGAAAGGGGGGTCGGGCCGGGGCTTAGCCCCGACCCGTGGCTATATGGAAACACATGTATATAATCGTGTCATAACACTTTCGGGCGTGCATATTTTGAATTGTAATATATGTTATTACATATATGTTTATGCACTATTGTCTGTATTACAATACATTGTAATATATTTATGTGTTGGCGTGTGGTTTTGAACCCGCGACCCATAATACATATTGCACGCGGGGTTTAATATTATGCGCGTGGGTTTGTATTGCGCGGTTAAGTCCGTTGGCACGGTTTTGAAATGGGCTAACGACTTTTGCACCCAGCCTATGGTTGCATGAGCATATGACCGAATGCCGAGGCGGTTGGGGGCTGGAGGCGCCCTAACCGTTCTACGGTTTGTACCAGTGCGCGGTTGCGTATGGGACTGGGTTCTTTACGCTTAAATGAGCGTGTGTGCTAGGTTTGGAGAACAAGGGTGCAGATTGTAGAACCAGAGACAGCAAAGAAGAAGGGGAGACTTCAAGGAGGCTATCTTCTTCAGTTTTCGACCGTTTCAGGTGCCGTCAGAGCCTAGACAGGGGTTTTGGGACGCTGCGGAGCCATTGGAGCAGTCATTTTGTTGATTTGAGCATTGTAAGACATGTTTTTAAGCACTTTGAGAAATTTAATATAAAAGATCCATTTGGAGGCTGGACCAGGAGATGTAGCCCGGAGTGGGGTGAACTCCTTTATCAAGTTGTTGTGTTTATGTCTGATGT
>ML790108.1:201612-215886 GCA_009831015.1 Picea engelmannii | reverse complement strand
GATTGAGGTTGGAAGGGTGAGGGAACTCTACCCTCATCTTCACATAGACTGAGATAGTCTTTTGGAGGTCCAAAAGCTTCCTAATGGGGAGGTGTGATCAGGGGATCAAAATTTGCTCAATTTTCAAAGTGCTCGGATTGAGAAGAAAACGGTGCCATTGCGTCCGTCTCGTTTTCCTAATTCCGGCGGTATATTTATTTTTGCGAATGGATTCCGTATGTAGGAGATATCGCGATTTGACCGCCAAGTCAAACAGGTAAAATTTGGGATGTTAACTGTACCTGTCCGTACAGTCCGTACGGCCACGTGGAGGGCCGTACCATCTTGCGGACATGGTAGTTTGATGATGTGGTGATTGTTGGTTGGATATTTGTCAGCGAATTGGAGATTGACACGTGTCCTTTATGGCCAATAAGGTGTGGGCGCGTGGCCCAACCATTTGGCGCCACGTGTCACTGTTTCATTGGTTTATATGGTTGATTTATTAATGTGTAAAATGTATGGGTCCACAGGGTTCGACCCCGGGACCTCTTCCATAGCCAAAGACTTAACAAACACTCTGCTAGCCAACTATCCGTTGTTCATTCCTTGTTACGGATGCGGGGAATATTATATTTAAATTTACATTTGTTTATGTTGGAAAGGGGGGTCGGGCCGGGGCTTAGCCCCGACCCGTGGCTATATGGAAACACATGTATATAACCATGGCATAACACTTTTGGGCGTGCATATTTTGAATTGTAATATATGTTATTACATATATGTTTATGCACAAGGGAAGAACATCAAGAACCCTTTTCCGAAGAGAGACAGTAAAGAAGAAGGAGTCTTAGAACTCATTCACTCAGACGTGTGTGGACAAATGCCATCATCCTCCATCAGTGGGTATGTATACTATGTATCATTTATTGATGATTATTCTCGTAAAACCTGGGTTTACTTTTTGAAATCAAAAGATGAAGTGTTCAGTAAATTCAAGGAATTCAAGGCCTTGATAGAGAATCTTTCTGAAAGAAATATCAAGATACTCAGGTCAGAAAATGGAGGAGAATACACCTCAAAAGAGTTTGTAAATTATTGCAAAGTTGTCGAGATCAAGAGGGAGCTCACCACTCCCTACAATCCTCAACAAAATGGTGTAGCAGAAAGAAAGAATATAACGATAATGGAAGCAGTGAAGACCATGATCCATGATCAAGATCTTCCAATGTGCTTATGGGAATAAGTAGCAAAAACAAAAATATATGTACAAAACCAATTGTCCCATAGTGCACTTGGGTTCAAGACCCTGGAAGAGATGTTCTCCTAAAAGAATCCAAAAGTAAGCCATCTCAAAATGTTTGGCTGCCCAATATTTGTACATATTCCAAAAGAGAAGAGAAACAAGTTGGACCCTTCAGGAAAGAAGGGAATATTTGTTGGATACTATGAGGTCTCCAAGGCCTTCAGGGTTTATATACTAGGTCACCATCATATTGAGATCAATAGGGATGTGACCTTTGATGAAGATGCAACACTCAAGAAATCAAGAAGATGCCATCTTGAGGAAGTATATGAAGAGGAACCTGTAGCTCCCAGAGTTGTAGAATCAGTGAGGGAGGTTCCCAGAGTTGCAGAACTAGTGAGGGAACTCATAGCTTCCTTGATGAGGAAATTCTAGAAGATCATGACAAAGTAGAATTTCAAGAACCTACTCAAATGAAGATCTCCCATAAGAGAAAGCCTTCTCGGGCTAGGGAGCTTATTCAAGATGAAGAGAAGTACAGTGTTCCTGAAGGAACCACGAGACAAGTAAAGAGACCTAAGCCATTCTCCAGTTATATGGATTTCATGTGTGATCTCTTAGAGAAGGAGTTTGCCTTCTTTGAAGAAGCCATTTAGAAGAAAGAATGGGCAGATTCCATGATAGAAGAATACCAATCCATAATTAAGAATGATGTATGGGAAATAGTTCCCAGACCGAAGAGCAAGGATGTGGTATCCTCCAAATGGATTTTCAAAATAAAACATGTTGTTGATGGAAGTATTGAGAAGTATAAATCAAGGTTTGTAGCTTGTGGATTTTCCCAAAAGGAAGGCATTGACTATGAAGAGACATTTTCTCCTGTATCCAGATACACTTCGATCAGAACCATCATAGTCCTTGCAACTAAGATGAAGTGGAAGTTACTTCAAATGAACGTAAAGACAACTTTCCTAAATGTTGTCATCGAAGAATAAGTGTCTATAGAACAACCTCAAGGATTTGAAGTTGAAGACAGGAAGACTGATGTTTGTAAGTTGAAGAAGGCTCTGTACGGGTTGAAGCAAGATCCTAGAGCCTGGTATGGAAGGATAGACATTTTTCTGACGAGCTTGGGATTTACCAAGAGTAAAGATGATTCTAACCTCTACTTCAAGGTTATGAATGATGAGCCAGTGATATTTCTATTGTATATGAATGACTTATTCTTAACTGGAGAAGAAACTCTCATCACCAAATGTAAGAAGAAAATCGTTGTAGAATTTGAGATGAAAGACCTTGGCCTAATGCATTATTTCTTAGATCTTGAGGTATGGCAGATCCCAGAGAGAATCTTCCTTAACCAAGGGAAGTGTGCAGTTGAAATATTGAAGAGATTTGATATGTTGGAGTGCAAGTCCATGAATACACCCATGGAAACAAAGCTGAAGCTTCTGGTCGACACTTCATCAGAATTAATTGATGCCACGCTGTATAGACATATCATTGGATCGATGATGTATCTGACAAACACCAGACCAAATATTTGTTTTTCTATGAACACTTTGAGTCAATTTCTGGTAGAACCTAGACATGTTCACCTAGTTGCTGCAAAACATGTGATGAGGTACCTTAAGGGTACATTAGATTGTGGTCTCAGTTATGATGGAGATCACGACTTCAGACTAAGTGGGTACACTGATTCATATTGGGATGGAAGTGTCTTTGAAAGGGATATAACTTCAGGATGTTGTTTCAGTTTGGGATCAACCATGATCTCATGGCAGAGCAGGAAGCAATCAAGAATTTCTCTCAGTACAACATAAGAAGAATACATTGATGCATGTTATGCCAGTTGTGAAGCCATATGGCTTCGTAAGTTGTTGGATGGTCTATTTGGACTAGAGATGGAAGCAACCACGATCCTATGTGATAACCAGAGTTGTATAAACATGAATGAGAACCATGTGTTCGATGACAAGTCAAAACACATAGAGATCTGATATCATTACATCTGTGACATGGTGCAGAGAGGAGCCATAAAGCTCCAATATGTGAGCACAGATGAACAAGTTGTTGATGTGTTGACCAAACCTCTATCTCGTGTAAAGTTTGATCACTTTTGAGATAATCTTGGTATAGTATGAAAGGACCTCCCTCGAAAGGGCGAGTAGTGTTGTGATTCCATCTTAATTTTTGTGTGGTGTTTCCATCTTAATTGTTGTGTTGTGATTCCATCTTAATTGTTGTGTGGTGTTTCCATCTTAATTGTTGTGTTGTGATTCCAACTTAATTGTTGTGTGGTTTTGCCAGCTTAATTGTTGTGTTGTGATTCTAGATTAATTGTTGTGTGGTGTTTCCAGCTTAATTTCTATGTTGTGATTCCAGCTTAATTGTTGTGATGATGTGCCAGCTTAAATGTTGTGATGATGTGTCAGCCTCGTGTTGTGATGATGTGTCATCCTTGTGCTGTGATGATGATGTATTAGTTTCATACTAATCCATGTTGATGTAGATGATGATATCATTCCAGCTCTTCGTTGTGAATGACGACGTGGATGATGAGAAAAAACTTTCGATGGTTTATAGATACACCAATCAGTGTTCCAAGATGTTGTTGATGATGTTTTCCTCTCTCTCTCCTGATGCTGATGTAGAATACCCTTGTTGTTAAGGGGGAGTGTTGAAATAATGTAACTCCAAAGAGTATTCTAATTATTATTGATTTATTATTCATTAGATCAATCCCCTTTTGCAGATTGATCATGTCAGGTATTGTAAATGACCAAATCCCCTTTTGTGGAATGGTCAAACCCTAATTGTAGTAGGCAGAATGAGAAATTGACCCAGAATATATTAAAGGTGGTTATAACCACCCAGAATAAGAAGTTGGCCCTGCCAATGAAAAGACACCTCCTTCCACGCGTGCCAGATTGTATAAATAAAGAGGCTAGCACCTCATTTGGACACACACTCACTTGTTCATCAGAGCACAAGTTCAGAGCTGCAGTTGGAGAAGAAGGAAGAGAGAGAGAGGCACATTCTTGGGAGAGGACTTTCTTTATTTGTTTGAGTTATCTCTTGGCATGGTATTGGCTATCTATATTAAGGAAGTTTTTGTTGGGTTTTCTCCCCCATGAGGGTTTCCCAGGATAAATGATGTGTCTCTTGTGATTGTGTATTTCTCAGTGATCTTATCTATGCTATGGTTATCTAGTGAATTGAAAAGAAACCTAATAATAGATTAAACCTTAACAATTAGTTTGTTACTGAGCAGTCCGCCAAGAGACGAATCGACTATCTTCACTCTGTTGTTTAAAACTGAGATTCAAATGCCCTTCTTTCTTGTTCATGGATAATAACTGTCAGATCCTTTCTCTGCCCCACGAGGAATTCTCTCCTGAGTGTTTTCCCTCCTTAACCTCTTCGTTTATTGTTTACCTTACTCTATGAATATTGTGGTGGATAGCACAGCAAATTCACTGCTAGGCGCATCGAAACCACCCTTCAAGGCCCAGAGTTATTGATCTCTGCGTGTTTTTTTTTTAATTTCCCCCAACGAATAACATTAATACCTATGCATTTCGGTGCACGATTTGCACAGGTCTCTCTGTGTTTTTGAATGATACGTCTCTGAATGATTAATCTCTGCGCTTTCTTTTTGAATGATTATCTCTGCATTTTTTTATGATAAATTCCAACGTTTGAATGGTAAAATCTCTACATTTTTTTTAATGATGATTTCCAACGTTTTGGAATGGTAAATCTCTACGTTTTTTTTAATGATATTTCCCTACGTTTTGAATGGTAAAATATTTGTGTTTTTTTTTAATGATGATTTCCAGCGTTTTGGAATGGTAAATCTTTGCATTTTTTTTAATGATAATTCCCAACGTTTTGAATGGTAAAATCTCTGTGTTTTTGATAATTCCCAGCTTTTTGGAATGGTAAAATATCTGTGTTTTTTTTACAGCGAATCTATACATAAGTCTGACAATGAATTTTTATGCTTTATCGATATGATCTAAACACAATGAATCTAGATAGCGAATTTTTCAGGTAGAGATGTAATTTTCATATTGTTTTAAATTCCCTTTTAAAGGTAACTACACAACGGATTTTCCTAGCAGAGATGTAATTTTTATAGAGTTTTAAATCCCCTTTTAAATGTAACTACACAACGAATTTGCCTTATAGAGACATAATTTTTATATATTTTAAATTCTCTTTTGAAATGTAATTACACAACGAATTACATGGTGATTTGCCCAACACAGGTAGCGCCCCTGGGCGTTTTACACAACGATTTTCACCCAGTTTTTACACAACATTATGGTTATGGATTTTATTGTTCCTTAGTTATCCATCTTTGTTGTTAATTACATAGAGATATCATACATTTAATAGAAAACAATATCGTATATTTAATAGACAACAATATCGTTTATTTAATAGACAACAATATCATACATTTAATAGACAACGATATCATATATTTAATAAACAACAATATCATATATTTAATAGGCAGAAATATCGTATATTGATCGGCATCATTATCATATATTTAATAGACAACAATAGCATATATTTAATAGACAACGATATCATGCATTTAATAGACAAAAATATAAATGCTAGACAACCATTATTAATAGATAGCAATAATAATGTCAAACAGCGGTATCATTGTTGATACCAAAAAGGGAATTAAAGGAGTTTATAGATTACAAGGTACTGGGATGAATTAAATGGAGTATTTATATACATGACTGTTATAGATTTCTATTAATGTGGTTTAATATTGATAAAGAATTTTAGGGTCATGCATTTCCCAAGTTTCTCATTATCTTATGCATAAGAGTGTGGATATGTTGATTATCATAATCTAAGGCATGTATGTATGGAAAGGGTAATGATAGGGTTGAAAGATTTAACTTAGGCTTATACAAGGAATTGTGTGTTAGTGAATGACAATTGTAGTGAGACTTTTGTTAATAAAATATTAATTAATTAATAAATGACTTGAAAAACAATAGAGAGGATTTTAATTGATACATGTTATTGTAGAATGGTTTCTCGAGGGAATATTTCATAGATGACTAATCACATCCCTTAATTGATGTATGTTTGCAATAGAATTTGTTGCGCCAGGAATGTAATGTGATGTATGATTGTTATAGTAGTTAGATTTCCCTTACGTATTATTTACTTGTCGATTGGGTGCTTGGGTTTAGTGTTCATGTATTTTTGACAGTTAATTCGGTCTCCTAGCGCGTTGGATTTTTCTTGGGTTATTGGTCTAGATATGTTATGTTGCGCCTTGGTTACTGTCATGCCTACCGCTTGTGATGGTCTGATTCATGATGAGGGGATCATTGCATGCCCTCATTGATAGATGTGAATGATAACCTAACCAGAGCCATGTGCTTCCTGATGGGGGTGCAATGTTCATTGTAGTTGATGTTGGTACTTGTGCTATAATGTCTGTTGGTGCTTGTTCCTTGCTCGTCGTGAAGGTTCAAGTTACCTGTGTCACTTGATGTTGGTTGTGTCTAGTTGATCTTGATGATTTTCCTTAGCTTAGTCATTTATTTGTCTAATTGGTTTTTGCATGTTGCACCTAGTCACACAATGTGCTAGTATGCTAGGTTGTTGTTGTCTTTTTCCTGATCTGTGTGTGTCATGTTCATCATCAAGTTGTGTTTATTATTTTTTGTCATCGTTTCCTTCCTGCTTAAAACGAAAAAAAAATGCACTTGCTTTGCGTTGCATGTAGTCATAACGATAGGGGTTGTTACACTTACTGCTTCGTCCTTGACCAAGAACCCCAACAATATATTGGGGACCCTCACTAGGGTATTTTGTTATGGCTCTAACTGCTTGGTCCCAAACCAAGAAACCTCAGGAGTGCACTGGGGGCCCCAGATCTCAGCTAGGGTCTTAGCTATCCTTCGGAGAATGGCTCTAACTACACTAATTTCAACAATAATAAATATATATTTCATTATATATTGATAATAATTTTAACTTTATTTGATAGAAAAATATTAGACACACTTTCTAACCTTGTAAACAAAACCTTTATCAGTTGATGCCACCATTTTCCATGGCACATATAACACTGTGAAGCTCATCCTAGAGAATCTATTAAGAACAAGGGGGAGTAGGTATTACTTTCAATTTTAAGGAAAGTGTGCACATAATTTTCCAAAGGGTGACACTACGATAAATCTAATGTTGCCCTCAATACGTACTAAAAATTGAGCCCCTTCATTCTTAATTTGCATATGCAAGGAAAGGTAACTAGTCCATGGTCATATTAATGCTAGAATAGGTGAGGTGTATACTAATTATATTCCCACCTCATTAAAGGCCCACCATCTTGGTTCACTCACAACATGTCTAATCACTCCCATACAATAGGAATCTAAAGTTTGATGCCATGGAAAAAAACTATAGGAATCTAAAGATTGATACTGTGAAAAAAACTTGTTGTTGCAGAGCTAAAGAATAATGATTCCATTTTTGGATCAAGCCATGGTGTATCTCGTCCCTGTAATTAGGCATTGGATAAAGAAGTCATTTACAATGTAAGGGTGGGGAATTTTCCAAAGTATTTATGAAATCCTCGTCACCCTTATCTACAAATGTAAATGAAAGTACACATATATTATTTGAAGTAGATGTCATGGAAAATTCAACCTCTACCTCTCTAAGGTTGGTTGAGGAATCTTGATTGAACTCTTCAATTAATGGTTACAAATATTGTTATTGTATGGAGCTAGTTATGAGTGGCACTATTGATATATTAGTCCCCTCAACAAAGGAAGAGAAACAAAATAATTCTAGCAAGTGATAGAATAATAGTCCATTATCTCCCAGTTGCCTTGTGGAGGATTCAATATCATATTTCATACATGATCATGCAAGTTATGTAGTGATTTCATTGAGTACTAAATCCTTGAGTTTATTATTAGACCATAGCATTCTAAGCGAGGACATCATAGGATTTTCAATGGAAATAAAGCAAAATGAGTATGTGGAAGGGGAATCCCTTGGATGTTGTAGGCACATAGAATGTGAGGTAATGTTACACTTTGGAGTGACATATGATAATGGAGTTGAATCTTGATTTTGTGCCTATATTTAATATATTTAACCAAGTGACAATTAGATTTCCAAACATAGGGGATAGTTTGTTTTGTGACATGCTTGGAAAACATAATGTAGGCAATGAATCTCTTTGTAAATTTTCCCTATAGATTAATATTGAATGGAAGAAGTTTATTGGAAATGAAGCTCGATATACCCAAAATGATGATTGATTTAGATCCTTCAGTCCTAATCATGTTAATGAATGCATTAAGAGTGTTGAAGAATCTAAGAACTTTATATAGACTCTAGAAAGAGATGGATTGAAAGCTTTGTGAATTATACAATGAGATAGACAATTGGTACTCAAGATAGTGTCTAGGTTCCCTATACATTATTTTTTTATAGACCCTATAAGTTTTTAGTGGTAGAAAATTTTAGAGGCAGTTGTTTTCAAGTCACTAAAATTGGAATTGTGTGCGGTTTGGGAAAAAGTTCCTCCAAAAGAACCAATGCTAAAAAAAAGACCTTTTAATCGTGGTTTAAGAATATTTTTTAACTAACCCTAAATATTCCTTTTGGGAGGGTGGTTGAACCATCACCGTACATTTTCTATGAGGGGGGGTTTCAAACTACCCCCATACATTTCTATGAGGGAGGTTTCAAATCTCTCCCATAATATGCTATGAGGTAAGTTCCAAACTGCCACGTAAGTTGCTATGACGAGGGTTCCAAATTGCCCCCATAAGTTTCTATCATGGGGGTTTCAAACTACCATTATATGTTTCTCTTAAAGGGTTCAAACCAACCTTGTTAGTTTTTGTGAGGGCATTTTATTTACAACTGTCTAATAATTACCTTTTCTACGATGTCGATTTATTTAAAACTTCCTCTAATAGTTATATTTTTGGAGAAGGTTCAAAAACGCCCTCAAATTCTTTTGGGGATGATGCAACAACCCCCCCAGAACTTTCCCCCCCAAATGCACTTTTAAGGATAGTTCAAAACTCTTCTTATAGCTTTGTTAAAACAACTAACTTTTAACATTGGTGTTTTTGGAGGCAATTTTCCCAAACCGCTCTTAATTCCCACTTTTAGTAATGGAAACCAATTGCTCCTAAAGGCCTAAAATGTAGTAGCAAAATTTTCATCTAGTCTCAAAATTACATAATTAATCTACTGATTGTAAATGCGTGTGAGCCTAAAAATCAGCATGCATAAGCATTATGTAAGCAAGCATGGAATTAGAGTAAAATCATGCTTGGGTTGGATTCATAGAATAATAATTGATGATCAATTAGTTACATGCATATGTAGTCAAATGGACTTGAAAATGGCTCAAAATTGTAAGCTTACATATATTCACAAGAAAAAATGAATCAATCATTATGCTTCATCATCATCAAGGAAAATTTAAGGACATCATGAAGGTAAGATGAATCGAAAATTGTTTTGAAGAAAGAGATTAATGCCAAATTAAAAAAATAAAAGGGGTCCCCAATTTTGGTGACTTGAGGTGGGTTGAGGCCTTAATGAATGGAAACACATTGGGTAAATCCATTTGTCTATGTAGGAAACCTTTAAGCTATAATATAAAAAGTAGGGAAAGTTTACTTGCTTCTTGTGGAAATTTGAGTTTTGCATGAAGCAAGTCCCTACAGAACTATCCCTTGCAAGGGTATCAATAGTTCTTCTAGTGGATCGATTTGGTAAACTCATAAACCCTTCCAGAATAATGAATGATGAAGTTAATTTTCCTTTGATCACGAATCAAATATCTTGGCTTCGGTCATGATCATAGGGCTTATTTGAATCAAGGAAGGGATTTTCTTATGATTTTTAATATCCATCAGTTTTGCTTCACAATTGGTGAGTGGTTATAGCCTTGATGGAGTCACCCTAACATCATAGACCTTGATCTAGTGGAGATATATACAATTCCCCTTTAAGTTGCAATACCCCTTTTCCCAGTCTGTTGTCTTTTATATATTTCTTTGGCAATCGATGAACGATGAAATCAATAACTCTTTACAAGTTGATGGAGTTGACTAGCTATTATTGGGATGCATTATTATCTTGGTACACCTAAGTATTAAGTATTTCCTTTGTATTTTGTGAGCCCTAAATTTTTTACCTTTCATCATTACATGACCAACTTATTTTTAATGTAGTAGATGGATTCTCTTGGTAAGATAACTTGTCAACCAAAATTGGTTGTGAGACCATCAAAGTTTTAATCACTTGGAATGTCCTATATCCAACCACTATTTTTCATTCTCCTCACAATCTCATTGTTTTGATTCCAAGTTTTCTTGCTTCTATACCATATCCCATAGATAACATGTAAATTTTTCTTCGCTTCAACCTTCCTAATCCAAGTGCTATTGAATGCAAAGGGTTAAAACAAGAAAAGAGTCACATTTATGCACTAATGAATCCAACCTTCATATGAATGAAATTTGATGAAAAACAAAACAAAACAAAACAAAAAAAACATATCATACTAGTCTAGAAAAGAACTCCATATCTGAAAAGAAAATTTCAAGCAAAACTAAATAAAAAACTTCAAAATTGAAAGAATAAGGAAAATATGGAAACAAAAAAACATGATAATATAGAAAATAAAAATATTCATAATTGAAAATAAAAATGTAATTAAAAGAACTGAAAACAAAATTTCATAATTGAAAACAAAAGGCAATGATGGAAATAAAACTACTATGTACAAGTTTACCTCTTTAAGGGTAGAATAATTGAAAATACCACTTTAGTAATTGACCATTGAGAAGAAGTATATCCAAACATCCCTCCATATCTTGTAATCGGTATGTTCCCATGCCAATCTTCTCAACCACATGAAAATATTCTAACCAAAGTTGTTGAAATTCATGCATTTTCCTTTTGAATCAAATGCTTCATCCCACTTTAGAACAAGATTGGAAAAGTAAATGTCTTTGTTGCTAGATGCACACATAAATCAATGTTTTCCAATATTTTCACAAGATAAAGACTTTTTCTAAGCCTTTTGTATCTTCACCTCTAACTCAAATAGTGTGTTGATTCGACTCTGCGTCTCGAAAGAGTGCTCATTACTCGTTGCTTCACATAATTTCCAAGAATAAAATAGAACATTTGATGGTAAGATAGCATCTTCACCATATACAAGGAAGTATGTCTATGTGCTTTTTCTCTTTTTGCAACCAAGTAACTAGGACTAGATCAATGTTACAAATGGTATTTCAACTCATGCTATCATGGATCCTTCTTTCAACAGACATATATAGGACATAGGATGGATTCATTGACACTTCATTCCTAGAAATTGCTTTCACTAGTAGAATTTGGCAATTAAATGACTATGTGACTAAAACTTTTAGTCACAACATGAAAAAATGACTAAATTCTACTTGTGTTTTGAAACACAGTTACAAATGACTAAATAGATGACTAATTTGATTGTCGGAAAAAAAAACACATCTAAATAATTAGTTATACAAATAAAAACGACTAAAGAAATGACTAATTTGATTTCCGGGTAAACACAACTAAATAAATATTAGTCACACAATATAATTTACAAACTTTATATACACTATAGCTATGTGGATTATTTAAAATATATTAATCAATGGTTATGAAAAATATATCATATTTCGTAATATTATAATATTATAATATTATAATAATGTTTTTATAATAATTCCTGCTATCATTTCACTCATTTCATGGCATACTTTCACAACATATGACAAATGTTGACAATTAATGTATTCATACTACTCTTTGAAGTAGTGGGAGAATAGGGTATTCATCGCATTCATAATTTGACAAGGGAGTGGGAGGTGGGATAATATGGTTCTCTTCATAATTTGATGAGGGCATAGAGAAGGTGGGAGAATACGAGGCACTTTAGGTAATTATACATCTAGTCCATGGGCGTAGAGGGCATGGGTGCAATGGTAAATATTCGATGGGGCAAAGGGCATGGGTGCAATGGTAAATATTCGACGGGGCAGAGGGAGGTGTGTTTGGGGTTTCAGGTAATATATATATCTAGTCCATGGGCGCAGAGGGAGTGGGTGAAGTGATAATCATTAGACGAGGCAGAGGGAGGTGTATTTCGGGTTTTCGGCTTGACCAATATTGCAAAGAGGCAGTGGGTGCAGTGTTAAATATTCGACAGGGCAGAGGGAGGTGTAATTGGGGTTTTCGACCTGACCAATATTGGAGGCTGTGAGCAGTATTGGAGTCGATGAGGTCTGAATTGGAGTCAGAGTCGACTAGAGGAGAGATGTTTTAGTTAATTGAATCATTGGAGCTTGGAGCCGACCAGAGGAGAGGGGTTTTATTTAATTCAATCATCAAAGGTTTTATTGGGGTTTAAGGTAATATATAGCTAATCCATGGGTGCAGAGGGAGTGGGTGCAATGGTAAGTATTCGACGGGGCAGAGGGAGGTGTATTTGGGGTTTTTAGCCTGACCAATATTGCACAAAAGGAGTGGGTGAAATGCTAAATATTTGACGGGGCAAAGGGAGGTGTAATTGGGGTTTTTGACCTTACCAATATTGGAGCCGGTGAGGTCTAAATTGGAGCCGGAGCCGACCAGAGGAGAGGGGTTTTAGTTAATTGGACCATTGGAGCTTGGAGCTGACCAGAGGAGAGGGGTTTTAGTTAATTTGAGCATTGGAGGTTGTATAAGTATATAAGCAACTTCCATGGAAGATAAAAATGTTGTGGAGAGGAAATGGAGACTTCTCAAAAGACAAAGTAAGAATTTAAATTTGCAGGGGCCTTCTGCAACGAAGTCGCAAGTAAATAGATTTATGTTTGCAAACCCTAGATTTTTGTTTCTATTTTCTATTTTTGCATTGGTATCTATTCCTTTATGGATATTTACTTTTGCAAACCCTATATATTTATACGGATGATGAATTTGGTTTGACACATCTGGTGTTACTATATCTTCCACATCTGTCAATTGAAAACTACCATCACTCTGCACTTCGTTAGAAATTGACCAACTTGTTTTCACGGGGTGGGTGATTCGGTGCTTGTGAGGGTAATTAGGGTGGTTCTGATTTCTAGTTCTTAGGTGAGGTGAGGTGTTAGTGTGTGGGAGGTGAGGGGATAAAGGCTAAAGTCGAATGGATTAAGTTGAAAGTATAAAGGTAAAATGCTTATGTTGAAAGGTGAATGGAAGGCTTATGGTTAATGGTGAAAGGCTCTATCAAGCCCCTACCCTTGAGAGAGACTTTCACCATTATGTATGCCTTTGAAGACCTCACCCTTAGTAGCCAACGTGAGCACTAGAAAGCCTTGACATCCTGTCTTTTGTTCAATGTTGAGACTCTTAAATTTATAGCATATTTCTTGTACTTGAACCTTATTTATATCTTCTCTTAGTTAAACATTCAATTTTTTGATAAACACTTTCTCTCTCTTCTTTCAATATTGATTGGGTTGTTTCTTTTTCACTCCCACTTTTTGTGCTTACATTGCATGTATTTTTATATGGAGAGTAAATAATAAGTTAATATTTGAGGGAGGGATGATCATTCCATTCCATGTCTTCCATAGGATTATGTATTCCTTTGAAGGCCTCGCCCTTAGTAGCCAACATGAGCACTAGAAATCCTTGACATCCTCTCTTTTGTTCAGTGTTGAGACTCTTAAATTTCTATCATGTTTCTTATACTTGCACATTATTTATATCTTCTCTTAGTTACGCATTGATTTTTTATATATATACTTAGTTCTTTATCTCTCTTATTTCAATATCGATTGGGGAGTTGCTTTTTCACTCCCACTTTTTGTGCCTACATTGAATGTATTGTTTTAGTCTCATTGACCTACTTTTATGGTCATTCATTGGACATTACTAAAATTATATTACCTTACCTTATCTTATAAAGACTCAAATTGACATCAATGATTCCAAAGAACTATTGCAACACA
>ML790108.1:171007-201562 GCA_009831015.1 Picea engelmannii | reverse complement strand
CATTGACCTACTTTTATGGTCATTCATTGGACATTACTAAAATTATATTACCTTACCTTATCTTATAAAGACTCAAATTGACATCAATGATTCCAAAGAACTATTGCAACACATTTGAGCTTAATGTTTCTAAATGACTATTGCAACACTTGTAAGGAGAAGACATGTCAGAAGATATTTTTAGATGGTATTGTATGAATGTATATCATTATATGATGTGTGGATTGACCTATTTAAATTTCAAATTGTATGATTGGGTGATGCATTGTCTTCATTTTTTATTAGTTATAATTCATTATTATTAATAAAATTACAAATTTTTTTTATGTTTTCTATATATCTTATTTATACGTGAGATAAAATAAATTCCCTATGTTCTCTACCCTAATGTACTTTGAAATTTGATGAATCACTCTAGTGATTCTAAAAAAATGTGTTCCCATATTCCTTCCTTGAATATTTATGAATATGAGACACACACACAAATAGGTTTGCAATGCATCACTGGAAATATGAAAATAGTTGTAACCCTCAAGAGCAATCAAATAAAGGCCTTAATGGGTATGTACTATCATTTCAAAAACTTTATAATTACACGAGACCAAAATTTTACATGAAAGGAGAAAATATGCACTTGGGTCTTAAATCTCACTATAAAAGCATCCCACATAAGGATCTCAATACTAAAGCAAGTTCTTCTAAGCAGATTAGTAAGTCCAAATTGTTTGATCTTTTTGCCTCTGTATGAACCTTGAATTTATGGCCTCAAAAATTTCTTGTTGCATATTATTGTTCCCATTTTGATTGACATGACATATAATATGGTTTCCAATTCCAATATTTCATACCATATACAACAAATATTTCTTATTCTACATAAAATAGTTGACAAGCCCAATTCAATGCCAAGGTTTTAGTTTATAATTCATTTCTAAATATAATTTATCCTAATATGAATTTCTAAGTTAATATTAAGTACTAATATAACTTAGTGATTAAGCTATTGCAGTGCATAGATTCCATAGCTACCCATAAGTCTTATGAATGAAACAATTTAAAACAAGCTTGCATATCACAACAACCCTTTTGTGCATGCAAGGATGGTAAAAACTTTCATTTGGTTTACTAGTTTCATATACATTTTAAACGATTCATACCGTAGTATTTTATTTTGATGAAAATTAGTTCGAAGGGGATTGTTGCATATTTATGTTCATGTTCCCATATATCTCCTAGTGGGGTAGGTAGAATGAAAATCCCCCAAGCCCTTCTAAATTCAACTCTAATTGGTCTAAGGATATTGAATTTAGGGATTTGTGTGATGGTGAATGGAAACATATGGATGGTCGGTTGGAGGAATTCATTACATTTTAATTTACTGAGAATTTTAAAATTGTAAAAATAAAATTTCTTGAGTGGGCCAAATCCAAACTTAAGGACCCATAAAAGTAGACATGGATACTGGAAGAAGATTTGTCTAACATTTTCAAAACTAACATGAGGGTAATTTTCAATGAAGAAGAGATACGTAACTTAAATATTTTGGAGCCATGAAAAAAAGAGTTTATTGACTAGGAAGTCTGGTCACTTTCTAGCATTCTTCAATATCATAAAAATGGAAATCTGATAGTTTTAGAAAAAAATGTAACTCTGATAGTTTTAGTGCATGATAGTTTTAGAAAAAAATCTTTCAAGCTCCCTCAAGTGGCCCCAAAATAATTAGTCTGCAATTAAATTCGTGAACAAAAATTATTTCAAGCTCCTTCAAGTGCCCCCAAAATCATTACTCTGCAATAACTTGGCCAAACCTGAGAGTGGGGAGTTGCAGTAAGAACTACATACTCCACAAGACTGCCAAACTACAAAGGATTTAGATCTTCCAAGGCTGATAAACTCCTCCTTCTATGACACCTTTCTCATTTCCTATTGGCTTCTTTGAGCAATGCTTGCTTTTCCCAACCTCTCTTCACAACTAGAAAATGAAAACTCATAGACTAGCTTAGTTCCTTGTCAATGTCGTTGTTGTTAACAACAACTTAGTTTATTTTGTGCCCTTGTACTATCTAAATTACCCGATATTTGTTAATTAACATATCAAATTAATATTGGAATGCAGAAAATCAAAGATGAGTCAAAGTTGAAGGTTGAAAACAGATGAATACTATGCATATGATGAGAGAATAGCCGATGAGAATGATATGGACATATATCCATGTCCATGTAATGATTGTCTTGGTGGAAAGGTGAGAAAAATAAATTTTATTTATCGACATATGATAAGACATGGACATAGTGGTGTAAGCCCTTGGAACATAAATTATCATGAATATATGATACAATTGCGTAGTATGAGAGATGAAGAAGTACCAAACATCACTAAAGTGGCACCAAACATAGATAAATATGCAACAATGTTAGATGAAGGGGTTGAAGTTCATAGAATGTTGAATAAGGGTCTAAACGATGATTGGGCCAATTCAACGACGGATTCTTTAAATCCCATGTATGCTAATTGCAAGTTAAGTCATTTGAAAGGAATCCTTCAAATTCTAAACTTGCAATTGGTGCATGGTTGGAAAAATGAGGGTGTAGATGAGTTATTAGCATTATTAAGTCAGTTGTTACCATGTGACTCCATATTTCCAACAAAACAAAGTCAATGTAAAAAGAAAATCACTAAGCTAGGATTAGGGTATGAAAACATACACACATGTGTGAATGGTTGTGTATTGTTTCACAAAAATCTTGCAAGTGAGACAAAATGTCAAGAAGGGAGGTCTAGACTAGGGTTGAAATCAACTATGGTTCCTAGGAATATTCTTCTCCACTTTACACTAATCCCACAATTATTTTGAATGTATAGGTGCAGAGACATTAGTGAACTTATGTAATGACATGCTCAAAATAAGAGCACTGATGGAAAACAATGACATGTGATTGATTCTAATATGTGGATGGAATTTGATAACATATGCCCCGATTTTTCCCAAGATCCTCATAATATAAGGTTGGGTTTGGCTCTAGAAAAAGGTGAACCCATTCTCATATAAAAGTACTAAATGGTCAACTTGGCTAGTGATTTTAATAAATTATAAGTTTCCTCCATGGTTAGAAACTAAACCATTTTTCTTAATGTTATCATTGATTATACCTAGAAAGAAAAGTGTGACTTCATATACAATTGATACTTATTTAGAGCCATTATATGATGAGCTAATGGAATTGTGGAAAGGAATTGACGCAATTGAATTATTAAGGGATGTTCATTCAATAAATTCACTTTAATAGCTTCCTTATTGTTTACGATTCATGATCTTCCTGCATACGACACATTGAATGGTCTCAATGTTCATGGATACCATGGATGTCCTTGCTGCAAATTTTAGTATTTTGTGAGGCACTCAAGAAGTTTGCAGAAGTGTATTTATTATGGACATCATGCTTACCTGAAAATGGATCATCCATATCATCGACAAAAAACATGTTTCGATGGCCAGGAAGATAATCGGGAAACACCATTACCAATAACGAGTGAATACATTATTGATAATGGACATAAAAGAATGTTTTTTATTGAAAGTGGTGGGATTTGTGGTAGTAGAGATGATCCATGTAATGAAAGCGATGTAAAAAGATTGTGCATATTTTATAATTTTCCATACTTTAAGGATATAGTCATCAGACATACTATTGACTCTATGCATACTAAGAAAAATATAGCCTATGCTATTATAGAAACTCTTTTTGGTGCTTTTGATACTATTTCATTATGTGAATGCTTGAGACAACTAAAGATTCGTCCAAATATTTGGGTTGAAAAATATGATGATGAAAAATATAGAAAACCTAGTGCTCCTTATGTCTGGACAAAGGAACAACGTGCACAATTATTAAAGTTGATTCCTCAGACTCGTTTTCCCACTATATATGTAAGTAGTAATATCAGAAGCCAAACTAACATGAATAGCTTAAGAGGCCTCAAGACCCATGACTATCATGACATAATCAAGAATATTTTACCTACTCTGGTGAATATATCAAGTTTGGAAAAGAGATCAAGATTGACAATTATAAGTTTGGGCATAATATTAAAGAGAATGATTTTACATGTATTAGATCCTTCTAACTTTGTTAGTTTGAGGCAGGAGTTTGTTGAAGTCCTTTGTCTATTGGAACACGAATTTCCACCAACAATATTTAACATTTCGATACATCTTGAATATGAACTAGAGAATTGTGGCCCAATAAGAACAATATGGATGTATTCTATAGAGATATATATGAAGGTTTTGAAAAAAAAAAATCGTACTAGGACAAAACCAGAAGGAAGCATGTCTGAGGGATATTCAATGCAAGAGGTCGTGAGATTTTGCAAAGAATATATGAAGGATTTTAAAAGTGTCAATCGACATGTATGGGATGATGACGAAGATGAGAGAGTTGTAGGTGAAGTATTAGAAGGAAATGGAAGGCACTTTAAGCAATCACATGAAGAAAGAAGTGAAATACATGCCTATGTTCTTCAGAACACATCTTCATTCGATAGGTGGCATAGGTGAAAACATTTTTTACACAATAATGTGTTGATTAAATTGCATTTACATATTTATATTATTAATCTTATTATCTTATACGTTCATATTCTATGTAGGAAATACAAAGAAGAGAATCAAACATGGATGCAACATCGGCCTCAAAAGCACAAACATCATGATTTGATTGGAGGTGATTCTTTTTTAAAATTTGAAGAATGGATTTCTAATGTAGTCAATGATGCAAAAGAAGAAGGTCAAGATATAACAGTGGAGGAAAGTGATCTTTCACAACTTTCACATATATGGGCTATGAAGTTTAGTGGAATGTGGGCCTATGGTAGCATTTAAGAGTGGAAGAAAATGACAAAGGAAAGGCAAATTGTGATTGTGTTATTGGTGTTGAATTTCTTCATGAAACCGAAAATAAATTTTGTGTTGGATTCATCCAAGAAATTATTCAAGTTAATTATGGTGAAAATAGTCCTATATTTTTAAAATGTAAGTGGGTCAAACCATCCACAGTAGAACATGATGAGTATGTATTTGTACATGAAAATACATGACAATTTTTATCAAATATGGATGATTTGTATGTCTCCCCTCTTCAAATTAACCAATCATTTCTAATTGATTATGTAAGAAGCCCAACATGGTCATATGTCATTCAAATAGAGTCTCGTTTGAAACGAAAATTCATGGAATTTGTCGATATAATACTTGATGGGAAATACATTGATAATTTACAAGAAACATTCAAATAAGTGGTTGAAGATGATGATAGAGTGAATGAAGAAGAGACTGTGATTACCAACAAAGAGTTTGGGAGAGAAAATGTATTGCATGCCACAAATGAGGATGAAAAATAAAATCAAGAAGATGCACACACAAGTGATTAGGATTATGATCCTGGTGACAATGGAGATGATTATGATGATGATTTGTCACCTTAACTAGCTTGTCACCTAAACGGTGATTTTATGTATGATGTAATTTTTCATTGTTGTTTTAATAATGCATTTTTTGATCTAATCATCATTATTTTGTTGGTATATTGTATACAAAACCTGTGTTGTTCATTGATGTTTTGAAATGAATTTCACTTATTTTTAAGGGTTAATAATAAACCCATTTAATCATATTACTATATGTTTGGCTTTTGGAGCAATCACTCAATTAAATTCTAAGTATTTTTATTGTTTATACACTGTTGATTTGAGTACAAAATATGAGTTTGTATTTCACTTATTTATTGTTGATTTCAAGTTATATAAGCAACACTTCAGGGGTTGATTTTAAGTGGCTTTTGTTCTTTCACTTGTGCACTTAATTTTTCAGCACATGAAATTAATAAAATCTGAGTTTCAAACTCATATTCCACTGTTGTTCTACTGATTCAAGTGGTTGATTTATACATTATTGTTTATTTAGACTTTAGGATATGAATAAAAATCCTGTGAAGCGCAAACTATATGACTTCAACAATAATGCAAAAAGCTTGAAAGAATATGAGTGCTCCCGCAGACAAAATGTAGCCAAGAATGATAAATATTTATCTTCTCTTGGTCTGACAAACATGCAAGTTGTTAATCCACTCAAGTAGTATATTATTTATTTAATAGTGTTTAATGTTTTATAGGAAAGAACTTTATGTATATAAGACATAATATGATTTTTTTTTATAGAAAGTGGAACAAAAATCAAAGGTAAATAAAGATGTATTGTCACCAACTCCATGTAGAAGCAAACACATTAATGATGCAACAAATGTAACTGTTGAAAAAAATAGTGGTGGTGATGATGTGCAAATTGATAATGCACATGGTGATGTGCAGGAAGATATTGCACATGTTGATGTACAACGTAAGGATGATCTCTTCACACAAATTCTAAAATAAATTATCAATAATCGTGACATAAAAGGAAAATCAAGTTTGGAGATCACTTATTCAAAATTAAAGCAGATGTTAGAACCAACATCTATAGAGACTAGTATTGAGCTACATGTTTTCAAATCTGATGTTGCCAAGAAATATGCAGTTATGGTTAATGCAAGTTGTGATGATAATACACTTACATATGTTGTTCTTCAAAATACACTTATTGCATCTACCGATGGAACTGGATCATCTAGAAATATTGCTTGTGGTTCAGAAGATGTGTCTACTTTTGTTAAAAAACAAAGATTGAGTCAAGGTTTGTATAGATTTACACAAAGGAATGAAAAATTAAGGAAAATAGAAGGCAATAAGCCATTCTTGGTTGATATGTCAAAACATGGTGAGTCCATAGGGCCAAATGCAGCAAGATGGGCCTCTGATATGGGAACAAGATGTAGGGCCCATTTGGATATTACCAAATCAAATTTTGCATATCAAGATAAAAAAAAGTGTGGAAAATGTTATACAAAAAATGGAAAATACTTTTGAGACTGTTGGTGGACAAATATCTAAAAAATATTACAAGTTTAAGATAAGGATTCTAATGAACAACTATAGATACAATTGCAGAAAATTAATCATTGAAGGAAAATATAGGGCAAACTCCACTCTATCTCCAAAAGAATGGGAAGCATTGAATGAAACTATGCATTCCAAATAATATTTGACAAAGAGGAATATAGACATGAAATCAAGAGATAATATGAGTGCTCCATATACATTTGGTTGAGGCAGGTTGCAGGCCAAAAGAGACAAATTGATAGTAAGTGTTTCTTTTTGTTTGAATTTAAATTGTTATTTATTTCGATTTGTTTATTGAACTGTCTATGTTGAAACTTGACATTATCTTTTAGGTGGAAAATAGTAACACAGAACCAAGGGAAGAAGATATTGTCGAGTACATGGTAGCATTAGAGTATTGTAAATCTGACAGTAAGATCAAGTGAAAATCTAGAGCGTCAACATAGATTTTGTAGCCTTCAGTTGGAGTTGAAAGTGATGATTTTTCATAAGAATTAGGTTAAGCATGAAGTTCATTCCATTATATCATTTAATCATAACCATAAATTATGCAACAACCAAGATCACAAGAAGAAGCACCATGCACAAGAACACAAAATGTATACTGGGAAACCCTTCTCAACAAGGGAAGAAAACCCAGCCAAATCCTTTTCTATAATCTTCAAGAGAAAGACCTTTACCACCAAGAAAGACCTAGCACACAAGAGGGTGCTAAAACCCTATAAATCTAGCGCCCAATAGAGGTGCGCACCTTTTTCCAAAGAAGTGTACTTGCTGAAATTTCCAAACTCACTAGCCATATATGATTCCACAATGGGGAATCATGCCTTAATTATATTAGGCTTTGGCCAATGAACAAAGGTGTCTATTGGCTCAACAGGTTCAACCTCTCTAAGTCACTTTATAATTTATTATTATTATTATTAGCAATATTAATTATCTTTTACATTTATTATTAATCATATTAAGGTGTGGCTGACCTGTACCCTTTACATAACAATTAGGGTTACAGGAAGGTCTGACTCTTGAACAACATATATCAAAGGATTTGATACACTCACTAGGGGCACATCCATAGGGATGTCATAGCTCTGGCTCACTGCATTACACAGAAGAACCATATCTACATACGTTCACCTGTGCTCATTCACAGGCACACCCACTCTATATATCTCTATTCCCACTGCCTCACACAAGAGAATCATCTAGATTTTTCTCTTCAACTATGTTGATTAGAGGAGGCCATCACATCATCTTCATTTATATTCACATGACGATGTTCCCAACACTTTTAAGATTTCACACGTTCACCTTGTGCTCAACCATAGGCACATCCAACTCATCAGATCATTTTTCCTACTGGATAATCATTTGGAGTTCTTCTCACTCTCTTCATGGAGGAGGTCATCTCTAGGTTCCTAGCTTTGTCCCAGGCAGGAACCACAAACCCTTCTTAGGGGATTTCTCTTAGGTTTGTAAGATGAGAGAAAGGATTCACATAACTGCAATGATCCACACCTCATAGGTTTGTAAGCTATAAAATGTCTCAGATAGTTGCATTCATCAACACTCCCTCTCAGCTAGGGAGGCATTATTTATCATTCCATGTCTCGCACAGATGTATTTTGATTTATATCTTGGCTATAGTTATCATCACTCCCTCTTAACTAGGGATCCATTCTTCACGAAGTTAATTTGGTGAAGATCTATGCAATCTACTCATGTGTAGGAAGGTATTGTATGTGTACGAATTTCCTTTGCATCATATATCTGGAATAAGGACATTTCATCTCATTGTATTTCAATCCACTGGGTTCTTACCGCTCATAGGATTCATCTCATGGTATGAATAAAGTCTGGTGTTTAACCAGATACATTAATGGTCCAATCAGTTGTGGATCAGTCTCGTCTGAATCATCAATCTTCTCCTTTAAATCCATCACGGTGGATTTTTCATTTTGTCATCTGTCATACTTCTTGTCCCAAGAAGTAGTGCATCATACTCAACGCTTTCTGAATAATTCATTAGGATCAGCCTCTCGTTACCAACATTGTAATGATATGGATTTGGATCAGTAATACTCTTACTGAAATCCAATCTCAACAACAATCAATTTATCTGATATAGTTTCCAACTCATGGATGGTGATACAGATAGAAGTGTATCAGGTTCACTTGGTCAAGTGTCTCATCATAGACAACTCCCTTTGTTTATGAGAAAACATCTGGCTATAGATATTTTTTTGTATTTCTTGACACTTTCATCAGCTGCATGCTTGATCTTATAGATCAACTTGTGAGTTGTCATAGACTTCCCTTCTGGTCTCTGAATGATATATTCTTGGAGAGACCGGAATAATGTATGTCTCTCTCTGAACTGTTGAAGGGGAAGAAGGTATTGTCTCATTATTAATCTTCATCTAAGATTTTGTGGGTCTTTGAAAGACTATCTCTTTTTCAACGTCTTTGCTTGTCTTCAATCTGTCTCTGACTAGGGATGTAGATCTTGGAATGTTCTATGAAGATTCAAAGTATCATTCCTTTATGAAGAATCTAGCTTGGACTTCTTTTATTTGGGTATATGAAGATACACTGGACACCCAAATAATTTGAAGTGCTCAATATTTAGACTTCATTCTGGTGAAGACTTTTGTTCTACACATATACTGTGTCATGCATGCTTCTGTCCATGGAATTTTAGTAGGATTATGATCATGCATCATTGGTTGTCTCAATGATGGTTCTATTATTCCTTTTTTCTCAAATAGATTTGTCTTTCTTTGAGTCAAGTGACTCCCTCTGAAGGATAAGAGTTTTCTTTTGTTCTTTGTATGATGAACAAGTTCAATATGATTTGGACTCCCGTACCAGGGATAATGGTCGAAGTTTTTGAGAGTTCTTGTACTAGGAACAACATCCTTCATTTATTTGAAAAAGAAATCAATTATAAAATTTGGGATCAAAATATTTACCTAGTTTGTTGTCATGCTTCTTAGAGGAAATATTTCTCCTCTCTCTTCTCTTCACTCTTTTGAGGTGGATCCGGGTCAATGTCAGCGGTGTAAGAATATTGTCTTCCCTTCTTTCTGGTTGGATAGTTTCTTGCAATGTGTCCATACTTGTCACATCTAAAGCACTGAATTTTTTAAGCATCTCCTCTTTGATAGTCTGGATTGGATGAAGGCTTTTCATATTTGAATGTTTGCTTGAAATTTATTTTGAATTTTCCTCCCTTCTTTATATGAAGTGCAAGAGCATGATTTTATTCTGAGGAATCTTCCACCCCTCTATTTCTAAGTCTAAGTTCTTCTTGAGTGCAGTCTGTCCATAGACACTCAAAGGTTGGTAGAGCTTCTCTTCCCGATAATCTGAATAAAGGGCTCCCATGATTTTGGAATATTCTGGAGAGTGGTTAAAACAAGTTCTCTATCAGACATGATTTCCCCAATGGTCTCTAACTATTCTTTGATCTCTGATAACTTCATAAAGAAGAGTGAAACTGTGTCTTCCTTCTTCATCTTGGTACTTTGAAGTTGGCTCTTCAAGGTAAGATCTCTGAGAGTGTTGTCACTTTCAAACATTCCTTTTAAGGTTTTATACATATCATAGGTTGTCTTCAGATTGGCAATATGGGGCAAGAGGTGATCTCTAACTGAGTAGATGATTATTTTTCTTGCTTTGACATCTTATTCTTTCCTTATTTTCTTCTCTACATCTGTAGATGTGTTTGGTAGAGTTTTAGTTGTTACATATAAGAGTTTATCTTCTTTAAGAGTGACTAGAAGCTTTGATTTCCAGGGACTGAAGTTGCTTGCTCCATCAAGCATGTCTTCTACTAAGGTTATGTTCTTCATTTGATTATTTTTTTCTTCAATTCCTTGCTGACTTGATTTTGAAAACCTAATGATTAGGTTAGATTTTCATTATTGGATTATATTGGACTTATGACTGCCAACAATTAACCGGATAATGTTTCTTCAAAAATCCAGAAATGATATTCTACAGGAAATTTCGACACCCTAGAAACCCTAGGGCCAAAATTCAAAATTTCTTGGAATTTTGTTTTGAGAGCTTCTGGAGATGCACTGGAAGAGTTCATACTCTTCTATGCCAAAAGTAGCCCCATCGTACAAGAATTAAGGGCTGAAACTTCACTGAAAAGGAAGTCGTATGGATTTTCTGTAAACCCTAGGAGGGTCGTACGGTTGTGCAAAAGATGAGAGATGGTTGATAAAGGTTTGTAGCTTGTGCAATGGGTTCCTCAAGACCTATGCTATGATACCATGTTGATTTTTCATAAGAATTAAGTTAAGCATGAAGTTCATTCCATTTTATCATTTAAACATAACCATAAATGATGCAGCAACCAAGATCACAAGAAGAAGCACCATGCACAAGAACAAAAAATGTATCCTAGGAAACCCTTCTCAACAAGGGAAGAAAACCCAGCCAAATCCTTTGCTATAATCTTCAAGAGAAATACCTTTACCACCACGAAATACCTAGCACACAAGAGGGTGCTCAAACTGTAGAACTCTAGTGCCCAAGAGAGGTGCGCACCTTTTGCTAAAGAAGTGTACTTGCTGAAATTTCCAAACTCACTAGCTAGATATGATTCCACAATGGGGAATCATGCCTTACTTATATTAGAATTTGGACAATCAACAAAGGCGTCTATTGGATCAACAGGGCCGACCTCTCTAAGTCACTTTATAATTTATTATTATTATTATTAGCAATATTAATTATCTTTTACATTTATTATTAATCATATTAAGGTGTGGCTGACCTGTACCCTTTACATAACAATTAGGTTTACAGGAAGGTTTGACTCTTGAACAACATATAGAAAAGGATCTGATACACCCACTAGGGGCACCTCCATAGGGATGTCATAACTTTGGCTCACTGCATTACACAGAAAAACCAGATCTACATACATTCACCTTTGCTCATCCACATGCATGTCCACTCTACAGATCTCTATTCCCACTACCTCACACAGAAGAATCATCTAGATTTTTCTCATAAACTCTGATGCTCATAGGAGGCCATCACATCATCTTAATTTATGTTCACATGAAGATGTGCCCAACACTTTTGGGATTTCACACATTCACCTTGTGCTCAGCCACAGGCATGTCCAACTCATCAAATCGCTTTTCCTACTAAATAGTCATCTGGAGTTCTTCTCACTCTCTTCATTGAGGAGGTCATCTCTACGTTCCTAGCTCTATCCCAAGAAGGAACCACGAACCCTTCTTAGGGGCTTTCTCTCATGTTAATAAGCTGAGAGAAAGGTTTCACATAGCTGCAATGATCCACACCTCATAGGTTTGTAAGCTGGAGAATGTCTCACATAGCTACATCCATCAACATAAATTAGCCCAGTAAGAGCCATTACAAATGATGTCAACTCGAGTGTTGTGTACCAACATGTAATGAGTTGCATACATGATCTCAATGAGTCATTAGTGCAGTTGGTTGCCTATGTTAAGCCTATATTTTTTGCATAGAATCAACATAATTCCATTGATTCAAGTGAGGTAAGAGGATATATTGATCTCATTTCTTCTTGTTTGAACATGTATATTCCATTTCTTCTTGCAAAACAATCTATTGTATCTCATTTCTTCTTGTTTGACTAGCTTTTGTGCTTGTAAATTGAATTAGAAGTTGTAGGTTTTTGTGTGTTTCCACTCATTCTATTGCATTTACAGTGAACTATTAAGTTCTTATGCTCACACTTTCTTGCTGAGAATTAGTGCACTCACTTAAATCTCTAGGAAATTTTTGTTTCCTATGGACATGCCTTCTTCTTCTTCTGCCTTCTCATCGTCCTTGCACTGTGTAGAACGATCCTCTATTTCTAGAACCATCTCTGTGTTCTGTCTTTACAACATCAAGTATGTTTGATAATTGCAAGTATTGTTGAGTAGTAACAATGCATGATCTGTCCCTGAAAGAACAAAAAACTCTGTCCCTGAAAAAACACAAAAAATTGTCCCTGAAAGTGAAGATTTGTGTGGAAATACAAAAAATAGTCCCATTTTCTATTGAAGCTCTACTCAATAAAACATAACATATGTGGATTGATTTATTTTATAACAAATGACTTAATAATGATAATAAATAAGCCTCCCATTTGTCCACAGATGTAAAGAAGCTTGTTATGATTATTAGCATAACATATGTGGGTTGATCCACGTAATATCATATTGCATACACATTTATAGTTGAGATAGATATATGACATAAATATCTTCCATTAATCGTCAAAACAAGGAAATTACATGATAGAACAACCAACCAGGATTGACAGATTGAGAAATCTCAAATGCCAAATTTCTAAGGAGAATTGTGAGACACAACATAGTTCATTAGGTGAGTAAAAGATATAAGAGGTTACAAAGAGTATATACAAGTATCTATGCAAATACACCAATAATTGAATAGAAAAATGGTTGGCTTGGCTTTCCATAATGATCTTGGGTGGCTATATATATTCCTATGACTCTTTGCATTCTTGGTTGTGGGCATGTTCACAAAATGTGAAAATAATGCATGCAAGGTTGGAATTTAATGCATGTAGCTAATTTAGTGCATTGAATGGTGTATACATGACCCTTGAAGGATTCCTTCTAAAGCTATATCCATACCTTATCACCAATTTAAAATTATTGAGGGCCACAATGCACATAATGACACTCCTTGTACTTGAGTTATTGGTGTATTGAGATATGCTTAATTTATCAATGCACTTGTTGAATATGGTATTAATTTTATTTTCCTTGTGTATTTATTTTACTTGTGTTGGGGGACCAAGGAGTCACTAATGTAAGAAATGTAATGTTTAGGGGTGTTTTTGGATAGAACCTGAGAAACGATTGATTTGATGCACCATGCCCAATAGAATGATGAATACATATTATGTAGGTGTGTTGTTTGTAATGAATATTCCCATCCAATGTGCATGGTTATGCATTATTGTAGATGCACAAAAGATCCACAAGTGTGAACTTGAAATTCTGGATAATCATTTATCTCCAAATTAAATGATGTTGATTGGTGCAACTATGTGTCTAACATTTCCCATAAAATTAAATTGTTAACAAACCTTAGTTCATAATTAGACACAATGGTTGTTGGAACCATTGTATAATCCAAAAATGACTGAAGAATAATTTGGTAGTATCAGATGCACCAATAGCCTTCTTTCTTGCAACCATGATGTATTTTTTTTAAATGATCCACAACAACAAACACCAAATTTTGGTGATTCATCATAAGGATACTTGAGAAGAAATTCATGTTAATACACTCCCAAGGATTTGTTGGAACCAATAGAGGTGTGTACCTACCAAGTTTATGATTTGTAGGCTTGGAACTGTTACATGGAATGCAGGATTTGATATGCACCTCAATGTTTCAATCGACTAGTTTAGTTAATATAAGTGTTTATAAAGAAGTGTCTTGCTGACACCAAAGTGACATGTCGACTTAGAGTAGTGTGCCTCACAAATAACTTGATTGTATTATATACCAAAGGGCATGTATAAGTGTCAAAGTTGGTATAATATATTATCAAATAGGGAGTAGTTGACATCTTTTTGATCTTGCACAAGATCATTGTAGGTCTTTGTGAAATTCAGATTAGATGGGTAACCTAATTATCACAATTATGTCCTTAAGTGTTAAGCACAATGTCCTTACATGGTTGGAAAACCCTCAATTATAAATTTTATAATGCTAAATATTAGTTTGAAAATATTTCACTCTATTGTTTATATATTTGGTGACTATTGGTTCATGGCTTGACCACTTGGTGGAGGGAAGATGTGGATGGAGCTAGGGTTTGGAGAATGTGCTAGGGTTCTGCAAGATGGACAAAGATTTGGTTGATTATTCAAAACATGCATTTGTAAGTTAGTCTATATAGTCTATCTCTTGTGTAAAATAGTTCCCTACTGGGTTGAAAGTGTCATCATATACATGGTATCCTTTGGGTCCCTCTCCTTGGCTAAAGATACTATACAAAATTTGGCCAAACTTGGCAAAAATATTAATGTCAGTGTAAAAAAACCTCAAGAAAATGGATTTTATGAGTGGCATAATGGAATATCTACATCATGGGTGTGTGATCCAATATTTAATGGCATTACATTGGTTGTAGATTTAGTTGGAATTACTTCCTTATACGCCTATGATAATTCCCACACGAGTTCTCACTCATACTAACTCTAGGGTTGAACGTCATACCTCAAATTTGGGATTTTTTTGTTCTAGTGTATCTTCATTCTATACAAATTGTCCATAAGATTATGTTAAAAACGTTTCAGAGCTGGGCCATCAATTCATTGGTTTAGACCATGATATAGATTTGATTTGTGGGTTCACTTTGATATCCTTGTTTATGAGTCTTCTACACTAGGTGGGAGAGGACTTGTGGGTTCTTTGTTGGGACTAGAGCTAATGAATGGAGTTTTGGGAGGTAAAAATGTTGTAAATTCAAACCCCTCACCTTCAATATTCTTGTACTCACTTGTAAGAAATGAAGCATCCTTGAGTTTGGAAGGTGATGGTAGCTTATGAAGGGCTCAAAAAAATAAGAAGTGAAACAAGAAACAAAAACACCATTTGAATTTCATTTTAGGTGAATGGGTGAGATTGGATGAAGTTGTGAAAATGGTGGAGATGGCATTGGTCAATCGATTTCATGGATGTCAATTGGGAGATGAGGTGATCAAGGACTAGTTAACTACTATCATGGAACCCCTTTTAGGGTATTGTATGACTTTGATGGTGTTGTCTCAAGGTTGGTTGGTGCTCATATTTCAATCGACAATTGAAAAAAGACGTGTTGAAATCCTTGTGGAAACATGGGGTGAGCCCCCTCATGATAAAACACTAGGCTCCAGCTTTTGATACAAAAACTAAAAGAATTGATGTTGTTTTGACTTGGGTTAGACTCCTTATCCTACCTCTATTTTTTTGGTTGGAGGATGTCTTCTACGAGATTGAAAACTCTCTAGGACTATACCATGAACCAGACTATACGTGGATCAACCCATTGTCAAGTGGTAAAGAAGCCTTTGAAGTACTGTCATCAATAACAATGTTTGAGAAATTGCTAGTCACACTTCCATTTTCACTGCCTGAAATCCCTGCATCTTCACTGGCTTGTTTTCTAAGACTCCAAAGAATAATGCTTGCAATCAATATAAGTATCATTTTAGGATTGACCTCAACAATGTCTTCAGGTAGAAGGAAAACTGAGCATCCAAGCTTCCTTGCCACATTGATTATATAGGTTGCATTCAACCACTTTTCTTCCTCATTCTTGCCTTTTGTGACAATGTACCAGTTCACAACCCTAGGTTCCATAGAACTTAGTATATTATCAAGATTCCTTTGTTGATTTGGTATTGCAGATAGAAATATATAAATACAAGAGCAATACAAAATAAATAAGTTTGTTATTTAAGCATAGAGGGTCTTCCGCAGTGCAACATATTAGATATCATTTTCAGGATTAACATAGTACAAAATAAATAAGTTTGTTTTATTGAGATAATTTATGTAGGTAATTATTATAAGATGTAAATGTCCACTCCTATATAGGTGGTATCCCTTTCTACTTGATGCTTAACCTTTATTTGATATTAAATATAGTGTTCATTTTTGTTAAGGCGACACGACTATAGATAATGGTGTTATAGCAATATTTGCCTCACCCTAAACAATCTTGCACAGAAGGCCTTATTCCATTTCTCTATGCAGACCTATCTTCCCAGTTGATAAAATCCAGAGACAAAAATACAATTTTTTCCACTTGTACGCATCTTGAACACTATGCAACATGCATATACACAGGTTGCTCCACTATAGCCTGTGTACATCGAGATTTGTGCCAAAAAATGAAAATTAAATGTCGGGTTTCCATGTCACGACAAGAGATCTATGATCCTTGGCCTTCCATATACTGGAAACATTCTGACTCAACCCTTCAGTTTCATTTTGAAGGCTATAAATGAGCCAATTTCGAGCTATGGAAAAGGAGAAAGAATTCAACTTTGAGAGCAAAGTTACTCTGGAGAAATTATTTACTTCATATTGAGTCTGCATCCATTTGTCCTTTAAGTCTGAACACAATGTTCAACCCCCAATCTCTTCCCTTATTGATGGAGAACCTCATTGTATCCCTTCTATGAGCTTTCCTTTGGTAGAGGATTGAAGTGGTGGAGGCCCAGCTGGAAGGAACTTAGTTTCTCGGTTCTGAACCATGCCGACACTGAAGTTTGTAATATTTTCACTTATGTTGATCATTCTGTAATAGAAATACTCTCTTCCCGTCTAGTTGATATCTTGCAAATATATGAGTTATTATCTATGGGAGTATTTGTTATGTATATTGATGGATTATGCTATCTGATGTGCTAACCTTTTGTACTGCCACTATATGCTTGTTTTGATTGTTTGTTGAGAACTTGTTGCAGGTATATAGATTTGGCTCGAAGTACTCAACGATGGACTTCATCGAACATCTGGACGAGGTAGGCATGTTTCTTATCTCTCTTGCATATTGGTTTATATAACATATTATTGGGATAGAGTTGATTTCTGTAGTCATTCCGTCTGTTGTGGTTTACCCTAGCCATAGAGAGATTTTCCTCGTAACAAATGGAGAGTTTCTTGATGCTTAACATTTTTTACTATTGACATATAGTGTTACTTTTTACTAAGGAAACTCGACTACAAATATCCAAAGTTATGAATTGTAAAGTTATCTTCCTTGGACAATGAGATCATTTCTTGTAAAATAATGCTTTAAATGCTTTTAATATCATAATTATCATATCATAAAAGAGATTTGAAGGCTCATCACAATGTTTCATGTTCTGCACTTCTTTTTTAACATCTTTGCCAATGATTGTTGTGATTATGTTGTTTCATTGTTTGAAAAAGAGAACAGTTCCCTTGGAGACAGTTTGCTGCTAATTTTAAATGTTGTATATTTTTTTGCATGATAGTTAAACCACATGCAAAGAAATCATACGAAATATGCAGTGTCGCCAAAAGGAAAAGGCATTTATAATTTCAACGGAGCTCCAAAGATTGCACAAGATCATGTTAATATTGGTCATAGTGATCATGAAGAACTCGTCGAGCAATGTGTAAAGGATATTGTTGATAGTGGTGTTGAATTTGAGGTAATCAAATTTTTGTTGTGATAGTTAATCTGTCCCGATGTTTTGTCATAAATTTTCATGCTTAAAATGTTCTTTTTGACAAAAATTTATGGCTTGCATTCTTCATACTTTTGAATGCTTAATAAGAAATTATTCATACTTTTGAATGTTGTATATTTGTTTTGCATGATGAAACGACATGCATGGAAACTCTATAAAAGCAGCACGACGAAAAGGACAAGTCCTTATCAAAAGAGCTATGAAATATGCACTAAGTGATCTCAATATTGATAGTGATTATATTGACGTTGAACTCGAGAATAATGTGCAGTATATTCATAGTGGTATTAGTGAACTCGATGTGAGTGCAATAATTATATGCTAAATATTATAATATAATTCTTGTTTTCATATTTTTTTTTAACATTTTTCATATCTCAAGATAAAGTGTATTTCTTTTTGTTTTTGTAGAAATGTATTGATCATAAACTCCAAGAAAGCTACAAAGTAAAGTTGTTGGATCCGTATGACGATGCTATTATGGGCATCTGACAGATTCATTCATTATCTATTATACATGGAGTGAAATTGAGTGGATCGGGAGATGCAAATGTAAATGTTATAAACGTCACAACTAACATACCCTTTTTTTATGAAGACAAAATAGATGGATATGTTCGTCTGAAAAAGAAGGAAGGAAGCTTCACACGGTGGCCTTTCAAATATTTGCAAAAAATGACAAAGGATTTTTATCACAATTGTTAGATAACTTGGCCCACTGCTTTTATGCAGTTGTTTGAATGCATGTTTATGGATTTTTTTATATTATGGTGTATTTGCAAACTTAGAAACTCTTAGTGCATGACAATTCTATACTACTTTGACAATATATATATATATATATATATATATATATATATATATATATATATGATCATCTTGCAGTTCACAATATTATGTGTTAATTTGATTTTATGTTTATGCAGTAGTTTGAATGTATATTAATGTTCATGGATATTTTATTATGGTGTATTTGTATATGTGTGTGTGCTCATCTTACAGATCATCTAAATTGCGATATTATATGTTTTAATTTAATTTTCTATACAGTCAATAGTTTGAATGCACATTGTTCATGGATATTATATTATGGTATCTTTTCATACTTGGAAACTCTCAGTCACAACACTGTACTACTTTTAACATTTATTATTATATATATGGTCATCTTGCAGTTCATTTAAATTGCAATATTATATGTTTTAATTTAATTTTAATACTAAGTTATTTAATGTTTTAATTTAAGTTTAATACTAATTTATTTAATGTTTTAATTTAACTTTAGTACTATGTTTATTTCTACATTACACAATTAGAGAAAACATATTGAGGGTGAGGGTGGTAGGGAATATTAGAGAAAACATATATCGATGGGGGTGAGGGGGAATATTAGAGAAAACATAATATGCGGGTAGGGGTGTTGGGTATGTGTTATATTTTTTGTACGAGTAGCAGTGTCTTTGTTGCGCCAGGCGCACATGGGGTGTTCAAGGGAAGGTGTAGGGAGGCGAAATATTCCCATGCAGGGGTTCAGGGCAACACCCTCGAGAATTGTTTTTGCTTAGGGAAACATGTCGCATTTTTGGGTGGTTTTTTGGCACATGGTTTTTGCCTATGGTTTTCTATTTTCGGTTAAGGAATTAGGGTTGTTGACTAATCCAGGTCATTAGGTTAAGGTTTTGGATGCCGTTGGATCTTATATGTATATTGTATTGTAAACAATGTAACACTATGAATGAATATAGAATATGTTGGTTTTCCCAGTGTGGGATTCTAGGGGAAAAATCTCTCTGTAATGTTTGTATTTGTCATTGTATTTTTTCTGTTCTTTTACTGAAAATATATTTGCATTAAATATTGTACAAGGTTAAAATCTACAAGGGGTGGGGAGGAATATTATGTTTTCTCTAATATTCCCCCCCACCCTCCAGGAATATTAGATAAATCATAATATAAGGGTGGGAGTAGGGGTGGTAAGGAATATTAGAGATGTTTTCTCTAATATTCCTCTCCACCCACACCCTCATATAGTGGGGATGAGGGGGAATATTAGAGAAAACATACATAATATTTCTCTCCACCCAACCCCCCCACCTTCATATATGAGGGTGGAGGTGGAGGGGAAAATTAGAGAAAACATATATGAGGGTGGGGATGGAGGAGAATATTAGAGAAACCATAACCTCATATATGAGGGTGAGGGTGGGAAGGAATATTAGAGAAAACATAATATGTTTTCCCACCCATAATATGTTTCCTCCAATATTCTCTAATATTCCCCTCCACCCCCACCCTAATATATGAGGGTGGAGGTGGGGAGGAATATTAGAGTAAAATGTGTTTTCTCCAATATTCTCTAATATTCCTCTACACCCCTACCCCCACCCTCATATATGTTTTCTCTAATATTCACCCCTACCCTCTATAAATTTTCTATGACAAAGAAAAACTTCACTGAAACCTTTCGTCAAACACTTGACTAAAGCACTTGACTTTTCATTTAATCTGAGTTATTAATGAACCAATTACACCACATGCATTTAATGAACTGGAAATTGAAATGAAAGTACCAATCAACCAAGTATATCCTACTATAATTAGTTGACACAAGAAATTAGGCATAAGCCAGGGAAAATCCTCATGAACTGTGAGGCAACCTAAAATAGAGAAAATATTTTATTTCAAGTACAAATTACAATCATTCAACCTATACTTATCTCATCATCTAACAAACATTTTTCTTTAGAAACTATACGGACTGTTATTGCTCCCTTTATGTCAATTCCATACATTGTACAAACTGTCCAAATGATGTAGGAGCATCGTAAGCAGCCAGCCAAGCAAGCAATATAAAAGGTGGAAGACAGTTGGAAAAGCACCAGCACACGTTTTTGAAATGTTTTGAAAAATTAATAAAGCAGATATTAATGTGATAGCTGGGGAAGCATACTTACATTTATACCTTAGATGTTGTAAACAGATCTTGAGCACTGCTCTCATCTATAGAATGTAAAGTTATTTATACGTAATTAATGAAAGTAGGTAGATTTGAATTCATAGATTAGACAGTTTAGAGAGTAGGAGGGAAAACGAATATAGACACCTTCACCCTTGTATCATAAGAGTTCTGGATGAGCATTGAGATTTTCATAAGATGGAGAGCTATAGTAGAAAGCTACAAAGAAGAACCCATGTACAATAGCACTTGAGTTAATATATGAAGCTTTGACTCAATATTCATGGTGTTATGGTGCTTACTGTTTACATTTGTTGAATGGTATGTTTACAATTGTTTTATTCTCTCTGTTTATGCATTTGTTTCAATGTTGGGTTAAATGTGTGACTTCATGTTAAGTGTATGAAGTTTGATAGAGGAGAAGAATGAGTTTCAATTGTTTCTCTTCCTGAGAGTTCCTGCAAGGAGTACAGTGAAACGTATGCAAGGTGTGCATTGACAAGAGTCTGAGTTTTATCTCACAAAGATCAGGAGAAATACCATTGTTCTCATATCAGCAGAAGTGCAGGTGAAGCACAGAGCCGTGCAAAGTGTGCGCAGGCTAGTTGTAGCCTTAGAAGTTATCAACTAAGGTGAAGGTGGAAGGAATGTTGTTGCAAAGAGTGCACAGAGTCAAGGACTCAAATAACCAGGAATTATTTGAAAGATTTCTGCAAGGAGTGCGAGCAGGATCTCTCTTGGAGACCTAAGTTCACAAGTGAAAGATCAAGAGGGTTAGTACCTTTGAACAGTCGAAAGGAAGACGAGAAGTGAAATCATCGAGCAGAATTTAAGTTCAGTGGAAGGACGCCAAGTCATTTTGGCCAGAGATTCTTGAGGAGTGAATCAGATGGTTAGAATTCTCCGTGGAGAAATCGCAAAGTCACGAGGACCGTAGGATCCAGTGAAGTTGTAAGGTGGCTAGGAGTTGGGTGAACCCATCACTTTTCTTTCAAGAATCAATGTGGACAGTTTATTGTGGTCAGTTGAGCTGTTAGATCATTTCGGAATTTCGGGTTTCTTAAGGTTGAAGTGCAGACCAAAACCTTTGGTCATTCACATTCTTGAACCGCGAAATGGATTATCGCATGTGAAGCTGAACGAGTGAGTTTCGACACTTCAGGAATTCGGGGTTCGGTATTTCAGGAGTCCTGACGACAAGGAGTCAGGACATAGTGAAGTGAAAATCCCAAAGTCGTGAAACGCGACAGGACTTTGGTGTGGAATTTTGGGATTTCAACACTTCGGGTGTCGGGAAGCAGAGGAGGCAACGATTTTTTTGGAATCAAGAGTTCAAACTTTCGGTTCACAAAATCCCGAAGAGCAGGAGGAGAAAACTCTCGAAAAGGTTGTAGAAGAATAACTTTGGGCTCCAATCGGGTTTCGGGGTTCTGGGAGTCAAGAGACAGAGTTGCATGTCAACGCAACTCCCGAAATCACAAAGATCGAAAAGTCGAAAGCAAGGTCCCAAGAACCAGTCGGAGGATACGTGTGACGGAAGCCAAAAGAGGTGGTCTAGCTTCAACAAAAGTCTCGAAAGACCATCGATCTCGCCAAAAAGGGGAAATTTCAGAAACCGAGAAATCATAAGGGAAGAGTAATGAGTGTTGGTCGATCACTCAAGTCCCAAAAAGCCGAAATAAGTGGCAATAAGAGGCGTGTGTTCGGTGCATTGAAGGAGTCAACTCTCATTGACGTTTCGGGTTTCATAGGTTGAAGAGACAAGGGGATCGACAACAGGATTCACGAGATCGCGAAATTCAAAATCCCAAAAGGGAAAAAGCCCTGATCACATTTGTTGGTTGGTTGTGGAGTTAACGCCGATGTTTGATCACATAGGCATAACTCAGAAGGACCTGTGGAATGCACTTGTTTGTGTGTGTGAAGTATTCTCTGTGGAGAAGTCAAAGAGTCAATCAAACTTAGGGGAAGATTTAGAATGATCATGTGCGGATCTTGGCTCGAGGATCGGGGGCCTATGTCAGTTGTGGTATCAGAGCCTAGAAAAAGTTCTTTGCTTTCTGTAGCAGAGAGAAAAGAGGAAAATTTTATAGCCATGCCTCCGAGAAGAAGAGATAGGCCAATGCCTGATCCAGCAGTGGAAAGAGAAATGCATGAGTTACGTGCCAGACTTGATGTTATGGAGACAATGCAGAGGCACATAGTTGACGATGGGGATATCAGCGAAGCTGAAAGTGGAAATGAAGCTGGAAACGAAGAAGAAGAAGTTGCAGTCAAAGATGTTGCAGATGAACACCTATTCAAGGTTGTTGCAAGGATAGGTGCCAGAGCGAAAATGGACATTCTAGTGTATGAGGGAAACTTGGATGTTGAAGAGCTTCTAGACTGGATTAGAGCTCTGGATAAATACTTCGACTATGAGGATGTCAAGGAAGACAAGAAGGTCAAACATGCCATTACTAGACTTAAAGGGCATGCAACACTATGGTGGGATGAACTGCAAGCTGATAGACGCTGCAAGGGCAAGCACAAAATCAAAAGATGAGATAGAATGGTTGCAAAGATGAAATCCAAATTTATACCCAGGTATTATCAAATCACTCTATTTCTGAGGATGCAGAATTTGAGACAGAAATTGATGTCAGTGAAGGAGTACACTGAAGAATTCTACAAGATAAACATCAGAGCAGGTCATCGGGAAAGAGATGATGAAAAAGTTGTCAGGTACATGAATGGTCTGCGATATGACATTCAAGATGAGATGAGCATGATGACCATTTGAACTGTGGAAGATGCTTATCAGATGGATCTGAAAGATGAAGAGAAGTTGAGTCGGAAGCAAGGTCAAAGAGGCCGAGGCAGAAGTCAAAGCAGAGGTAAACCAATTGCACAAGAGAGAACTCAGAGACCTAATGAATAAGGGAAGAAACCTCAAACTCAACATGAGAGAGGAGGAAGCTCACAGAGAGGGCAGTATGCTGATAGAAATACTTTTCCTCGAGCTAGAGGAAGAGGAAGAGGCAGAGGAGGTGAAGTGAAATGCTTCGTCTGTGGAAAAATCGGACATAAATCCTATGAGTGTCCAGATAAGAAGAAATATGGTGATGAAACTCACATTACCAAAGCTCAAGGATGGAATGTTGAGGCAGAATATGTTGAGGGTGGACGATCCTTGATGATGAGGAAAGTTCTCTTGAAGCCAAAGAAGGAGGCAGAGAACCCAGACCAAAGAAACAGTCTATTTAGGACTGCTTGCAAAACTAAAGACAGGGTATGCAAGGTCATAGTGGACAGTGGTAGCACAGACAAACTCGTATCTACAGAGATGGTAGAAAAACTGGAGCTGGAGACTGTTGCACATCCAAGCCCATACCGAGTTTCGTGGCTACAAAAAGGACATTAGGTAAATGTCACTAAACAATGTTTAGTTGAATTTAAAATAGGAGGATATAAAGATGAAATATTATGTGATGTCATTCCCATGGATGTTTGTCATCTATTGTTGGGTAGACCATGGAAATATGACAGAAACGTGATTCATGATGGGAGAAATAACACGTACACCTTGGAAAAAAATGGTAGGACTTACATGTTGTTGTCGATTAAGAGCCAAGAAGTGAAAATAGAGGTGAGCAACAATGTACTTCTCATGAGTGGGAAGGAACTTCTTAAGGAGGTTAAAAAGAAGGAAGACACACAATTTATTGTGGTCAGGAAGCCTAAAATTGTTTTGACCAGTACAAGAATAGATGATTTACCAGAAGAAATCCAGGAGTTGCTGGAAGAATGTGTTGATATAGTAGTGGACGAACTACCTTGTTCGTTGCCACCTATCATGAGTATAAGTCATCATATTGATCTTCTACCTGGAGCCAGTTTTCTGAACAAAGCCATGTATAGGTTGACACCGCAGAAAAATGAAGAAGTTAAGAGATACGTCCAAGACTTAATGGACAAAGGATTGATTTGAGAAATCTTAAGTCCATGCGTTGTTCCAACAGTGCTCAGCCCAAAGAAAGATGGAGGCTGGAGAATGTGTACAGACTCAAGGGAAATCAATAAGATTACCATCAGATACAGATTTCCATTGCCAAGGATGGATGACTTGATGGATTGCTTGAATGAAGCATTTTTTTTTTCAAAGATTGATTTGAAAAGAGGATATCATCAAATTCGGATGAGAGAAGGTGATGAAAGGAAGACAACATTAAAGACAAATGAAGGGTTGTATGAATGTCTTGTCATGCCATTTGGCTTAACGAATGTGCCCAATACTTTCATGAGATTGATGAATGAAGTCCTGAAGGATTTCATTGGGAAATTCGTCATTGTATATCTTGACGATATATTAATTTTCAGCAAGACAGAAGGAGATCACTTAAAGCATTTAGTTGCAGTAATGAGGAGGTTACAGCAAGAGAAATTGTTGATTAATATGAAGAAATCATCATTTATGAGGACAAAACTCATTTATTTGGGTTTTGTTATCTCTGCAAATGAGTTGAACATGGATCCGGAAAAGGTAAATGCAATTAAGAATTGGCCATCGCCGAAAAATGTGTTTGAAGTTCAAAGTTTCCATGGTTTGGCAAGTTTCTATAGGAAATTAATTCGAAACTTCAGTGGAATTAGCGCACTAATGATGGATACGGTGAAGAAAAGACATAAATCTTTTCACTAGACAGAAGAAGGAAAGAAGAGTTTCAATCTGTTGAAGAAGAGGATCACTGAGGAACCAATTCTGGTTTTGTCGGATTTCAGCAAGACATTCCAGGTCAGGTGTGACGCGAGTGGGTTTGCAATTGGAGCGGTCTTGAGCCAAGATGACAGGTCAATCGCATATTTTAGTGAGAAAATGAATGAAGCGAAGATTAAGTACTCAACATATGACAAAGAATTCTATTCAGTCATACAAGCACTAAATAAATGAAGACATTATTTGGTTCCTAAAGAGTTTGTTTTGTACAGTGATAATCATGCTTTACAATTCGTGACTCAACAGGAGAAGTTGAACCAAAAACATGCTAAATGGGTTGAATTCATGCAGAATTTTACTTTTGTGATTAAGCACATTTATGGAAATGCTAACAAAGTTGTTGATGCTTTGAGCAGGAGATGTTTGCTTATGAAGGAATTCAAAGTCAAGACTTTAGGTTTTGATAACCTCAAAGAAATGTACATGGATGATCCAAATTTCAAGGAGGCATATGAGGCATATGAGGCATTTGAGAATCCAATTCTCAGAGACAGAAGCCAATGGAATGAATACATGATCCAGGATGGATTATTGTTCAAGGGAAATCAGCTATGTATTCCAAAATGCTCCATGAGGGAGAATCTGTTGAAGGAAAAACACAATGGAGGATTGGTTGGACATTTTGGTCATGACAAGACGTTCTCAAAGTCGAATAGCTCATATTTTTGGCCAGGGATGAGAACAGATGTTAAGAAATTCGTGGATAGATGCAGAATTTGCTAGCACACGAAAGGAAGAAGATAGAACACAGGGTTATCTCAACCATTTCCCATACCTGAAAGGTCGTGGGATGCAGTGAACATGGATTTCATATTGGGACTGTCAAGGACACAAAGAGGATGTGATTCAATATTTGTGGTAGTCGACAGATTTTCCACGATGGCACATTTCATACCATGCCAGAAAACCAACGACACAACTCATATTGCGAACCTGTTTTTCAAGGAAGTCGTCAGACTTCACGGCTTGCCAAGAAGTATCATTTCTGATCAGGATACCAAGTTTGATGGACATTTCTAGAGGAATTTATGGAAGAATCTAGGGACAAGTTTGTCTTTTAGTTAGGCATATCATCCTCAGATGGATGGACAAACAGAAGTTGTGAACAAGAGATTGGGAGATTTGTTGAGGAGCTTAGTGACTGAACACCACAGTCAATGGGATCACATTCTCCCACAGGCAGAATTCGCTTACAATGATTCACTTAATAGAAGCACAGGGCAGAGTCCACTCTAGGTTGTATATGGAATGCAGCCAAGGGGAGTTTCTGAATTGAAAGATTCAGAACAAAATGAATTCAGGAGTGCTAGTGCAGAGGACTTTGCAGAAGGAATGAAGGAGCTCCGCAGCCGAGTTAAGGAGCGATTGCAGAATTGAAGTCAGGAATACAAACAGAGAGCAAATCAACATAGGAGAGAACTTCAATTTGAATTTGGTGATCTAATTTTTTCACATCTAAGGAAGGGGAACATATAACAAACTGAAGATGAAAAAGATTGGACCATGCAAGGTCATAAGGAAATTTGGGGCAAACACATATGAGATTGAATTACCTAATGGGATTAAAATCTCACCGAAATTCAATGTTGCGGATTTGTACCCTTATAGAGATGAAGAATCATGAGTAGAATATGAGCATAAAGAAATTCAATGGACCAAACACATGCCTATAGCTGAAAAGCCACAGATGGAAAGCATAATTGACAAAAGGGTTAGCAAAAAGACCAGGAGAAAAGAGTATTTTGAATACTTGGTCAAATGGAAGGGACATCCAGTTGAAGATGGCAGTTGGGAGGATGAAGAAGAAATTCAAAAGCATGGACAGACCATGCAAGATCTCGTGAATAGGAGTTCATGAAAACTTTCAAGCGAGGGAGTATGATGCAGGAGCATCATAAGCAGCCAGCCAAGCAAGCAACGTAAAAGGCGGAAGACAGCTGGAAAAGCACCAGCACACGTTTTTGAAATGTTTTGAAAAATTAATGAAGCAGATATTAATGTGATAGTTGGGGAAGCGTACTTACATTTATATCTTAGATGTTGTAAACAGATCTTGAGCATTGCTCTCATTTGTAGAATGTAAAGGCATTTATACGTAATTAATGAAAGTAGGTAGATTTGAATTCATAGATTAGACAGTTTAGAGAGTAGGAGGGAAAATGAATATAGACACCCTCACCCTTGTATCATAAGAATTTTGGATGAGCATTGAGATTTTCATAAGATGGAGAGTTGTAGTAGAGAGTTGTAGAGAAGAACCCATGTACAGGAGCACTTGAGTTAATATATGAAGCTTTGACTCAATATTTATGGTGTTATGGTGCTTATTGTTTACATTTGTTGAATGATATGTTTACAGTTGTTTTATTCTCTTTGTTTATGCATTTGTTTCAATCTTGGGTTAAATGTGTGATTTCATGTTAAGTGTATGAAGTTTGATAGAGGAGAAGAATGAGTTTCAATTGTTTCTCATCCTGAGAGTTCCTGCAAGGAGTGCAGTGAAACGTCCGCAAGGTGTGCGTTGACAAGAGTTTGCATTTTATCTCAGAAATATTAGGAGAGATACCGTTGTTCTCATATCATCAGAAGTGCAGGTGAAGCACAGAGCCATGCAAGGTGTGCGCAGGCTAGTTGGAGCCTTAGAAGTTATCAGCTAAGGTGAAGGTGGAAGGACTGTTGTTGCAAAGAGTGCACAGAGTTGAGGACTCAAATAACCAGGAGTTATTTGAAAGATTGTCGCAAGGAGTGCGAGCAAGATCTCTCTTGGAGACTTAAGTTCACAAGTGAAAGCTCAGGAGGGTTAGTACCTTTGAAGAGTCGAAAGGAAGATGGGAAGCGAAATCATCGCGCAGAAGTTAAGTTCAGTGGAAGGACGCCAATTCAGTTTGGCCAGAGATTCTTGAGGAGTGAATCAAATGGTCAGAATTCTCCGTGGAGAATTCGCGAAGTCGCGAGGACCATAGGATCCAGTGAAGTTGCAAGGTGGTTAGGAGTTGGGTGAACCCATCACTTTGGTTTCAAGAATCAACGTGGACAGATTATTGTGGTCAGTTGAGCCGTTAGATCATTTTGGAATTTCAGGTTTCGTAAGGTTGAAGTGCAGACCAAAACCTTTGGTCATTCACATTCCCGAACCACGAAAGGGATTATCATGTGTGAAGCTGAACGAGTGAGTTTTGTCACTTCGGGAATTCGGGGTTCGGTATTTCGGAAGTTCTGACGACAAGGATTCAGTACATAGTGGAGTGAAAATCCCGAAGTCGTGAAATGCGACAGGACTTTGGCGTGGAATTTTGGGATTTTGGCACTTCGGGTGTTAGGAAGTAGAGGAGGCAGTGATTTTTTTGGAATCAAGATTTCAAACTTCTGGTTCACAAAATCTCGAAGAGCGGAAGGAGAAAACTCCCAAAAAGGTCGCGGAAGAATAGCTTTGGGCTCCAATCAGGTTTCGGGGTTCCGGGAGTCAAGAGATAGAGTTGCATGTCAACGCAACTCCTGAAATCACAAAGAGAGAAAAGTCAAAAGCAGGGTCCCAAGCACCAGTCAGAGGATACGTGTGACGAAAGCCGAAAGAGGTGGTCGAGCTTCGGCGAAAGTCCCGAAAGACCATTGATCTCACCAAAAAGGGGAAATTTTGAAAACCAGTAAATCATAATGGAAGAGGAACGAGTGTTGGTTGATCACTCAAGCCCCGAAAAGCCAAAATAAGTGGCAACAAGAGGCCTGTGTTTGGTGCATTGAAGGAGTCAACTCTCATTGGCATTTTGGGTTTCGGAGGTTGAAGAGACAAGGGGCTCGACAATAGGATTCACGAGATTGCGAAATACGAAATCCCGAAAGGGAAAAATCCCTGATCACATTTGTTGGTCGGTTGTGGAGTTAATGTCGGTGTTTGATCATGTAGGTATAACTCAGAAGCACCTGTGGAATGCACCTATTTGTGTGTTTGAAGTATTCCCTGTGGGGAAGTCAAAGAGTCAATCAAAATCAGGGCAAGATTTAGAACGATCCTGCACGGATCTTGACCCGAGGGTCGGGGGTCTGCGTCACCAAACCAACAATAAATGCATAAAAATCAGTCTAGAAATGTGTGCTTGCAATCTGACATTGTATGACCTTCATTAATAACTATATTAACCTCAGTTTGCATGCTGGAAATCTGTAAGGTAGCTAGAGAGGTAGTGGGGGGGGGCAGAGGGCCCATAGTGATAATAGTGGAGGTCATTCAATGTAAGGTGGACTAGGTCCACTATATTATTAAATAAGGCCCACTATGGTAGTTAGATATAATAAATGGGTAATTAGATATAATAAATGTAAGAGGACTTATTAGAAGGTTCTACTTCTAGAAGATTCCTCCTCTAGAATGTTAAGTACATAAGACTGAATTCAAAATCACCACAACAGATATAGAAGAACAATATGCAAAATCTTCTTTATTACCATCAAACCCTTAGGGTAGGGAAACACCATACAATGGATCCTATTATGGAAGGGATCCTCTCCTATTCACTTGCCTCTTCGAGGGGGCATCCTCCTATTGAGCTACCGCTCCAAATACAATATTTCTCTTCATGTCTCATTACATTGCTTGAACCCC
>ML790108.1:108486-148017 GCA_009831015.1 Picea engelmannii | reverse complement strand
CTCTACAAGTTGACCTTCTCCTCTTGTGAGTTTCAACCTTGTGAGCATCAGAAAACAAAACACTTGCAAATAATCAAGCCTTCAAAAACCTAAGCTCCGATACCAACTTGATCTGAAAATGATAAAGGCTTGTATTCTTGAAATTATTTGCAAGTTTTATTTTAAGTGTTCTTATGCAAAATGATCAATTTGCAAAACACAATTTTTTATAGAAATTACATATTCAAGATGCAATAATAACCAACAAAATACAGAGAACAGTAAACACATAACACAACAAATGATAAAGGAGTTCACCCCTCTCTTGGGCTACATCTCCTGGTCCAGCTTCCAATGGATCTTTTATATTATTTGCTCAAAGTGCTAAAATATGTGTTTTACAATGCTCAAAATGCCAAATAGATGGCTCCAATGGCTTCAGAACATCCAAAAACCCCTAGCTAGGCTTTTTCGACACCTGATTTGGCCAAAAATTGAAGAAGATAGGCTTCCTAGAAGTTCCCCTTCGAACTTGTTGTCTCTGGATCGCCAAATTGCACCTTTGTGTGTCCAACCTAGCCTCTGCGCTCATTTTCATACTAAAACCTAGCATCGGACACATAACCGAAAAACTGCGCAAACTATAAGATGGTTAGGGAACCTAGCCCCCCAACCGCAAAACCGTTGGGCATATGGGTCATATGACCGCACCTCCACACATAAAAGGGCCGAGTTTTAAAACCAAAGGTTAAGCGCCAAGTGTCTAGGCGCGTGGGGCTCTGAATCCATTTGAAACACGCGCGCAGGTGGTCACATGGTAGTTCACATGTGAATGGGGGTCGGGCTTAGCCTCGGCCCAGACCACGCCCAAATCAAAACACTATTCAAGTCAAATAAATTTTAAACCATATAGTAGTTAAGAACTAATGGTGAGTGCACCAGTTGGGCGGCCCTTCCCAAAGCTCTTCCCCTACCTGAAGGTCATGAGGTCAAGTCCTGCAAACTCCACAAATTTTAACCAATGCCCAGGTGACACGTGGCATCCCTTGCTTGGGCCACGTGTCACCAATCCATTCGCCACAAATATGCCATGTGTCAGATGCTAATTCATCCACATGACTACCACCCAACACCTACCACGTGTCGAACAGCCCTGCCAACTCAGCATCTGCGACGTGTCGTACAACCCTACCAACTCAGCATCCGTATGGACTGTACAGTTAGCAAATTTTTTTCCTTGTTTGACAATTTGAACAAAACGCGATATCCCACTCATCCGAAGTCCATTTGAACCCGTTCGAGTTGCGTTGGGTTCGTGACGATGAGGCCTACGCACCCATTCGATTTGAAGCAAGTCCAAGAACTTTGAATTTTGAGAAAAATTTGATCCCCTGGATCAATCGTGGTGCCTGTTTCTGTCCATATAATGCATTTTTCAACTTGTAGACATAGTAAGGATTATCTGTCAGTGAAAATCCTTCAAGTTTCTCCATATATACTTCTTCTTCTAGATCTCCATTAAAAAATGTTGATTTAACATCCATTTGATATACTTTAAAGATCTTATGACATGCATAGGAAAGAAACAATATGATGGCTTCCAATCTTTCCACTGGTGCAAAGGTTTCATCAAAATCTTGTCCTTCAACATGTGCATACCCCTTACAAACCAATCTGACTTTATTCCTAACAATTTGTCATTGTTCATTCATTTTATTCTTAAACACCCATTTGGAGCCAATTACATTCTTATCTGCAGATCTAGGAACAAACTCCCAAGCATTTTTCTTCTCAATCTGATCAATCTCTCCAGTCATAGCTCTAACCCAATCGTCATGCTTGTTGGCTTCATAAAAAAAATTAGGTTCAATCATAGATAGGAAAGCAATATGAGATTGTTCTGATTTTTTAATCAATTTCCTTCTTGTCTGAATTCCTTTATTCATATCACCAATTATCTGATTGTCAGAATGATTCTTTCTAACAATTCTGAGTGGTGGTTTTGTTTCTATCTGCTTATTTGAGGCTGCCTGAGTATTTGTATTTTCATCCAACTAAGAGTCTTGTTTTTCTGATTCTTGGACTTGTTCATATTCAACTTCAACTATATCCTCTGTGGTTGATTCAACACTGCTTACATCTCGTACCAAGATTTCTTCGTCAACTTTAATTTCAATACAATCAACCAATTTATGCAGCCTATTATTTTAGAATCTATATCCTTTATTGTTTGTATTATACCCTAAGAAGATACCTTCATCAACCCTATCATCATATTTGCCAAGATTTTCATCATTATTCTTGATATAACACTTAATCCCAAAGACTTTAAAATGCTTGATTAAAGCAGGTCTTCCAAACCATAGCTCATAAGGAGTCTTGTCACTATGTGGCCTAAGATGAGATTTGTTAAGAATATGTACAATTGTATGAATTGCTTCTACCCAATATGTCTGAGCAATATTCTTTTCATTCATCATTGATTTTTCCATCTGTTGAACTGGTCTATTCTACCTCTCAACTACTCCATTTTGCTGTGGAGTCCTTGGAATAGTATACTCTCTTGTGATCCCATGTTTATCACAAAACTCTTTGAAGTCCCTTGAACTAAACTCTCCTCATCTATCAGACCTTACTGCCTTAAATATTTTCCTTGTTTGATTCTCAGTCAAAGCCTTAAACACTTTGAATTTTTCAAATGCTTCAGATTTTTCTTTCAGGAAGGCAACCCATGTGAGTCTAGAATAATCATCAATAATCAACATGAAGTAATTTTCTTTTTTTGTACCTTCCTTCCTTGATGGCCCACATAAATCCATATGTACTAACTGAAGAGGTTTTTCCGTTGATGAAAAGTTCTTAGATTTAAACTATGTCCGAGTAAGCTTTCCTATTTGACAAGGTTTACATACAAAGTCATATGACTTTGATATCTTTGGAAGATCTTTTACTGCCCCATTGTTTCTAAGCTTGATTATATGATCAAAATTTAGGTGTCCAAGTCTCATATGCCATATCCAACTTTCATCATACTTGCTTAAGTGACATTGTTTTTTTTCTTCTTTCAAAACATAAACATTGTTTTATGTTCTTATGCCTTTTGCAACCAACTGTCCTTTTATCTTTAGAAATGAAAATAACTTCACATCCTTTGTCACAAACTTGATTGACACTAAGCAGATTATGTTTCAGACCATCTACAAACAACACATCTTGAGCTTTCCCTTTGCCATTACTTAGACTTACCATTCCTTTACCTTTTATTTTTCCTAGTGCATCATTTCCAAAAGTTACATTCCCTGATTTGCTTTCACTTACAGACAAAAACTTACTTTTGTCTCCAGTTATATGTTTGGAACATCCATTGTCAATATACCAAGGATCATTTTGTCTTTGAACAGAAAGTACTAACCCACACTTATTACTTTCTTTATTTTTCCATATCTTGACATTTTCAGCTAAGAGATTTATTCTTGGATCTACTTTGTAATTCTTCAAATGACAATCTAATGCTTTGTGACCAAAATTATGAAAAATGTAACATTTATGCTCATTATACAATGGATCAAAATAATTGGTACATTGTTGTCTACTCACTAACTGTCTAGTTCTATGTTGCAACAATTGTTTATTCTGTGACCTCCTTAGTTGCATACTTCTAAACTTAATTCCACAATTTGCAGCTTTATGACCAAAATTAGAACAATAATAACAATAACCATAGAATAAATTTTGATACCTGAATATTGTCCTTCCTCTTGAAATTGATTGTTTTATCTTTTGTTGGCTTTGTTCCTGTTCAGAACTCAACTTTATTAACTTTTGTTTGCAGAGTATGATCATAATTTGACCGTTTGCCGACTTGAAACTTGATTGATCCAGACCACCCTTCTCTCCTAAGGGATGCACGACCTTCTGGTCTAGGATCGATCAAGAAACTGAGTCTGATTGACTCTTTGTCCCCTTAAAAACCTCAATTAACTGGTTAGGCCCCCTTCTTCTTAAGGCACAGGTTCTATGGAACCTACAGGCTCTTCCTTAACACTTTAAAGATCCAGTGCAATTAGGTGCTAGCTCTCTCTTGGCTAAGCCCCTTCACTCACGTCACTGCTGGCAATGACCACGTGCTTAATTGAAAGGCCCATCGTGATTTTGCATTTCATTACTCTGGGAGTGCTTCTAGGTTCATTCTCCCGATATCTGAAATCACGATGGCCCTAGATTGACGGTCCAGATCTTTCTTTGATAGATGACTGCGATCAAGTCGGGGTTTCGTGTTTCATGACTTTGGAAGTCTCCACACCTCCGTCCTTCCGATACCCAAAATTGCAATGGCGCTGGATCGACGGTCTGGATCCTTCCTTTGATCAACGACTTAGATCAAGTTGTGATTTCGCATTTCGCAAGTTCTTACGACTCAACCTTTGACTTCTCTGAGTAATGAGTCAGCAAAATGTTGATCTCTCATCATGTGTCCTCCTTGAAAAATGGATGGTCCCGAAGATTTCATAACTTTGTAAGTCTGATTCTCCTGTACACTTTCAAAGCTTTAATGTTAGTGCACTTTACTTTGATCGGACGACTACGATCTTTTTGCGTGCAGATCATATGGTTGAGATCCTTTCTTTGCACTCTGATCGAAAGACTGAGATCTTGGCTTTGGCACTTAGATTGAATGGCTAAGATCTTCTCTCATTCACGTTTGCTCTTCGTTGTCTGGACGATGATCGGATGGTTCAGATCTTTCTCCCTGAGCTTACGCTTTCTTCAGACTTAAAAGATTTTCGGAAAGGATCAAAGGCTTCGCCCTTTATCCTGCCTACAAGTCTATTTCTTGAATCTCATTCGCACTTCTTGGAAAGTGTTATCCTTCCTGAGATTAATTCCTTCCAAGATCTTGACCTCCCAACACTTCTTTATTTTCTAGGAAATTCTTCAACTCACGCTCAAAGGTTCTTGAAAAGAATCATTTCCCGTTGTCCTGGTGTCCCTCCGTTCTTGATTCTTTGACTTCTTTACAGAATCGCTTCGACTCTTCGTCGAATTCCAGGTCTTTGCACTCCTTGCAACAGATATTTACACAAGATCTTGAATTCTTGTGACGACTGAGCACACCTTGTGGTAGTCTCTTTACACTTCTTGCAAAGGAATTCTTACGTTGTTCCTCCTGAGCTTAAGAGTCGAAACAGACTCTGTTAATGCACCCCTTGCGGACTATCTTACGCCATTTCTTTTGAGCTTTACAAGTCGAAACCAACCTTGTCAACACACTCCTTGCAGACTATGTGCACACTTTGCACCAGCTCATGAAGAAAAACGATTTAAATTTTATGCAAAAATTTCAAAGCTACATACACTCGTAGCAAGATTCATTCATTCTTGAAAAGATTGTCAACAACAACAGGGAAATTACACACAACACAGTCTCACACATTTGGATCAATTTTCCTCTGTTATCTTCATTCAATTCAAGAAAAGGTTATAGCTAAAATCAAACACCAGTCACTACTCTGAAACTCTACTTGCTCACAACTAGTGTCCACCCCTTTAGGGTGTACAAAACATCTCTTTATACAAAATAAAACAAACTATTGTTATCTAACTGTGGTTACATCGAGACTAGTATTAACTCCCAAGTCACGCGTGGTTCTCATTTTGTCCACGCGCATGATTTTTCCTTCTATTGTTTTCTATCAACTGCAAAAGATTGCAGTGTTGGCTCGCGTTCGATGTTTCGAATGGGTCCTCAGGCGCCGAGTTGTCTGCCACGTGTACTTGCTGACGGTGCTCCTGCATCATACTCCCCTAGGTAAAAGTTCATGGACTCCTATCCATGAGCTCCTGCACCGACCTTCCATGCTTTTGGATATCAACTTCACTCTTCCAACTGGCATCTTCTATCGAATGTCCCTTCCACTTGACCAAATACTCAAAATAGGCCTTCCTTCGAGTCTTCTTACCAATCCTCTGATCAATGATCTTTTCCATTTGTGGTTTTTCTGTTATAGGAATTTGTTTCTCTCACTGAATCTTCTCTTGATCTGTTGATCCCTCTGTATCATCCTTCATGTAAGGATACAGGTCTGAAACGTTGAATATGGGGGCTATGCCCACATCATCTGGTAGCTCAATCTCGTAGGCGTTTTCATCAAACTTCCTCAAGATCTTACATGGTCCTATTTTCTTCATCTTTATCTTGTTATGTGTCCCCCTAGGGAACCTTTCCTTCCTGAGATGTGCTAGAACCTGATCTCCTATTTCAAATTGAAGTTCTTTGTGATGTTGATCAGTTCTGCATTTGTACTCTTGGATAGAACTCTGCAAATGCCCTCTGATCTAGCTATGGAGATTCTGCATTTCTGTAGAAAAATCTTTTTCTCTAGCGCTTTTGATCTCACTATGTTCCAAGTCTCTCAACTCAGATACTCCCTTGGGTTGCATTCCATACAATATTTGGAATGGGCTCTTTCCAGTACTCCTATTTGGTGAGTCGTTGTATGTAAATTATGCTTGTGGTATAATTTGATCCCACATATTATGGTGCTCGGTGACTAGACTACTTAATAAGTTTCCTAAAATTTTGTTTACCACCTCAATATGTCCATCTATCTGAGGTGATAAGCTGAGATGAAGGAAAAATTTGTCCCTAGATTCTTCCATAGTGTTCTCCAAAAATGACCAACAAATTTGGTGTCTCTGCCCAAGACAATGCTTTTGGGTAGGCCGTGAAGTCTCACAACTTCCTTAAAGAATAGGTTCGCAACATGTGTTGCATCACTAGTCTTATGACATGGGATAAAGTGTGCTATCTTTGAAAATCTATATACCACCACAGATATGGAATCACATCCTCTTTGTGTTCTTGGCAGTCCCAACACAAAATCCATGCTTATTACATCCCAAGGCCTATCTGGCATGGGCAATGGTTGATACAATTAAGTGTTTTGTCTTTTACCCTTTGGATGTTGGCAGATTCTACATCTGCTCATGAATTTGATCACATATGTTCTCATACCTGGCCAATAGTATGAACTGCTCAACTGTGCAAATGTCTTGTCATGGTCAAAATGTCAAGCCAATCCTCCGCTATGTTTTTCCTTCAAAAGGTTGTCCCTCATTGAGCATTTTGGTATGCATAATTGATTGCCTTTGAACATTAATCCCTCTTGAATCATATACTCAATCCACTTGCTTTTGTCTCTCAGCATAGGATTCACACATGCTTCATATGATTCCTTGAAATCTGGGTCATCGTTGTACATTTCTTTAAGGTGTTCAAACCCCGAGGTCTTTACCTAAAATTCTTGCAGAATCAAACATCTCCTTCTCAATGCATCAACAACTTTGTTAGCATTCCCAACAATATGTTTTATGACAAAACTAAAATTCTGCATAAACTCAATCCACTTCACATGCCTCTGATTCAATTTTTCCTATCTGGTTATGAATTTTAAAGCTTGGTTATCACTATACAAGACAAATTCTTGTGGGACAAGCTAATACCTCCATTTCTTCAAGGCTTGAATTATGGCATAGGTGGAGTATTTTCTCATAGTCTCGTTCAGCTTCTCGTTGAAGTAAGCAGCAGGTCTATTGTCTTGGCTCAAAACTCCTCCAATTGCAACGCCACTGGCATCACATCTCACCTTAAACATCTTTCCAAAATTTGGCAAGACCAGAATTGGTCGCTCTATTATTTTCTCCTTCAGTATATTGAAGCTCCTTTCGACCTCCTCTGTCCATTTAAAAGACTTGTGCATTTTCTTCACCGTATCCATCATTGGTGCACAAATCCCACTGAAATCTCTGATGAAATTCCTATAGAAACTCGTTAATCCATGGAAGCTTCGTACTTCAAACATGCTTCTTGGCGATGGCCATTCTTTGATCGCTTTCACCTACTTTGGATCCATCTTCAGTTCATTTGCAAATATCACAAAACCCAAGTAAATGAGTTATGTCTTCATAAAAGAGGATTTTTTCAGATTTATCAACAACTTCTCCTATTGTAGTCTCCTCATCGCTAGTGTCAGGTGCCTCAAATGCTCCTCTTTAGTCTAGCTAAAGATCAATATATCATCTAGATACACAAACTTGCCAATGAAATCCTTTAGTATTTCATTCATCAACCTCATAAAAGTACCCAGGGCATTTGTTAAGCCAAGTGGCATAACAAGCCACTCATACAAACCTTCATACAAACCTTCATTTGTCTTAAAGGTTGTCTTCCACTCATCGCCTTCTCTCATTCTGATCTAGTGATATCCACTTTTTAGATCTATCTTAGAAAAGAAATTTGCTCCACTTAAACAGTCCATCAAATCATCTATTCTTGACAAAGGGAATGTATACCTGATAGTGATCTTGTTGATGGCTCTCGAGTCTGTACACATTCTCCATCATCCATCTTTATTTGGAGTCAACACAATTGGTACTGCACATGGACTCAAGCTCTCTCTGACCAAACCCTTGTCTAACAATTCCTGGACTTGGTTCTTTACCTCCTCATTCTCTCGAGGTGTCAATCTGTATGCTGCTTTGTTTGGCAGGCTTGCTCCTGGTATCAAATCGATATGATGGTTGATACTTCTGATGGGTAGCAATGAGTTAGGCAGTTGATCCACCACTATGTCAACAAAATTATCTAACAATTCCTGAACTTCTTCAGGCAAATCATCCATCGAAGTACTTGTAAGGATAACTCTGGGTTTCCTCACTACAACAAACTGTGTCTTCTGTTCTTCCTTGACTTCTTTCAAGAGTTCCTTCCCGCTCATGAGAAGTATGCTTGTGATGGCTTCCTCCTTTACTTTCTTCTCCTCTATTGGTAGCAACATGTGTGTCCTACCATTCTTCTCCAAGGTGTATGTATTCTTCCTCCCATCATGAATGACATTCCTATCAAACTGACATGGTCTTCCCAACAAAATATGGCATACATCCATAGGAATTACATCACACAAAATTCCATCTCTATATCCTCCTATCTTGAATTCAACCAAGCATTGTTTAGTAACCATTACCTGGTGTCCTTTATGCAACCATGAGACTTTATATGGCTCTGGGTGTGCATTCGTCTCCAGCTCCAATTTCTCCACCATCTCCGTGGATACTAAGCTATCAGTGCTCTCACTATCAATGATCACCTTGCATACTCTATCTTTAGTCTTGCAAGTTGTCCTGAATAGATTGTTCCTCTGTACTGGCTTTTTAATTTCTGCCTCTGGTTTTAAAAGAATCTTTCTCATCATCAGGGATGTTCCATCCTCTGCTCCTTCTACTTCAACATTCCCTCTTTGTGCTTCTGAAATGTGAACTTATCCTCCTTTATTTTTCTCGGGGCATTCCCAAAACATGTGTCATGTCTTTCCATAGGCATAACACCTTATTCCTCCTCCGCCTCTTCCTCTAGAAGAGTTTCTTCTACCACCCTATCTTCCTCGGGAACTTCCTCCTCTTTCAGAGTGATTATGTGGAGTTTTGGCCTCATTTTTGGAGCTATGCTCTTTGTCATGGGAAACTCCCTTACTTTTGTTCAAGGCTGAGTTTTTACCTCTACCTCGTTGGCTTTCCTTTCTGGTCAACTTGTCTTCTGCCTTTAGCGCGAACTGATAAGCATCCTCTACTGTCCTTACTGAAATCATGATGAGCTCATCCTGGATTTCATATCTCAAGCCATTTATATATTTGACAATTTTTTCTTCATCTCTCTCCCTTTGTCCAGCTCTGATGTTTAACCTATAGAACTCATATGTGTAATCCTTAATTGTCATCCCTTTCCGTCTCATTTTTTGCATCTTCCTGAACATATTGATTTGATAATCTTTGGGCATGAACTTAGCCTTCAACTTGCCTACCATTCTGTCCCAGTTCTTTATCTTCTGTTTTCCCTTGTTTCTCCTCTCAGCCTGTAGTTCATCCCACCACAGCGTTGCATGTCCTTTTAGCTTGGTGACAGCCTATTTCACCTTTTTCTCTTCATCGACCTCTTTGTAGTCTAAGTGTTTTTCCATGGATCTTATCCAATCCAGCAGCGCCTCAACATCTAAATTGCCTTCATACATTGGGACCTCTATCTTGGCTCTGCCTCCCAATCTGGAAACTGCTCTCAACAAGCGTTCTTCGACAACATCCTCTCTTGCAGCTTCTTCGACAAAATTCTCACCCACAACTTCCTCGCTCTCTGCATCGTTGATATCTTCAGTATCAAGTGATCTTCTCTACGCTGCCTCCATCGCATCCAATATTCCACGAAGTTCTTGCATCTCCCTTTCTACAGCTCGATTAGCTAAAGGTTGCTCTCCTCATCTCCTCAGCAACGTTGTGTCAATTGTCTGTCACACACAGAGTACAACTTTGAGTTCTTTTGTCTCCTCTCATTTTCTTGTTTTCTGTAAGAAAAAATTCTACTCTGATACCACTTGATGGTATCATACTGTATTATTTCACCGTCTTTCTTTTGTCTGCGGTTTGCAAACAAAAATTATGCTTTGATACCACTTGATGGTATCAGACTGTATTCTTTCACCGTCCTCAGACCATGATGGGTACAACAGATTCTTCAGGCATCAGGTGATTTGGCAGGTAATCCTGTTCGTAAATAGATTGGATAGAGATAGTAATGGATTCCCATCCCACACCACAACTCAAGGTGATACCAATGATTGAGAATTGAGAGCTATTGATATGTTACCCCCGTACATTGGGCATGATCCATTCTTTCTTTCAAAGACGGAAGGTAAGTAAGGCACACCCAATTCATGTGTGGTGAGTCCTTCTATCACGGTTACGAGATTAGAGGAGACGTGGGATAACCTTATTTTTTGGTGGCAATCATGGTGGATGGATATGTATATTTATTTTTCGTTACCATTCATTATATTTTAGATATATCAGTATGGTTATTTGAGATTGCACCTATTGAAATTCTTTTGTCTGCGGTCTACAAACAAAAATTCTTCTCTGATACCACTTGATGGTATCAGACTGTATTCTTTCACCGTCGTCCTTTTGTCTACAGTCTACAAACACAAATTCTTCTCTGATACCACTTGATGCAGACCCCCTTTCTCTCCTAAGGGTTGCATGACCTCCCGGTCTAGGATTGATCAAGAAACTGAGTCTGATTGACTCTTTGTCCCCTCAGGAACCTCAATTAACTGGTTAGGCCCCTTTCTTCTTAAGGTGCAAGTTCTATGGAACCCGCGGGCTCTTAACACTTTAAAGCTCCAGCACAATTAGGCACTAGCTCTCTCTTGGCTAAGCCCGTTCTCTCACGTAACCGTTGGAAATGACCACGTGCTTAATTGAAAGGCGTGTTGTGATTTCGTGTTTTGTGACTCTGGAAGTGTTGCTAACTCCGTTATCTCGATATTCAAAATCGCAATGGCCCTAGATCGACGATCCAGATCTTTCTTTGATCGACGATTGCGATCAAGTCAGGGTTTCGCGTTTCGCGACTTTGGAAGTCTCCGTACCTCCATCCTTCTGACACCCGAAATTGCGATGGTGCTGGATCGATGGTCCAAATCCTTCATTTGATCAATGGCTTAGATCAAGTTGTGATTTCACATTTCGTGAGTTCTCACGACTCAACCTTTGACTTCTCTAAGTAACGAGTCAGCGAAATGTTGATCTCTTGTCACATTTCCTCCTTGAAAAATGGACAGTCTCGAAGATTTCAGAACTTTGTAAGTCTAATTCTCCTGTACACTTTCAAAGATTTAATGTTAGTGCACTTTACTTTGATCAGACAACTACGATTCTTTTGCGTGTAGATCGGATGGTTGAGATCCTTTCTTTGCACTCTAATTGAACGACTGAGATCTTGGATTTGGCGCTTAGATTAGATGGTTGAGATATTGGCTTTGGTGCTTAGATCGGATGGATGAGATCTTATCTCCTTCGTGCTTGCTCTTCGTTGTCTAGACGTTGATCGGACGGTCCAAATCTTTCTCCCTGAGCTTACGCTTTCTTCAGACTTGGAAGATTTTCAGAAAGGATCAAAGGCTTCACCCTTTATCCTGCCTACGAGTCCGTTTCTTGGATCTCGTTCACACTTCTTGCAAAGTGCTATCCTTCCTGAGCTTAATTCCTTCCAAGATCTTGACCTCCCAACACTTCTTACTTTTCTGGGAAATTCTCCAACTCAGACTCAAAGGTTCTTGAAAAGAATCATTTCCCGATGTCTTGGCGTCCTGTTGTTCTTGATTCTTCAAATTCTTTACAGAATCACTTCGACTCTTCATCGAATTCCAGGTCTTTTCACTCCTTGCAACAAATCTTTACACAAGATCTTGAATTCTTGTGACGACTGAGCACACCTTGTAGCAGTGGTTTTACACTTCCTGCAAAGGTATTCTTACGTTGTTCCTTCTGAGCTTACAAGTCGAAACAGACTCTGTCAATACACTTGTTGGACTGTCTTACACTATTTCTTCTAAGCTTTACGAGTCGAAACCAACCCTATCAACGCACTCCTTGCGGACTGTGTGCACACTTTGCACCGGCTTACGAAGAAAAACAATTTAAATTTTATGCAAGCATTTCAGAGCTATATACACCCGTAGCAAGATTCATTCATTCTTGAAAAGATTGACAACAACAACAGGGAAATTACACACAACACAATCTCACACATTTGGATCATATTTCCTATGTTATCTTCCTTCAATTCAAGAAAAGGTTACATCTAAAATCAAACAACAGTCGCTACTCTGAAACTCTACTTGCTCACAACTAGTGTCCACCCCTTTAGGGTGTACAAACGATCTCTTTATACAAAAGAAAACAAACTATTTCTATCTAACTGTGGTTACATTGAGATTGGGATTAACTCCCAGGTCATGTGTGGTGCTCATTTTGTCCACATGCATGATCTTTCCTTTTATTGTTTTCTATCAATTGCAAAAGATTGCAGTATTGGCTCACGTTCGAGGTTCTAAATTGGTCCTTAGGCACCGAGTTGTCTGCAATGTGTACTTGTTAACGATGCTCCTGCATCATTGATCATCTTAGTTGATTCTTTGTTTTCTGGTTGACTGCTACTAGAACCACTTTCATAACCTAGACCAGTTTTTATCAATGGGGATCTTTGTTTACTCAGGATGTTATTCAGTTCTTCTCAGGCTTTGATACTTGACAGATTTTGGTGATACAAGGCTTGAAACTTCTCCAACTATTTTCTAGCTTTCACTACTTCTTCTTCCAAAGCTTCACATCTCACCTTCTTCTATGCTAATTGTTGTTTTAGAATATCTTATATTTTCTTTGCTTCTTCTAATTCTACTTTTAACAAAACAAAATCTTCACTTGGTTCTTTACCATTCTTTTCAAACTGCATCAACAACTGTTTTTGTTTTCTCTTCTTAAGTCTAAGCCTATCAATCTCTTCTAAAGCAATGATTAGTTCACCTTCCATATCAACCACAACTTATTTGTCATTCATGTCACCTCCTGTGTATTCATCATAAAGGTCTCCTATGGCCATAAGCATAAATTCATTCACTTTATCTTCACAAGATGAATTGCTATCTATGTCTTCTGAGTCATTATTATTTGCACACAAACTTTTCTTTTTACTATTTTTCTTAAATTTGTATTTCTTTTCATCAGAGTTCTGGTCTTTTTCCTTGTGAGGACACTTAGATGCAAAATGACCTATCTTACCACAGTTGAAACATTTAAATGACAGCTTGCCTTGGTATTTGCCTGATCCTTTCTTTAACCTTCTCACAAATTTTTCCTCAATCTCATCTAATTTTGAATTAGTATTCTTGTCTGCTTTAAAAGATGCTTCTCTAGTGGTGGATTTATCTTTACCAATCCTCATTTCATAAGCATATAGAGTTCCTAAGAGTTGATGAATAGGCAAAATTTTAAGATCATTCAGTTCTTCTATTGAAAAAACTTTTGGATTAAATCTATCAGGTAGAGATCTTAAAATCTTCTGAACTAAGAGTGCATATTTAATCTTCTCACCAAGACCCTTCATGGCATTCACAAGCTCCTCAACTCTTAAAAAATATTTATTAATTGTTTCATCCTCATTCATCTTCAGTTGTTCAAATTTCAATCTATATGTCTAAAGTTTGGCATCTTATACTTTTTCATTTCCTTCATAACTGCGAATAAGTTTATCCCACATCTCTTTGGCAGATTCAAGATGCATTACCTTTACAAACTCAGCTTCAGCAAGCCCACTCAAGATAACATTCATTGCCTTTGCATTGAAGCTAAATTCTAACTTATCATCTTTGGAAGCTAGGACAACAGGTTTTGTATATCCGGTCTCTACCGCATCCCAAACATCAGCACCTGAGGCCATAATGTATGTTCTCATTCTAACCTTCCAGAAAGAAAAATTTGCTCCATCAAACATAGGAGGCTTATTGGTTGAAGTCCCTTCATGACTTGTCATGTTTAATCTTACTGATCTACCTTTAAATAAAAGGAACCTGCTCTAATACCAATTGTTGAAATTACTAAGACAACTAAGAGGGGGGGGTTGAATCAGTTGTCACTGTGCTTAAACAATATTATGCTTATTAAAATATTTTTAATCTTCTCCAAGTGATCATCAAGATTATGCAATACATGAACAACATAAATAATAAACATTAATCACACATACGATATACACAGAGACAGATATTCATGAGGAAACCCATAAAGGGAGAAAACCTCTTCTTCTTAGAATGATAAGCAGTCTTTTAAGTTATGTACATCATCTATCTTTGAGCACCAACTCAAAATGAGGCTACAACCTCTACTTTAACAAGCTGCAACTTGTAGAGGGCACCAACCCTCAAGATTCTCTAGCACCCACTAGAAAGAAGCATATTTTCTCCTTATGATCTCCAGCACCAACTGAATGGAAGCACCTACTTCCACTTATACAAGCACCAACTTGCACAAAGAAAACTCTTCATTTTCCCCAACACCAACTTGCACACATAAAACTCTTCATTTTCCCAAACACCACCCTACCTCCCTATTTTCTAGCCACAACTAGATGAAAGATACAACTCCCATTATTCAAGCACCAACTTGAATAACATAGGACAAAAATCCTCCCTAGCACACCTTACCACCCTGATTATAAATCTTTGCTTGAATAATACCTTACAACAATACACATATTTCAACACTTACCACTTCTTCTCTGTTCTGCAATTTTGCTCTGCTTCTGTCTGTTCATGCTTGGCTCCACTTGTTGTCTCTTTTTTGTTCTGTAATTCTACTCTGCTTCTGTCTGTTCATACTTGCCTCCACTTTCTATCTCTTTCCATCTGATTTTTCTCTATTCTTCTCATGCTCTTAGGTTCTTGTACATTCTTCTCTTTTCACCATTTTTGCTCTGTCCAGCTTATGTTCTTCATTTCTGAATTTGTTCTCTCTCTATTCATACTGTAATTTTCATTACATATAGTTCAACTCATTTTACAGAGAAACGACAACCTCACTCTGTCACACCATTTTTCTTTTATGTATACTCTCATAATCTGTTACACTACGAATCTCAAACGCCCAAGAACAATGATTTAGTTAGTATAACTGAATCGTAACTAATCAAGAAATCACGAATTGAAACAACAACCCTTCGATCAGAATGTCTATTTAATCAGCGTCATTGGATTATACACGCAAAGGCTTTTTGACTTTTCAATGTGTAAAATACAATGTCGACAGATTTGAACGATTGAGATCTTGATGGAGGACGAAGCCAAAGATCAATGGTTCGAATTACATCGGGTCCTCGCGAACTATACCCATGCGAACTAGCACCGGGCGCAAAAATTCCTCTCCATGTAACCACTGATTGTGACCACACACCAATCAAAAAGGCGCTTCGTGACTTCGCATGTTGGATATTCTGTTGTGAATCAACCTGACTCCCCAACTCCCAAAACTACGAGGTAGAGCCCAATGACGCTAGCTCCTTCCCCTATTCTCCACTAATGTGACCATTGGTTGTGACTTGGGGCCAAGCACTTCGAGACTTCACGTTTAGCGAACTTGTGAATTAGCTCTCCTCCTTTCTCCGATGTCTGAACTTTCAAACTTCACCGTGTTAGATCAACGGTCCACAACCCTCTGTGATCCGATGACCCAGATCTCCTCTTCGCACTTCGCGATGTCGGAAGTTAGCAATTCCTTTCTTCCGTTTCTCAATTCTCGATTCTCCGTTCTCGTCCGATCGACGACCCACAACTTTCCTCAATCCAATGGTCCAGATCTCATCAGGACTTTGTGTTTCTGGACTTTGGAGATGGCCCTCGCTCTCTTTTGTTAACTTCTGTTTGTTTACATGCACCGATATGAATGTGCGCCATAGATTTATCATCTACGATAATCAACGGTCCCTGATGTAGTTTCTTTCAAACCTGTTTCTCGCGATTCCTTCTTTCCTTATCACCATTCTCAATTGACATCAATGACAACATTGACAACACACCAAACAATGAATGCACCAACACACACACACACCATTTAGTGAGTTCAAAAGAATAGAATGCACACATATATTTTAATTAATTATTTTTTTACAAAAATTCAATTCATAATCTCGAAATCAAATATTTTTTATAATAATATTGATTTTTGTAATTTTGTTATTGTCTTTTGATATAATGATTGCATTAATGTGTCATCCAACAGATTACACCTCTATTATTTGTAACAATGTAAATCATCCATATATCAATTAATCAATAACACAACATTTTACAGCATTTGACAATGTGATAAAATAAGAAACCCATTTTATTATATATGAATAAGAGGCCCATCATCATACAAAATGAAACAATGTAAAGGTCCATAATAATAAAAATGCAACCAATATGTAAGTATTACACTTATTGGTAACCTATCAACATCCAATTATACATTAAACAAAATGTCAATATGTAACTGTTACACTTATTTGTAACATGTCCTCAAGCAATTGGGACAATATGTCGAGTACATTAAACAAAATCATTGATTTTCACAGACAAATATTCCAAAACATACAATTTGTAGTAACATTCAATTATATTGATTGACATTCATCACTCGATCTCCATGCATGCATCATTTCTTTATCACTTGTAGGCAATATTGTAATTTGATTATTTAACCTATTGTTTTTTTGATCAACTTGTTTTTTATGTTCCGCCTCTTCATGTTCCATCTACAAACATAGAAATAAAGTGTGATAGGTATATTTGCATTTATATAGTAGAATATACATGATTCTATAAATCAAAAGGTGTACCATAGCAGCTATTGTTTCATAAACAATACACATTCTTTCGAAGCCATGCTATATGTAGTCTCTCAAAATCTCTTATGTGGGATACACTTTCTATTTTTTTTTTGCATGTTTAATACGCAATTACAAAGCATAATCAATATAAAGATTTATTGTTGTTCCATTAATTATAAAACAAGGGAAGTTAGACAACACAACTACTTACAAATTGTTCAATTAAACGTTGACACTTCAACATATACTCACAACCCATATTTAACCTAATGTCAATCAATTATTCGTTTGGATCTTCTTCGTATGTTTTCACTTATTAGAAGACATCCATGGATGAATGTAAATTAACTATTTAAATATAAATATCACAACAAATATGAAATCTTAAGTAAAGATGAAACCATAAGTACTCACAAAGTTTGTGATCAACACTTTCTTCATTGTCTTGTGTTATGTGCTAAATGGGTTCCATTTTATTTTTCTTCTTTGCAACAAAACAATTGAAAATTAATATTCCATGCGATAATTAAATTCGATGTACATTAAACAATAAATCAATAATTACAAACCACTAGTGCATGTTGGTGTTAGGATGACTCCTCCTATGATGCAATTATGTTCATTTCTTTCACCATCTCCTTGTATAATTTTTTGGACATGCCTACTAGCATATATTGGTTTTCTCCTTATTTTTCCATTGAAATTTACATAAAAAATATAGCAAAAAAAATCAATTTGGTAATTTTTTGGACATTATAGAAAAACATGTTTAATAATAATAGTTTTTAAATTATTATTTTTTGTTATTGTATTGATCTGGATTTAGGAGCGGAACGAACTGATTAACAAACTTAATACAATAAACACAGAGATATGAAGAACAACACATATATCCAGTGAACAATATCTTCTCTTGAATAAATGAAATAGGCTGAAAATGTAAGACTACAGAATTGAAACACTTGCTCGAATGGTGGTAGCTATCTCTGAGAAGAGATGTGGTTGCTACATGCATATGTCTAAGCATAATGATTACAATGAGACTTCAGAGACCTTTTTGTTATTACTCATGAATTTCGAAACCCTAGACATCCAAAAACCTAACCCTAGGAGATGAAACACCAAAAGTTATGTGGGCCCCTATGAATAAATTGGTACCTCAACTTCCTGGGGTCGTAACTTTTGCATACAACCTCTGTTTTAGGTGCGTAATAGCCCGTTGGAAAGGTCTTTTTAGAGAACTACACATTACGTCGTCAAACTCTGACTTTGTCTATAGTTTGATTGTGGCGAGCCAAAAAAACATTGTTTAAGGCCCCAAAACGACCCTAGAAGTACAACAAGAAATGTTGACATGAAAACATACAAAATAAGTCATTTGGATTAGGTGGGATGCCACCAATATCCACCTGGAAGATGTGTAGGGATTCAGACAACCCCAGAAGTGTAGAACCTACAATTACAAAGAAGTACAAAAGAACATGTTGAATTAAAAACTGTCAAGAGGAGCCAGTTGGAATAGGTGGGTGGCCACCAATATCCACTTGGATTAGTACTCCTCCCTTAGGAAGCAATGGTCTTCATTGTGTTGGGTTGCCCCATTAGGTCAGGAAACTTCTGTTGAATTTGGCCCCGAGTGAGCCACTTTCCTTGGTGTAGGAGTTTCCCTACCTTGACAACCCGATAAAGTTGGATCCTCTGTTGGTGAGTGCCCTTCACCTGTGTGTCCACTATCTGATCAGTGGATGTTTGTTCCATGCAGTCAGGGTTGAGCTTTGTTGGTGTCATTGTTGGCATATTTACAGACAGAGGGTACAGTATGCTTGTTTTTCATTGATGGCAAGATCAACATGACGAGAGTATACTTGTTTTCCAATGATAGCAAGATAAGCAGCGCAACGATAATGGCATGGAAAGAACAGAAGCATAAGCTCAATAGTGAAGAGAAATAGTGATCGTTGGATCACCCATCCCAAATTATCGATGGTCGTCAGATCTGAAATCAGATAGGAGGAAGCGCAGATGAGGAGATCAGATCTCAACCGTTAGATCTGAGTGCATAGACCAACAACGGTTGGATCCTAAGGAAAGTGCACGAGACAAGTTTCGAAGTCTGCGGAGTCGTCCATCTTCAGAGATGACACGTGGCGAAAGATAAACATTTCGCTGACGCACGAGTTGGAGAAGTCAAAGGTAGAGTTGTAGGAACTCATGAAGTGCGAAGTCGAGACATGATCTGAGTCGTCGGATCGAGGAGAGATCTGGACCGTTGATTGTCCAGAGAGATGAGACACGAAGTCGCAAAACAATCATGGTCGTTGGAGCCAGAGGACACGTGGTGAGCAATTGGAATTTTGTTGACTTGCACATTGGAGGAGTCGAAGGAGCATGGTGTGAAAACTCGCAATACGCGAAGTCGCGAAACAATTCTAGTCATTGAAGCCAGAGGACACATGGTGAGCGATTGGCATATTGTTGACTTGCACATTAGAGGAGTCAAAGGAATATGACACAGAAACTCACGACATGTGAAGTTGTGAATTGATCTGGACCGTCGGATCACCAAAGTTCTAGATCGTTGATCTGACAAGCGAAGCGCTTGAATGTTTGGCCTGTGAGTATAGCCAAGGTCACATTGTCGAAGGATGAAGGGAGGAGCTAGCACCTTGCCAAGATCCATTTTGGAGTTTCACAAGTTGGGAATTATGAGGCAATTCATAGCAGGAAATCGTGAAATCGCTACATGATCACAGTCGTCCATCAAAGGGAGAGATCTAAACCATTGATCCGATATGGATTATTTCAGATATCACGACTTGGGAGAGTCGAGACAAGTCATACCAAGATCCCTGAAGTCGCAAGTCGCGAAGTGCCTTCTGGATAAGTGCTTAGTCACAACTAGTGGTCATATGAGAGGAAGGAGCTAGCCCATCTAAGCTCCATTTCAAAGATCGCAACATGGGAGAGTTGAGATGTCTCATCACAAGATCACTTGAAACGCGAAATCACTTTATGTTTAGCATTCAATCACAACAAGTGGTCATATGAGATACACGCGAGACCTTGCGGATGTAATCCAACGGTCATGATTATTTGAGAATCTGAACGAAGGGCCATTGTTTCACTTCACGGTTAATTGATCAATTACAATTCAATTAGTTGTACTTAATCATAGTTCTTGGACGTTTGGCAATTCAGTGGCTGATGAGTTTCTTTGGAGATTTGAGTTGTAACTGAAGTGGTGGAGAGCATAAAAGAGAAATGATATGAATATATGAGGTGGGTTGTTCTCACTGAAAAATGAGTTGAACTGGGATAAAGAAAAATCACAGTACGCACAGTGTGAGATCAAACTCAGAGATGAGAAACAGAAGTTGAACAGAACAAAAAAGGTGAAGAGCGCAGAATGAACACATACCAAAGAGCTTGAGAGGAACAGAGAAAGAACATATAGAAAGAGATAGCAAGTCAAGTCAAGTCAAGTATGAACAGAGCAGAAGAATAGTGAAGCAGAGAAGAATTGCAGAACAAAGAAGAAGTGGTAAGAATTGACATACCTGTATTTTTGGTTATTCAATCATTTATTTATAACTAGGGAGGTAAGGTGGTGCTAGGGAGGACTATAGTCCTCTATTATTCAAGTGGCGCTTGAATACTCGAAGTTGAAGCTTTCATCTAGTTGTGGCTAGAAAACAGGGTGGCAGGGTGGTGCTTGGGAAAACACAGAGTTTTATGTATGCAAGTTGGTGCTTGTATAAGTGGAAGTAGGTGCTTCCATCCAATTGGTGTTGGAACACTCAAGGAGTTGGTGCTTCCTTCTAGTGGGTGCTAGAGAAACCAGAGAGTTGGTGCTCTCAGCAAGCTGCGGCTTGCAAAACTAAAGTGGTAGCCTCATTTTGAGTTGGTGCTCAAAGATAGATGATGTACAGAACTTAAAAGATTGCCTATCATTCGAAGAAGAAGAGGTTTTCTCCCTTTATGGGTTTCCTCGTGAAAATTTGTCTCTGTGTATATCTTATGTGTGATTAATGTTTATTATTTATGTTTTTCATATCTTGTATAATATTGATGATCACTTGGAAGAGATTAAAAATTGTTTGAATATTCATAAATTGTTTAAGCACAGTAACAATTAATTCACCACCCCCCCCCCTCTCAGTTGTCTTAGTAATTTCAACAATTGGTATCAGAGCGGGTTCCTTTTATTTAAAGGTAGATCTGTAAGCTTAAACATGACAAGTCATGAAGGGAATTCAACCAATAAGCCTCCTTTGTTTGATGGAACAAAGTTTTCCTTCTGGAAGGTTAGAATGAGAACATACATAATGGCCTTAGGTGTTGATGTTTGGGATGTAGTAGAACCTAGATATATAAAGCCTGTTGTGCTAGCTTCTAAATATGATAAGTTATAATTTAGTTTCAATGCAAAGGCAATGAATGCTATCTTGAATGGACTTGCTGAAGATAAGTTTGTAAAGGTGATGTATCTTGAATCTGCCAAAGCAATGTGGGATAAAATTATTAGTAGTTATGAAGGAAATGAGAAAGTAAAAGATGCCAAACTTCAAACATATAGATTGAAATTTGAACAACTAAAGATGAATGAAGATGAAACAGTTAGCAAGTATTTTTTAAGAGTTGAAGAACTTGTGAATGCCATGAAAGGTCTTGGTGAGAAGATTGAAGAATCATTTTTAGTTCGGAAGATTTTAATATCTCTGCTTGATAAATTTAATCCAAAAATTTCTACAATAGAAGAACTAAATGATCTTAAAACTATGTCCATTGATCAACTCCTAGGAACACTAACTACATATGAAATGAGAATTAGTAAAGAAAAATCCATTACTAGAGAAGCATCTTTTAAAGCAAACAAGAATACTGATTCAGAACTAGATGATATTGAGGCAAAATTTGTGAGAAGATTAAATAAATGATCAGACAAATACCAAGGCAAGTTGCCCTTCAAATGCTTTAACTGTGGTAAAATAGGTCATTTTGCATCTAAGTGTCCTCACCAGAAAAGGGACCAGAACTCTGATGATGAAAATAAATACAAATTTAAGAAATATGGTAAAAAGAAAAGTTTGTGTGCAAACAATGACAACTCCTCAGAAGACATAGATAGTGATTCATCCTACGAAGACAAAGTGAATGATTTTATAATTATGGCTATGGGAGATCTTGATGATGAACACACATGAGGTGACATGGATGACGATGAAGCTGATCTGGATATGGAAGGTGAATTAATCAGTGCTTTGGAAGAAATTGACAGACTCATATTTAAGAAGAGAAAACAAAAACAATTGTTGATACAGTTTAAAATGAATGGTAAAAAACCTGATGAAGATTTTTTCTTGATAAAAGTGGAGTTAGAAGAGGCAAAGAAAATATATGACATTCTAAAACAACGGTTATCAGAGAAGAAAAGGAGATGTGAAGCCTTAGAAGAAGAGATAGTAAAAACTAGAAAAGAGATGGAGAAGTTAACACATTGTATCACCAAAATATGTCAAGTATTAAAGCATCATAATGATTAACCTCCATTCTAAATCAACAAAGGAATCCAAAGTTGAACGCTGGCTTGGGCTATGAAGAAGGATCAAGTAGTGATTATCTAAGTAATACAGAATCCATCAAGCTTGTCAAATCTACAATCATTGACAACAACCACTCTGCAGAAACAAAGAAAGAAAATCAGCCACCAAGAAGAAATGAAAGAAAAAGTACCAAAACCGAATTTGTAGATCAAAGAAATTATCAGCATGGAAGAAATCGACCCGCTCAAAGAAGACAGTCTTTTTCCAGGTACAACGGATTTTTCTATGGATATTGTTTTTTCTATTCTAACGTTGGACACAAAGCTATAACTTGTTCTTTAAGATTTAGATATGAGCAATCAAGATACTCAAGGAATAATTATCTGCCACAACAAAGATCGAGATAGCCAAGAAACAAACAACCACAGACTATAAATCATGTGATGGCTGGAAAAGGACCCAGGTGAAACATAACAACAATTATGAGCATAACAATCATTATGATCTATTATTTAGTGAACTAGAATGTTACGTCTGCCATAACTATGGACACAACATTGCAGATTGTCACTTAAGGAATTATAAGCCAGATTTGAATCTCACTGCTGAAAATTTCAAGGTTTGGAAGAAGAAAGAAGATGACAAGTGTAGACTAGTTTTATCAACACAAAGATAAAAGAATCCCTGGTATATTGACAGTGGATGTTCCAAACATATGATTGGGGACAAAAGTAAGTTTCTAACTCTGAGTGAAAGCAAATAAGAGAATGTAACTTTTGGAAATGATGCACCAGGAAAAATAAAAGGTAAAGGAATAGTAAGTCTAAGTAATGGCAAAGGAAAATCTCAAGATGTGTTGTTTGTAGATGGTTAGAAACATAACCTACTAAGTGTCAGTCAAGTTTGTGATAGAGGATGTGAAGTTGTTTTTACTTCTAAAGATTGTAAAATAAAGTCTGTGAATTCGGGATAGTTGGTTGCAAAAGGGATAAGAACAGAAAACAATGTCTATGTGTTAAAAGAAGAAAAAGAAGAATGTCAATTAAGCAACTATGATGAAAGTTGGCTATGGCATAGGAGACCCAAACACCTAAATTTTGATCATATAATCAAGCTTAAAAACAATGGGGCAGTAAAAGATCTTCCAAAGATATCAAAACCATATGACTTTGTTTGTAAACCTTGCCAGATAGAAAAGCTTACTCGGACACAGTTCAAATCTAAAAACTTTCCTTCAACAGAAAAACCTCTCCAGTTAGTACATATGGACTTATGTGGACTATCAAGAAAAAAAGGTACAGGAAAAGAAAACTATTTTATGTTGATTATTGATGATTATTCTACACTAACATGGGTTGCATTTTCGAAGGAAAAATCTGAAGCATTTGAAAAATGCAAAGTGTTTAAGGCTCTAACTGAGAATCAAACAGGAAAAAGATTGAAGGCAGTAAGGTCTGATAGAGGAGGAAAGTTTAGTTCATGGAAATTCAAAGAGTTATGTGATAAACATGGAATCAAACGAGAATACACTATTCCAAGGACTCCACAGCAAAATGGAGTAGTTGAGAGGTAGAATAGATCAGTTCAGCAGATGGCAAGATCAATGATGAATGAAAGGAATATTGCTCAGACATATTGGGTGGAAGCAATCCATACAACTGTTCATATCCTTAACAAAGCTCATCTCAAGCCACGCAGTGACAAGACTCCTTATGAACTATGGTTTGGAAGACCTGCTTCAATCAAGCATTTTAAAGTCTTTAGGTGCAAATGTTACATCAAGAATAATGATGAAAATATTGGCAAATATGATGACAGGGTTGATGAAGGTATCTTCTTAGGTTATTCTACAAACAATAAAAGATACAGATGTTATAATAAGAGGCTGCATAAATTGGTTGATTGTATTGACATAAAAGTTGATGAAGAAATCCCAATACGTAATGTAAGTAGTGTTGAACCAAGCACAAAAGATATAGTTGAAGTTGAAGATGAACAGGTCCAAGGATCATAAATAGAAGAATCTGAATCAGATGAAGACACAAATACTCACGCTGACACAGATTAGAAGAAAGAAACAAAAACACCTCTCAGAATAGTTAGAAAGAATCATCCTAAAAATCAGATAATTGGAGATATAAATAAAGGAGTTCAGACAAAAAAGAAATTCATTAAAGACTCAAAACAATCTCAGGTTGTTTTTCTATCTATGATTGAACCTAAAAATTTTGATGAAGCCAACAAGCATGATGATTGGGTTAGTGCTATGAATGAAGAGCTTGATCAGATTGAGAAGAACAATACTTGGGAGCTTTTTCCTAGACCTGAAGATAAGAATGTAATAGGCTCCAAATGGGTGTTCAAGAATAAAATGAATAACAAAGGACAAGTTGTTAGGAATAAAGCCAGATTGGTTTGTAAAGGGTATGCACAAGTTGAAGGACATGATTTTGATGAAACCTTTGCCCCAGTGGCAAGATTGGAAGGCATCTGAATGTTTCTTACATATTCATGTCATAAGAACTTTAAAGTTTATCAAATGGATGTTAAGTCAGCATTTCTTAATGGAGATCTAGATGAAGAAATATATATGGAGCACCCTGAAGGATTCTAATTGAGAGATAATCTTGAATATGTCTGCAAGTTGAAGAAGGATTTATATGGACTGAAACAAGCACCACGAGCTTGGTATTATAAACTGGACAAATTTTTACAAGACAAAGGGTTCAAGAAAGGTATTCTTGACAACAATCTATACATTAAGTCTGAAAGTGATGATTTACTAGTTGTTTTGGTTTATGTAGATGACATTATTTTTTGTTGTACTAATGATTCTTATGTCCAGTGGTTTGCTAATTCTATGCAAACAGAGTTTGAGATGTCCATGATAGGAGAACTGTCATATTTTCTTGGTTTACAAGTAAATCGGAGTTCTGCAGGAATTTTTATCTCTCAAGAAAAATATTTGAAAGGGATGCTGAAGTTTCAGACGAAAGATTCTTCTCCTGTTAGTACACCTATGGTGGTTGGTTGCAAGCTCAGTAAGGATGATATTTCACCTGATGTTGATCAAAGGACATATCGATCAATGATAGGCATTCTTTTGTACATCACAACATCTCGTCCTAATATAATGCAAGTTGTTGGAATGGTAGGTCGTTATCAGTCTGCTCCTAAACAGATTTAATTAGTAGTTGTAACAAGGATATTCAAATACTTGAAAGGAACAATGACTTATGGTCTGTGGTATCCTAGAAATCAGAATTTTCAATTAAATGCTTATTGGGAAAATTGTGTGGATGAGAGAAAGAGCACCAGTGGAGGTGCATTATTCCTGGGTGACTCGTTAGTAACATGGATTAGTAAAAAACAAGGATCTATTTCCTTATCAACTACAGAGGTAGAATACATTGTTGTTGCTACTTGTTACACTCATATTTTATGGATGATACAAACTCTTGCATATTTGAAGGTAACTTATATTGATCCCATCCCACTTCACTATGATAACACCAGTGCCATTAGTGTCTCCAAGAATCCTGTACTTCATTCAAAGACTAAGCATATATCAATAAAATATAATTTTCTCAGAGAACAAGTTACAATCATAGTTGTTCAGTTGAATTATATTCCTTCCACGGAATAGATAAATGACATCTTTACTAAACCGTTAGCAACAACACCTTTTGGATATCTTCATCAGAAGTTGGGGGTTATATCTGCTTTCGTCTAATCTGTTTACCTTGTGAGGGGGAGTATGCGCTTGTTTCATATCTGATACCTTTGAGATGTACTACAACATCTCAGGGGGAGCGTATTTCTTCTTTGACATTGAAGTCAAAGGGAGAGAAAGTGTGGTAATGGTAAGGATGCTACAGTGTGTAAGGATGCTACAGTGGTATGGTTGGATGTTCAAGCAGAGTAGTGCAGTTCTTCAGCTTCATTCTTCAGGTTCTTCAAGGTTGCCATCAATGCCAAAGGGCAAGATTGTTGGCATATATACAGACAAAAGACAAAGTATGCTTGTTTGTCATTGATGACAAGATCAACACGACGAGAGTATACTTATTTGCCAATGATGGCAAGATCAACAACGCAATGATAATGGCATGGAAAGAACAGAAGCGTAAGCTCAACAGTGATCGTTGGATCACCCATCCCGAATTCCCGATGGTTGTCAGATATGAATTCAGACAGGAGGAAGCACAGATGAGAAGATCATATCTCAGTCGTTAGATCTGAGTGCATAGACCAACAACGGTTGGATCCTAAGGAAAGTGCATGAGACAAGTTTCGAAGTCATCGAAACTGTCCATCTTCAGAGATGACACGTGGCGAAAGATCAGCATTTCGCTAACTCGGGAGTTGGAGAAGTCAAAGGCAGAGTTGTAGGAACTCACGAAGTCCGAAGTCGCGACATGATCTGAGTCGTCGAATCGAGGAGAGATATGGACCGTTGATTGTCCAAGGAGATGAGATGTGAAGTCACAAAACAATCCTGGTCGTTGGAGCCAGAGGGCATGTGGCGAGCGATTGGAATTTTGTTGACTTTCACATTGGAGGAGTCAAAGGAGCGTGGTGTGCAAACTCGCGATACACAAAGTCGCGAAACAATCTTGGTCATTGAAGCCAGAGGACACATGGCGAGCAATTGGCATTTCGCTAACATGCACATTAGAGGAGTCAAAGGAATATGACACTGGAACTCGTGACATGCGAAGTCACGAATTGATCTAGACCATCGGATCACCAAAGTTCTAGATTGTTGATCTGACAAGCGAAGTGATTGAATGTTTGGCTCGTGGTCATAGCCAAGGTCACATCGTCGAATGATGAAGGGAGGAGCTAGCACGCTGCTAAGCTCCATTTCAGAGTTTCGCAAGTTGGGAGTTATGAGGCAACTCATAGCAGGAAATTACAAAACGCGAAATCGCGACATGATCACAGTCGTCCATCAAAGGGAGAGATTTGAACCGTTGATCCGATATGGAGTATTTCGGATATCGCGACTTGGGAGAGTCGAGACACCTCATACCAAGATCCCCGAAGTCGCAAGTCACGAAGGCCTTTTGGATAAGCGCTTAGTCACAACTAGTGGTCATATGAGAGGAAGGAGCTAGCCCAGCTAAGCTCCATTTCAGAGATCACGACATAGGAGAGTCAAGATGTCTCATCAAAATATCACTCGAAACGCAAAATCGCGAAATCACTTTATGTTTAGCATTCGGTCACAGCCAGTGGTCATATGGGATAAACGCGAGACCCTGCGGATGTAATCCAACAATGTTGATTATTTGAGAATCTGATCAAAGGGCTACTGTTTCACTTCACGGTTAATTGTTCAGTTACGATTCAGTTAGTTGTACTAAATCATAGTTCTTGGACGTTTGGTGATTCAGTGGCTGATGCATTTCTTTGTAGATTCAAGGTGTAACTGAACTGGTGGAGAGCATAAAAGAGAAATGTTGTGACTGTGCGAGGTGGGTTGTTCTCACTGAAAAATGAGTTGAATTGGGAGAAAGAAAAATCACAGTACGCACAATGTGAGATCAAACTCAGAGATGAGAAACATAAGTTGAACAGAACAGAAAAGGTGAAGAGAGCAGAATGAACACGTACCAAAGAGATTGAGAGGAACAGAGAAAGAACAGATAGAAAGAGACAACAAGTCAAGTCAAGTATGAATAGAGCAGAAGAATAGTGAAGCAGAGAAGAATTGCAGAACAAAGAAGAAGTGGTAAGAATTGACATACCTGTATTTTTGGTTATTCAATCATTTATTTATAACTATGAAGGTAGGGTGGTGCTAGGGAGGACTATAGTCCTCTGTTATTCAAGTTGGTGCTTGAATACTAGAAGTTGAAGCTTTCATCTAGTTGTGGCTAGAAAACAGGGTGGCAGGGTGGTGCTTGGGAAAACATAGTTTTATGTATGCAAGTTGGTGCTTGTATAAGTGGAAGTAGGTGCTTCCATCCAGTTGGTGATGGAACACTCAGGGAGTTGGTGTTTCCTTCTAATGGGTGCTAGAGAAACCAAAGAGTTGGTCCTCTCAACAAGTTGCATCTTGCAAAACTGAGGTGGTAGCCTCATTTTTAGTTGATGCTCAAAGATAGATGATGTACAAAACTTAAAAGGCTGCCTATCATTCGAAGAAGAAGAGGTTTTCTTCCTTTATGGGTTTCCTTGTGAAAATATGTCTCTGTGTATATCTTATGTGTGACTGATAATCATTATTTATGTTGTTCATATCTTGTATAATATTGATGGTCACTTGGAAGAGATTAAAAATTGTTTGAATAGTCATAAATTGTTTAAGCACAGTAACAACTGATTCACCCCCCCCTCTCAGTTGTCTTAGTAATTTCAACAGTCATTTGTTCTGTGATCTCTGAGGTGTTTAATAATGGTGGAAAATATGGTCGAAGGAGGTCCACATTTAACACTGGGTGCAAGCCAAGGAAGGGTGGAGTGTTGAGCTCAAAAACATTTCCTTGGTGATAGTGTAAAGCCCATAACAAAGTGGGCAGAACTTCTAATGGGGCCTTGTAAGATGCTCATTCTGCAAATGTAATCAGAGTTTGTCACCAACCTGAAACTAGTGTGGTACCCTGTGTTGATCATGGCGTTGCTTGTACTTAGCATTGACTTTCTGCAAAATCTCATGGACTTGTTGGCGAATGTGTTGAATCTGCTCAATGAATCTGGTGGCTTTGTCGGTATTACACTAAACATGGGAAGAGTTTGTCTGTGTGGTGGAAAGAGGTAGTGCAACATCAATGGAACCCAAGGGTTGGAATCCCAGCCCCACTTGAAATGGGTTATGCTTGATAGAGCTATGGAGAGCCATGTTGTAACTGTGTCGAACATAGGGGAGACTCTCATCCCATGTACACAAATGCTTAGAGTTGTACATGCACAAGATCTACACAATTATCTGATTGATGACCTATGTTTGGTCGTCTGTTTAGGGGTGGAAAGCAGTGGATTTAGTGAGCTTGGTGTCCAACAGTGACCAGAGACTCGATCAAAATGTGTTGAGGAACCTGATGTCCTGGTCAGAGATGATGGTTTGTGGTATCCCAAGATGGACCCACACTCGTTTGAAGAAGAGCTTCACAATATCTGTCATTGTGATATTCTTCTTGCAGGTTGTGAGGATGGCCATCTTCGAAAATCGACCAATGACCACAAATACACAATCATTGCCTTGCTTCGTGGACGAAAGGCTAGACACGTAATCCATTGAGATGGATTCCCGAGGCTTCTCGGGAGTAGGAAGAGAGGTGTATAAGCCTTTATTCTTGATGGATGACTTGGAAATGGCATAGGCAGTGCAAGATCTTATATACATGCTGACGTCCTATTGAAGTTTTGGCCAATAAAAATGTTTCTGTAGAACAACCACAGTTTTCTCCATGCAAAAAATGTCCTGCCATCCGACTGTAGTGGGCTTCCCAAATCATCTTTGCACGCTCACTTGCAGGAACACAGAGATCGCCTAGATGGCATAACAATCGATCCTAAATGTGAAAATCGGTGATAGTTGCACTTGTACCTAAGAGCTGATAGGTGGTGGAAAAGTCTGGATCTTGCTGATAAAGTTGGGGCCACTCAGATGCCTCATGTCCACAAAAATGGAGCACAGTGGTGAGTGCAGCCACGAGAGGTTGACTGAGGCAACCAGTGACACGATTTGAGCTCTATGTCTTATACTTGATGTTGAGCTGGAACTATTGTAGGTAGGTGGACCACTTATATTGGCGATCGTTCTGCAATTTCCCCTGTGTCTGTATGAATTGCAGAGGCTTGTGATCAGTGTGGATGATTATCTCCTTTCCGAGAATGTAATGTTTCCATTGACGACATGTTTGTACAATGGAATACATTTCCTTGTCATAGGTGGGGTATTTCCGGATAGTAGTTGAGACTGTCTCAATATGGTATGCCATTGGATGACCATGTTGAGTGAGAACTGCACCTAAAGCATAGTCAGATGCATCAGTTTCAATCTCGAACGATTGTTGCAGATCGAGAAAGGAGAGTATTGGAGTTAAGCACAAGCAATGCTTCAGATCATTGAATGCTCCTTGTTGTTCCTTCCCCCACACAAATTTTTCCCTGCCACCGCCCTTGGTCACTTGGCTAAGGGCCCATGCAATATGGGAGAATCCCAACATGAACCGTTGGTAGAAGTTGGCCAGTCCCAAGAAGCTCTGAAGCTCGCTTAGTGTGGTCAGGGCTGGCCAGTCACAGATGACTTGGATCTTAGTTGGATAAACATGTACCCCATGCTCATCAACAATGTAGCCCAAGTATTGGAGCATGTTCAAGCCAAATGAGCATTTTTCCAAGTTGGCATATAACTTGTTTTGTCACAGAGTGCTCAAAACCTGATGAATATGCCGCATGTGCTCCTCCCAAGTTCTGTTGAAGATGAGGATGTCATCCAAATATACCACCATAAAAGAGTTGGTGAAGGGCCTCAATACATCATCCATCAACCTCATGAAAGTGGTTGGTGCATTTGTTAAGCCAAAGGGCATGACCAACCATTCAAAGAGACCTTTAGATTTGAAAGTTGTCTTACAGACATCAATTGGTTCGATGGGAACCTGGTGGTAGCCATATTTTAGGTCAGTCTTGTAGAAGAACTTTGCCCCCTTGAGTTGTTCAAGAAGGTCATCAATCTTGAGAATCAGGTATCGGTTCCTGATTGTGATTTTGTTTAATGCTTAATAATCAATGCAAAGTCGCTAAGTCTCATCCTTCTTCTACACCAGTGAAATCAAGCTTCCGCAAGGGGAGGAGTTTGGTCTGATGTGCCCCTTTTGAAGAAGCTCTTGGATCTGACGCTTGATTTCATCATTTTCCATCAGGGAATGACGATAGACTGGTCCATTAGGCAGAGGTGCACTAGGGTCAGATCAAATGGATGCTTAACTTGGCAGTGCTTCGGTACCCTGGTGGGTGAAGAGAAGATGTCTTTGTACTCTTCCACGATCATGTCCACTTGCTTTGGTTGCAAAGAGAGACTCTATGTAGAGGCCACGGATGTGGCGACGACCTTCTGCTTACTGTGAGCATGGATCACAAAGAAGACGAACTTCCCGATCTGTGAAATGACCTTAATACATTGCTTAGCATAGATTAAAGAAATAGTGGTAGACAACGCTACCTCTGGTATCCTATACAATTGTCTACCCAAAGTAATAATAACACTACAGGGTCTAGACTCATACACAACATGACGCTTCTACAAATATGGTTGTCCTAAAAGAACATCACAAACTTCAAGGGGCGAAATATCACACAATATCTCGTCTTTGAAAGGATTGATGTCGTAGCGCAGATGACACTATTGGCTGACACGAAGATCTCTTCCTTGGCGAAGCCAACCAATGGCGTAGGGCTATGGGTGCGGTGTTGTCGGCAGGTCCAATTGCTTGACAACCTCTGTTGAGATCAGGTTCTTCTGACTGTCGCTATCGACAATGAAATTAAGCGGAGCCGCCTTTACCCACATCTATGAGTGAAAAAGGTGTTCCCCTTCCTCTGGTTCTTTTGGTTCACTCGGTTGGATTTTGGTGGTAGTGATAGTGGAACCGGGTTCAACATCGATAATTTTCTTCACTCCTTCTGGATTTGATTCAGAGTCAGAATAAACCTCAGACTCGGATGCCTTCAACTTGGCCACAAGTGATTGCTTGGAGCGGCATTCTTCATTGTTGTGCCAAGGGATTTTATGGTATTCACACCATTTTCCCGTATCCTTCTTCGTCTTTTCATTGCCCTTCTTGTTTTGCGACTTGGATTGGTTTCCCTGAGAGTGGTCATCTTTGCTCTGTGCCTTGTCGTGTGGGTTGGGGCCGCTTTTGCCCTGCTTCAACTGTGAGGAGTTAGCAAATCCAAACTCTCGCCTCTTCTTCTTAAATTTATGCTTGATTTTGATAGCATATCTATAAGCCGTACCCAATGAGGCGATGTCCAGAAACTCCAGTTATGTTTGAATGTATCTATGAAAACAACCGCGATATTTGAGCACCAGATGTCGCTCAGAGTCTTTGATACCCAATTTGGTGCGCAGGGTATGGAAAATATTGGTGAAATCTGGCACTGTCTGATCCCTTTCTTAACGTAGGGTGGTCCATCAAGTGTAGTGGTCCCTTTCTTAACGTAGGGTGGTCCATCGAGTGTACTGGTGGTACACTTGTTCTTGGAGATACAAAGAGTTGGAGGGTCATATCTACAACTACAGTTGAGGAATCTCTTCTTATGAGCTTATTATTCCCATATCTATAGATTTGCAACATTTTTCAAGAGTTTGGAGGCCAGAACAAGTAGGGTCGAATTTCCTAGGAGGATTTCTAGCCAAAGAGGGGCGCAACTCATCCATGACAACCACCCAGAAGATAGAAGGAAAATAAATTGATCTTTCTGATCTTGCATGCTGCTTTTGGGAGTTCATGAGAGCCCATCTCTCACTATTTCCATTGTATCTTGGAGCTATTCTCAGCCACACATATTATTCTTCCATCTCTATTCCAGATTTGGTCATCTCTTGTAATGAGGTAAACTATATATTTAAATATATATTTGGTCATCTTGGGTTATCTCTTTACATTATTCTTGTATATCCTTTATTGCTACATTTCAGTCATTTGTTGCTATAAAAACTCTATAACCAAACCCCAATGCAATTTGGAAGGCAAGACAATAAACTCTTTGACAAAAACCCACATTCAGAAAAACAATAATTTACAATATTCCTGGTAAATCTACTTGGGAATAATATAGTGGTATCATAGCACAAATCATGCCATCTTGTGAGGATTGCTAATGGAAGTGTTATCCCCATTTTTTGGATAACTAAGGAGATGATGTCTCGAGGCCCTCAGGTTGCAGATATGGAGTGCCAAGAGATTACATGACCAACAGTACCCCTTTGCACAGATGGAAAACCCACTCACCACCACATATGGTCACAAGTTTACAGATAGTATCCACCACACCAGTTAGAGGACCTTGAATTTGGAGTAGATTTCATTCTAGAGGTGTTTTCCATAACTAGTGTGCCCTTTCTCATCAGTCTTGGAGGGTTTATCACTACATATTTATTTATTACTGAAGCTGGGCGAATTCCTGAAGGAGGGCACACTTGTTCTTGGAGATACAGAGAGTCAGAGGGTCAAATCTACAACTACAGTTGAGGAATCTCTTCTTATGAGCTTATTATTCCCAAATCTACATATTTGCAGCATTTTTCAGGAGTTTGGAGGCCAGAACAAGCAGGGTTGAATTTCCAAGGAGGATTTCTAGCCAGCGAGGCACGCAACTCAGCTAGAACAACCACCCAGAAGATAGAAGAGAAAGAAATTGATCTTTTTGATCTTGCAAGCTACTTTTGGGAGTTCAGGAGAGCCTATCTCTCATTATTTTCATTGTATCTTGGAGCTATTCTCAACCACACATATTATTCTTCCATCTCTATTCCAGATCTGGTCATCTATTGTAATCAGGTCAGTTATATATTTATATAAAACACAGATTTTAAGTATTGTGGCTATTTTCTTGTGTCATCTCTTTGCATTCTTGTTGTATATCCTTTATTGCTACATTTCATCCATTTGTTGCTATAAAAGAGCTATAACCAAATCCCAACGCAATGTAAACTGTTTGACAAAAACCCACATTCAGAAAAACAATAATTCACAATATTCCTGGAAAATCTACTTGGGAATATTACATGTTAGCTCATTTTATTACAATTCCCCCCATGGGGGTATGGATCATGCATAAAAGAAGAAGAAGAAGAAGAAGCGGTCATAAAACCCAGCTGGACTTCTGAACCCTGATTTTGAACAAATGACTTGTTCAATCTTTGCGGATCATCGTCAGTCCTGCCTAGCGCAACTAGGGAGGTAACAAGTAGCAGATCTGGAATGTACCAGAAAATTTATCTTTTGAGGTCTGCTGCCCCTCAAGTCAGAACATCTCATTGTCATAGCAATAAAATCCAAGGTGTCGGTTGTGACTCGTATACACCATCTCTGTGGAACCCCTTATTGCTGTTCCATACCCAAAATCCCAGATTTATGTTTGAGAAACTTATCCTTGTATTGCATGCTAAAGATAAGTGTGTGATCAGAGGAATACATGGTTGCATGCAAACTGTTTGACGGAAGTGAAGTATTTCAAGTCAAACCACAGTAACACACAAGGTAGCATGACAAGTGCTTGACGAAATGCCTCTAAGAAATTTTCAGACCTGTGTAACAGCCTTGTTAAAATTATTTGCATTCTAGTTCATCCTTGATTTGCTACTTATTGGCCTGCACATGGTTAAAAATTGCAGATAAGATTAAAAGTGTTGGTCATGTCTCTCATATGCGTTGGTCATGTCTCTCATATGCATGATCTATAAGGTGATTTATGGCTACAAAACATACTTATTTCAAAATGGCATGAGTAAACATTTCCTCCTATTACAGCAAAGTACTAAGTCGAAATGGCTTGCTAATTATCAGCTGTACTGTGTGTATAACAGGTCTGGAAACTACATTGATGAATATATTCCTCAGATCTGTTTATTTAAGTCCCCCCCTTCTCACTATATGAACCTTCGAGGGCTGGATCAGTACCTTGTGTATGCAATTCTGCCTTGCAAATAAAAGCTACAGCATTCTGAGAAAACAAATCTGCGTTGCACATTTTGTTGTTGGAAGCTCCTTGATTGTTACAGCCTTATACCAACACTAATATGTGAATTGGGGTCTGGTTATGTGGTATTTAACATCAGAAAATGATGAAATTCTGAACTCTAATCAGACCTGGTGCAGGGAAATCATAGTACAGCTTGTAGGAAATACGTTCAAGCTTGATCTCAAACCTATATGATTGCCCTCATTCCCCTTTTTGTATGATGTTTATATAATCTGGAAAGAGCAATAACCTTGACCTCAACACTCGGTTCTGTTGCTGCCTGTAGGAGTATATATCTTTTGTGACAAGGGAACTTGTTTCATCCATCAGAGCTGTAATTTGAAGACCGCACTAAGACTTATCAGTTCATCCTGAAGGAAAGGTTCCGATGAAGGTGCCCTTAGAGAATACACTTGAGGAGACTATTGCAGAACTTGTTAATCATACTTTATTGAGTATTTCCCAGCATTATCAAACAGAATATTTCCCTCACACACATGCATACAAACAGGGAAATTGTGCATCCTTTTGTCTCTGAGCATCCATAAACCATAGAGCAAGAATCCTTTATCAGGGAAGACCTTATCGAGGTGAGCCACACTCACCCTGGAGTGCAGGAAGACAAGTTGAAGTGACTGTGGTTTGTCTTCTGAGTTTCTTTCAGTTTGTCCTGAGTGAGGACCTTGCACAGATATGCAGTGACAAACTGAGCGGTAACAGGGCGCTTCACCTAGAAACATGTGCTTACTCATGTACATGAGGTTTGAATTCTATGTGTTCACATATAGTGCAAGGCTCTTTCTTAGAAGCTCCAATAGTGTGAAATGCCTACAAATATGCAAATTATGACTTGGGATATCTGATATGCCTCAAAAGTTACCCTCAATGGAAGATTATATGTCAAAATATGTAGAAGGGTCCATTAAATATGATCATCCATCCTAAACATGCAACAATTTGCCTTTAACTCCAGCGTAAATGCATATTTAGGTGTCTTTTCTTTCTGCATCTTGTTGTGTCGCACTCCCTACATCAGAGATCTACTGCCTAGTTGGGAGTTCTGCTCTATGTCTGGTGATGGCCCCTATCTGTGAAACTCTATCTTGGTCGGAATTTGGCCTTGGTGTTGATCAATTCATCAAGGTTTTTCTTAAAAATTTATATTTTCCCCAACTCCCGTTATCTCCAAATTTATCTTTTTATTCCCTTTTAATATATCTTCAAGATTTCCAAATATAGCCTTTTATGTCTTGTCCCTATCTCTAATTTTAAAAAATATTTAACGGCTTCACAATATATTTAAACCTTTCTAATGTAACTTGCCTTTTATGATTTCTCTTTCTTCCAATCAATGTCTTTCTCGTTCAGGTCACTTATGCAATGCTATAAAATATTTTCTTAAAACTTCTGATTCACAGGCTCCAGAATCACTACCATGCCTTGATAGTAGCTATGTTAAAATCTAAATACATAAATACTTGGTATACTTGGGACATGTGTAACATAATATTTTATTCTGAAAGGATTCATTGGATACAATGAGAGAGATCACCTAATATTTCATTTATTAAGTAGTTGTGCCACCTACTTGTGAGTCATTTTTGAAATAGGTTGGGAGCTTATCATGTGAAACACATGCTAGAAAGTCTAGCCTTATAGTTGACAACCCCTGAAATATGATTAGCCAAGAAAAAAATTGGGTTCGTAAGAAACTCTATATGACCAAACCTTATTCAAGCAAGTGATCCACTGAAATTTAACATTTGAGGATGACCAATGTGCATTTATTGTAGGGGCTAGGGGAGTCTTTTAACGTGAAAGAAGATACAACATTTTTCCATTGTAGTTAAAAAATGATCTTGTCATATCCCATTGCCAATCACAACAAAAAGGTCCCTGCAAAATGTTTTTCATCTTGGGGAGACCCTCTACTAGTATATAACTACAAATATCAAATAGATACAAACAATAATGTTGTAGTTTGCAGCAAAGTCCTCCATTCCATCCAAGACCTGTGCTTAGAACCAGTGTTGCACGTATCACAATAATATTGGAATTACCGCAATATGATCGCCAAAACCCAACCTGACGATAATATCATCAGTATTTATCGTGATAAATTCAAATCTTGAAATTATCGTGATAATTTGGAACTTATTGCCCTGCTGCATCTATATCACCTTATAATCAAAGTTTTGGTCTTTTAACCCTCATTTTGCAAAAGTGAGTTAGGGGATTGAACTAGTGTTTTCAAACTCGGACCCCAATTAATGATAATGTAAAATTCTTGAAGTAAAAGTTGACATTTCCTTTATCTTTCCTTTATCTTTTGACATTTCCTTTATCTTTTAGCATTTCCTTTATCTTTCCTTTTTATCCTTTTAATTAAATCTTTAACATTACCATTAATTGTTTCAGGATGTTTGAGAGTGATTCCAACCTTATCAGACTTCATATGGAGAAAGTAGAATTTCATATCCCATTCAAAATTCCACAGAGTTTTCAAGATTTCAAGATTGGTAGAATTGCAACGTTTTTGTTGGATCCTATCACATGTGAGGGTATGGGATTGGCATTTAATCAATAGAACCAAGCCCATTATGTACCTTGATGTTGGTGGTATTGATTGTTCAACTCTTTTTCCATGGATTTAGCAAGAATGTACCCTTCACTCAAACCAAAATCATTGATTAAGCATGTTAAACATTTTGTACGATATTATAAGGCTTGAATTAGGTAGTTTCATCAAAATAGGGTGGTGTTGACTGATGTCCGTAAAAGATCGAGGTAGAGGAAAAGGTTAGACAAGAGGCAAAGGGTGATACTAATGATGAAGATACTAATATAAGTGATGGTGGAACATTGCTTGTCACTTAAATGTTCTTGCTCATTTATTCATAATGCTTTCTTTCAATATTTCAATAATTTTTTGGAATCATGGTTTGAAATCTTTAAAATATAATTTTTCCATTAAAATTTAAATATTTTATGTATTTTTTAGTAAACCGAGCCATTGAAATCAGATCGGTCTGAGTCAATCTGAGTTTGAGTATCTATATATCTCATGATGATTATCTCATGAGATACATTTATTTTTGTTTTGGTGTTATTTTGTATTATCCTATCAAGGATAATATCATATTTCAGTATTGATGTTTGATGGACCACTTGACATCTTTTACATCTTATATTACAGTTTAATTTTCATATTTATGTGACAATGTGTTTGTTTGATGTTGTTGTTGCTTTAGAAGTTTAAAAATTTGAAAAAAATGATTATGATTATTTTTTTGAAAGTTTCTCGATAATTTCTGATATTTTCCCCAATATTGCCGATAATTTCAATTTTGGACCCCTGACGATAAATTCTTGATAATGATAAGTGCAGCATTGCTTAGAACTGTTAATGTTTTATGCTGATATTATAGTTCTTTGCATTTCATAAAGACAAGAGCATAATAAGAACAAGATCACTGAGAAATACACATCCACAATAGACACAGCATTTAACCTGGGAAACCCTCTAGGGGAAGAAAACCCAGCAAAACTTCCTTATCATAAATAGCTTATACAATGTTCAAGAGATAACTCAACCAATACAGAAAATCCTCCTCCAAGAGATGTGCCACCCTTCTTCTCCTCTCACCAACTTGAAATGTCAACTTGCCTCATAAGATCATGAGCAAGTGAAGTGTGTGTTAGAAGTGAGGCGCTAGCCTCTTATTTATACTAATCTGGCACGTGTGAAGAGTCACCATCTGGCAGGGCCGACCTCTCACACTGGGTGGGTAAATCCACCTCTAATTAAATCTGGCCCTTTCATTATAACTGTTGGGGCTGACTTCTTATTCTTTACATTATAATTGTCCGATGACCAATCCGCAAAAGGGGATTTGGTCCTTATACAATTACCGAATTGATTAATCCTCAATGGGGATTAATCTAATAATAATAATAATAATAATGACATGATTAATCCACAATGGGGATTTAATCCAATAACAAAATAATAAGAATGCTCTTCGCAGTTACATTATTTCAACACTCCCCCTTAACAAG
>ML790108.1:80447-97879 GCA_009831015.1 Picea engelmannii | reverse complement strand
TTGCAGCACCATAGAACCCTACCTTCTAGTTTCTGAATTATCATCCTTCCGAGACCTTGTGCCCTTATCTTTGACTTCATTTACCCTAAGGCACTGATTTGATCTCCAACGTTGAAGCTTTAGTGTGCAAAACTACCTTTAAAACTTTGAATTATGAAATCCTAACTCACATTGCTAACCTAATTAAGGTTGACGTCATAGTTGAATATCTCATCTTGACGCAACAAAGGTGTAATATAAGCAATTATGTGATGATTTGAAGCATTTATTGAGTAAATGGTTGATAAGACATATTGTTAGCTCAGTCATCTTGGTAGATATTGATGAATTGATAATCTTTCATAAGCTAATTAACAAAACGTTGACTTCATCTTGTATCTATTGCATTACTTATTGAATGACATTAGATAGTTAAATAAGTACTAACCCTTTGAGTTATAGCCTGCAAATATATATATTGTGTTGCTATTGTCTTGTTCCGGGCAGGTGCTTTCAACAGGGCATACACTTCTTTTATTCGCTGATTAGCCGGACTATCTGACATTGGTGGTAACCTGTGAGGAGGAAACTCTAAAAACTTGACCTTGTATCTTCTGCCTCTTCAAACCCCAGGTTACTGGGGACATCTCCCCTAGGCTAACCTCCCCAAACAGAAAGAACCTCCCCATCGAGGTGACATTGGGTGGGGAAGGTTCCTGTTGCGCCAGTTTGTCCTCTATTCTTTAGCCTGTGACCTAAACTACAAACTGTTAGATAACGGGTGGCATAGCTAAGAGAAAGGGGATCTCATCACGAGCCAGCCTTCTCATTTCCATGAAATGCTTGTGGGTAACATTGCCACCACTGGTCACCACTCCAGGGCAGTGTCCCCTAGCTAGCTTCTTGAAAGAAAAAGAAATAAGAATGAAGACAAAAGGCATGAATGGGCTTGGAAACATTTGCATCCATGACATGTGCAGCTCACCCTCTACAGAGGCACCCTGATGCAGGAGCATCGCTCCACCTCAGCAAATGCACCAGCACACCAATATGCAGACGCGCAATGGATAAATGGAGAGGCACCGACCCTCCGATTTTTAAATTTTGAATATAATCCTATACAGATTTTTGCGTGTTGTAAGGATGATAAATGCCAGGCCATGCCTTTGTACAGGTAGTGGTTAGGGTTGCCTTAAATGGTTGCCTATAGCAGGTCCAGATCATAGTCAGGTTTCGACATTCATTTACGGAATGTAGCCGTAGAAGTATGGTGTCGTAACTGAGATAGCGATAGCACTAAGACGGTGGTGAGGATAAGCTCGTAGATCCCTCACTTTGTAAGGAGGAGACTTGAGGGAGAGATATCTTGGTAGAGAGGTCTTAGGAGAAGCAGAACTCAAGATAGAGTTAGATTAGGAGAGCTTGAGAGAACTGAGACTCTGTTACAATCCAGTTTTTGTAAACATCTGTATAGACACACAGAGATAATAGAAAAGCAGTTTTTCCTGCATATTGTTGTTCATGTGTTTATGTATTTTATGAATGAATGTTGTAGGTGTATGATAAGTTTCATTTATAGCAGGAATATAGATTTCTCTATCTTTTTTTGAGTTTGAAGTATCATTCTCAGTTCTTTAGGCTGTGCAAGGAGTGCACAACAAAATATTGGAGGTTTTGTAGCCAGCGCAAGGAGTGTGCATCTGAACTCTACGGAGTCAGGGAAGAACATGCCAGGAGGGCGCACCAGAGTGGTCACGAATTCAAAGAAGGAACCTCAAGGTTGTTGAATACCTTAGAGGAGGAAATTGTGCAGAAGAAGCAAAGAGGGATAGAGTGACGAGAAGTCTGTACAGCTCTGCCAGAAGGGAATTGAGCGAGTGCAAGGAGCACACTAGGAGAACTCTATGTTGGGTTCGGGAAGAAGCAGAGTTGTCGAAACTCTGTAGAAAAGCTCTGCAAGGTGTTCATTGAGCAAGGAGAACGCCAGGAGGGAGAGAAGAATTTCCTGTTCAAGAAATCCTTCGGGTCTAAGTTTGACGAAATTCCAGAAACGCAAGGACCGTGTGGGAGATCGAAGTCTTCGAGGAGACCAAGCTTAGAAGAGATAACACAAGGAATGCATATGAGACAGACTTATTCTAATTCTGAAAGCTCAGAAGAGATAACGCTTGCAAGAGCGGAACGAGACCCAAAAGAGTCGGGTTCGCAGGAGAAGGTTCAAAGGCCGAGACCTTTGAACACTTACAAAAATCTTCCAAGTCGGAAGAAGGTGAAAGCTCAAGAGGAGGAGCGACAACAACCATCAGATCGGTTGTGGAAAGGAGTTTGGACCGTTAGATCTACGTCCAGCAAACACAAAGGAGGCGCAAAGGAGAGAATCAAATCTCATCCATTAGATCTGAGTGCAGAGGATCAACAGTCGTTGGATCCGGATGGAAGTGCACGAGCCTTAACGTTGTGTACACACAGGAGGGTGGACTTGCTAAAAGTCCAGAAGTCTCGAAGTCATTTGGGATCGTCCATCATTTGGGAGGACGCGTGGCGAAGATCCATCAAGTTCGGGTGAAGACACTCTAGGAGGAACGAGCACACAGAAGGTTGAAACACTCGAAGCCCAAAGAGTCGAAGAGTCGAGAGTCGTCGATCTGCCAAAGGACACTTGTCAAAAGATCACGAGCTACGGGTAAGTTGTAGTGGGGTTTCAGTTGAGAACTGAGATCACCGAATCCCAAAGAGCCGAAGAGAAGCTGGACCGTTAGATCCAGAAAGGGCACGTGGCAAAAGATCATGAACTTCGGGAGAAAACACTCTGGGAGAACGCAAAAGGCGAAAAATTGAGATCATTGAAGCCCGAATAGCCAAAGTCGCTAGGAGTCGTTGATCTAGGATGCACAAGTGTCACTAGATCGTGAACTCTAGAAGGATTTATTCCGGAGATTTGAGGATGTTGAGAGTTGAAATCACCGAAGGCCGGAGTCCTAGAGAAAACGACAGTCGTTGGATGCGGAGGAGACGTGGCGCACATCTGTTAGCTCTGGGTAAATACCCGAACTAATCCTCGATCATCAGATCAAAGGGGAGACACACGTCAATGGATTATCAACTCCGAGTAAAAGCCATAGGAAGGAAAGAGTTTGACATTTGAGATTTCCGAAGCCCAGAAGTCCGAAGTGACGACAGTCGTCAATGTGAAGGTGGACACGCGGCGCCAGATCCAAAACTTCGTAAGAGAACAGAGGAGGAAAGGTTCCGAAGACCTGAAGAACATATTGATCATTGATCGAGAAGAGAGTCATAGGACCATTGATCTGGTTGAATATGCCAAAGTCTCGAAGCGGGAGCACAACAGTTGATTGGGGAGGATATGTGTTAGCAGATCTTCCACTCCGGGAGATACCTAGTCAACAGAGGCGAGAATTTGAGATTTGAGATTCCTGAAGGCCAAATTCATGGGGGAAATCCTAGCCGTAGGTTCAGGGAGACAGGTGGCAATAGATCATTGACTCTGGAAGATTGGCATACGGAGGAAAGCGAGGTTTGTGATTTCAAACACCCGAAGTCCAGAGTTGCGAAGAGATCATAGTCTTTGATCTAGGAGGAGCAGATCTGGTCCGTAGATTGAAAGGCGTAGATCTGAGGCATCGATTTAGACGTTATCGTCAAGATCGTGAGATCGACGATCGGGAAGTTTTACGGGGCCAGGACAACCTCGGACGTTAATTTTCCTTGAGCAGGCCACAATTAGAACTGCAATATTCAAAAATGGATACCTGGCAACACGAGGAGGATTGCGGGGTGAAAAGCGGGTTGGTCTAAAACCACCCTTACCCGCACCCACAATCGTATAGTTCTGCAAGGTCGTAGCCCAAGGACATATGAAAGAAGGGGCTAGGGGAAAAGAGCTAGCACTCGTAAATTGAGGGGCGCGCAGAGACAAAGGGTACGGGTATCACAGGACCTGCACACAGAACGAAAAGGGGCCTGTGTATAATCATTTTGGGTTCAATCAGGAGCCCGAAGAGTCGATCCAACTTAGAGGAAAGAAAGATCCAGTGACCAGGAGGTTGCAGAACCCCAGGAGGGGATGGGGACTACATCAGGTGGTATCAAAATTGATTTTCGTCTGTAGATTTCAGGCAAAAAAGGAGGAAAAGGTTGAAATTTGTTTGCAGACAGCAGACAAAGGAGACACGGTGAAAGGAGACGACCCGATAACATCAGGTGGTATCACAAAAAGGAGTTTTCCTGTAGATAGCAGGTGAAGGAAGCAGAGTATTGATGCTCTGTGGGGATGTTGTTGCACGAGCACAACAACAAAAATTTAAATACCCAGGTGAGTTGTAAGAGAAGATGGAGATTCTTTTGGATGTAGAGTAATCCGCAAGACTTTCCAGGAGGGTAGATAGAAGGTCGAAATAGCTATCGAAGGCCATAAGCGTGGTCAAGACAAGGACCGCCAGTGAGGAGTAAAGCTGAGATGGATAAAGAGATTAGCGAGGTAAGAGCAAGGATGGAGCAACTGACATTAAAAATGTAACAAAATGCTAAAGTGCATTGGGTATATGAGTGGCCCATGAAGAAGAAAGTGAAGTGGTCATTCAAGGGATTGTTGGCCAGAGGACAACAACAACTATTAAAGAGGTGGTTGAGGCATGATGAAAACCTCAGTGACACAAAAGAGGAGATGGTTCACATCTGTTAACCAGAAATTGGGAGGAACCCTAGTGATGAGGAGGAGGTGAGATCAGATGAAGATCTAATAAACTGCCAGGTCGGCAGGAGTGGACTTTCGAATTTTAAGATGGGCAATGGAAAGAGATCAGTGGAAGTCTCATGTACTGCCTGAGGAGCAGTCTTGAAAGTTCAAATTTCTAGGAGGGCAATGAGGTGGGATCGGTTGATCTCATAGGCTGCCAGGTGAGCGGAAGAGAAGTCTCAAATTGCTAGGTGGGCAAGGGGAAAGAGATGAGATTGTCTGAGAGTCTCACGGACTCTGTTGAGAGCTCATATAAGCAAGGAGTGCTGGTGGATAAAGATTCATGTGGATTTGTAGACCATGTGAATGAAGATGATGAGAAATTAAATACTCTCACCATCCAAGAGGAGGATCAGAGGAGCATTCTGATTATTGGGGGAATTCGGATATTCCTACCAGATAGCCCAGTTGAGGCCAGAGCATGTGTTGCAGATGCAACAGTAGGAGAAGGATAGCCAGCGGTGACTGTCATCATGAAGGAGCAGATATCATATGCTGCCCAAGGAGAAGATGAAGAAATGGAGCAGACACCGATGTCTACCCCAGCAAAAGAAGAGGAGCATTCAGAAGAATGGCTCAAATTTTTTAGCTAGGAAGCTGAAACAGAGATGACTGCAGCACTGGAGTCTGCGGCATAAAAAGAAATAGACAGCAAAGACCTTGTTGATCTATATGCAAAATTGGAAGCCCTAGAGAGAAGGGTAATGGTGCAAAGTTTTCACATCCATCGGATTAGATTGGAGACAGATGGAGGAGCATACCAGCCCCAGGGGTTGATGCAAGAAGTTGGACTCGAACCAGCATAAGGAGAAATGGCATAAGCTAATATGTCAGAGGACGTGACTGAGAAGTAGGTCAATCAAGAAGAGACTACAAAATTGGAGTCTACAGCAGAGTGGAAACTTAGTGCCACAAGAGAAAAATAAGACGACAAGGGGGATCAAGATGATCTACCCATTGATAAGGAGGACTTACAGTCGAGAAGACTGCATAAGAAGAGCCAGCAACTGGAGCAGCTGGACATGGTGATAGACGAGATCAAAAAGTTGATGTTGAGGTCAGCAGAAGCAGTCAACAAAGGGAAGTTGAACAGAGGAGAGCCTGCCATAGAATCAAGGAAGAAACAAAAGAAGAAGCAGAAGTAGCAGCAACAACATAGCTGGAGTGGAGCAAGAGAACAACTCCAAGGAAGAGTTTGGGATCCAGGAGGATTTCAACACTGGAGAAGAGGAGCTCATGAGCAGGAGCCCATGATTTTTCCTAGCAGTGGAGTATGATGCAGGAGCATCGCTCCACCTCAGCAAATGCACCAACACGCCATTATGCAGAGGCGCAATGAATAAAGGGAGGGGCACCGACCCTCCCATTTTTAAATTTTTAATATAATCCTATACAGATTTTTGTGTGTTGTAAGGCTGATAAATGCTAGGCCATGCCTTTGTACAGGTAGTGGTTAGGGTTTCCTTAAATGGTTTCTTGTAGCAGGTCCATATCGTAGTCAGGTCTGGACATTCATTTATGGAATGTAGTCGTAGAAGTATGGTGTCATAACTGAGATAGCGATAGCCCTAAGGAGGTGGTGAGGATAAGCTCGTAGAGCCCTCACTTTGTAAGGAGGAGACTTGAGGGAGAGAGGTCTTAGGAGAAGCAGAACTCAAGATAGAGTTAGATTAGGAGAGCTTGAGAGAATTGGGACTCTCTTACAGTCCATCTTTTGTAAACATCTGTATAGACCATTGTTACCAACATCTCGATAATATCTCGATGTTGGCGATATTATCTTCAAAATCAGGATCGGCAATATTTTATGATATTTTCATTCTTGCAACATTGTTTTTCATTCTTACGACATTTTCCGATATTTTCTAATATTTTCCCCAATGTTGCCGATATTTTTCGATATTTTCCCCAATGTTGCCGATATTTTCGTTTTCAGACCCTCGACAATATTTTGCCGATGCCGATGTTTGCAACACTGGTATAGACACACAGAGATAATAGAAAAGCAGTTTTTCCTACATATTGTTGTTCATGTGTTTATGTATTTCATGAATGAATGTTGTAGGTGTATGATGAGTTTCATTTACAGTAGGAAGATAGATTTCTCTATCTTTGTTTGAGTTTGGAGTATCATTCTCGGTTCTTTAGGCTGTGCAAGGAGTGCACAACAGAATATTGGAGGTTTTGTAGCCAGCGTAAGGAGTGCGCATCTAAACTCTGCGGAGTCAAGGAAGAACATGCCAGGAGGGCGCACTAGAGTGGTCACGAATTCAAAGAAGAAAGCTCAAGGTTGTTGAATACCTTAAAGGAGGAAACTGTGCAAAAGAAGCACAAAGCGACAGAGTGACGAGAACTCCACAGAGCTCTGCCAAAAGGGCATCAAGCGACTACAAGGAGCGTACTTGGAGAACTCTGTGTTGGGTTCGGAAAGAAGCAGAGTTGTTGAAAACTCTGTACAAAATCTCTGTAAGGTGTGCATCGAGCAAGGAGAACGCCAGGAGAGCAAGGAGAATTTATTGTTCAAGAAATCCTTCGGTTCTGAGTTTGACGAAATCTCAGAAATGCAAGGAGTGCGTGAGAGATCGAAGTCTTCGAGGAGACAAGCTCAGAAGAGATAACGCAAGGAGTGTGTATGAGATGGACTTATTCTAAGTCCGAAAGCTCAGAATAGATAGGGCTTGCAAGAGTGGAACGAGACCCAAAAGAGTCTGGTTCGCAGGAGAAGGTTCAAAGGTCGAGACCTTTGAACACTTACAAAAATATTCCAAGTCAGAAGAAGGTGAAATCTTAAGAGGAGGAGCGACAACAACCGTCAAATAGGTTGGGGAAAGGAGTCTGGACCGTTAGATCTACGTCCAGCAAACACAAAGGAAGCGAAGAGGAGAGACACAGATCTCATCCGTTAGATTTGATTGTAGAGGATCAACAGTCATTGGATATGGATGGAAGTGCACGAGCCTTAACGTTGTGTACACGCAGGAGGTTGGACTTGCTAAAAGTCTCAAAGTCCCGAAGTCATTTGGGACCATCCATCATTTGGGAGGACAGATGGCGGAGATCCATCAAGTTCGGGTGAAGACACTCTGGGAGGAACGAGCACACAGAAGGTTGAAACACCTGAAACCCAAAGAGCCGAATAGCCAAGAGTCGTCGATCTGCCAAAGGACACTTGTCAACAGGTCACGAGCTCTGGGTAATTTGTAGTGGGGTTTCAGTTGAGAACTGAGATCTCCGAAGCCTGGAGAGCCGAAGAGAAGCTGGACCGTTAGATCCAAAAAGGGCACGTGACAAAAGATCGTGAACTCCTGGAGAAAACACTCTGGGAGAACGCGAAGGGCAAAAGTTTGAGATCGTCAAAGCCCAAACAATCGAAGTCGTTGGGAGTCATTGATCTGGGTTGGATAGGTGTCACTAGATCGTTAACTCCGGAAGTATTTATTCCAGATATTTGAGGGTGTTGAGACTTGAAATCGCCAAAGGTCGGAGTCCCAGAGCGGACAACAACAATTGGATGCAGAGGAGACGTGGTGCACATATGTGAGCTCCGAGTAAATACCCCAAGTAATCCTCGATCATCAGATCAAAGGGGATACACGCGTCAGTGGATTATCAACTCCGAGTAAAATCCACAGGAAGGCAGGAGTTTGACATTTGAGATTTCCAAAGATCGGAAGTCCGAAGTGACGACAGTCGTCGATGTGAAGGTGGACACGCGGCGCCAGATCCAGAACTCCGGAAGAGAACAGAGGAGGAAAGGTTCTGAAGACCCAGAGAAGATCTTGATCGAGAAGAGAGTTGTAGGACCATTGATCTAGTTGGGAAGGCCAAAGTCCCGAAGCGGGAGCACAGTCGTTGATTGCGGAGGATACGTTCAGCATATCTTCCACTCTGGAAGATACCCAGTCAGCAGAGGCGAGAATTTGAGATTTGAGATTCTGGAAGGCCAGATTCACGTGGGAAATCCTAGCCGTAGGTTCAGGTAGACAAGTGGCAACAGAGCGTTGACTTCGGAAGATTGCCATATGGAGGAAAGCGAGGTTTGAGATTTCAAACACTCGAAGGTTGGAGTTGCGAAGAGATCACAGTCATTGATGTAGGAGGAGTAGATCTAGTCCATAGATTGAAAGGCACAGATGTGATGCATCAATTTAGACTTTATCATCAAGATCATGAGATCGACGATCGGGTAGGATTGCGGGGCCAGGACAAGCTTGGATGTTAATTTTCCTTGAGCTGGCCGCAATTAAAACCATGGTATTAGAAAATGGATACGTGGCAGCACGAGGAGGATTGCGAGGCGAAAAGCGAGTTGGTCTAAAACCACACTTGCCCGCGCCTGCAATCGTATAGTTCCGCAAGGTCGTAGCCCAGGGGCATATGAAAGAATGGGCTAGGGGAAAAGAGCTAGCGCCCATAAATTGAGGAGCGCCCAGAGCATGCAGAGATAGAGAGTGTGGGTATCACAAGACTTGCACATAGAACAAAAAGGGGCCTGTGTATAATTGTTTTGGGTTCAATAAAGAGCTCGAAGAGTCGATCCGACTCAGAGGAAAGAAATATCTAGTGACCGGGAGGTCGCAGAACCCCAGGAGAGGAGGGGGACTGCATCACACCCACAAGTAAGTCATACATTTCCTTGCTATCACTACACCCCTTGCCCAGACATCCCTTACCACCTCATCCACTATCATGGCTTAGAATTGATTTCGCCTGGAAACATCTCACATCCAGTGAATATTAGCCCAATAGGTTATCTTAGCGTTTCCTCCAAACTTGTCTTGTAGATTAGTATAATGTCTTTGAGCACTTGTCCGGGTAAAGGGGGTTTTATGCACATGTTTAATAACTTGATGATTGGATGTGATTAACATTGCTATGATCCCTGTGACTTATGAGCCCATGGAGGGTGTATCTGTTGATGTTGCAGGACCATACCCGATGGACAGGTACCCGTACGGACAGGTACACATGGGGAGATGATCATTGCAGACCTCCATGGGGCTAAAATCCCACCAGATGGACGTTGAGACCCCAACAGGGGGCAAAGACAAATCAGAGGATTGCACCGGAGAAAGACGAGGACGTTCCACCAGAGGCAGCTTGGCAGATCCGTACCCAGGGGGGTTGGGCCCTTTCCACCAGGATGTAGGCCTTGGAAGGCCCATGACCTCACCCAGGACACACATGATGTCATCTAGTGCTTTTGGAGGTTTTGGGAGGCAGTTATGTACCAAGTGGCACGTGTAGCAAGTTCCTGGGGCCCAAGAAGGCCAAACGTTTTGCTCGAGGTGGCCAATGTTTCCCTAAAAGGGCCTAACATCACCCTAAAAGGGCATGACGTCATCGTTTTTGCTTGATTTAGGGTTTTAATTGTGACATTTAATGTGAAACATTATTTTAGATGTAAACTGGCCATGTCAGCCTTTTTTGACACAAGGTAAAATTAAAGGTCAAAGTTATTGTATAAGTAGAGAGCTAAAACTCTCATTTTAGGAGGATCTTTCACTCACACTTGTGTGAGATCTGAAATTTACGGCCCTCATTATGGTTTTGGACTGAAATTTTAGTGTGCACTTGTTGGAGGACGACTATTTTTGGTGAATTTGGCATTTTTCTTGGTGGAAATTATACAACTAGGGTTTTGCTTGATGATGCTTGGTGAATGTGAGTAAAATTTTGCAATTCCTCTCTTACTTGAATGGTTATGTTGTTTTACTTTGAATTTTGTTAATACTTATTGCTAGCTCAAACCCTAGGGATCAAGCACATGTTATTGTCCTTGTTCTAATTTGCTATCCACCTACTAGATTGTACCAAGGAGTTGTTTTATTGAAGCCATTGCTAGGGCCTTGCCATTGCAACACCATAGCATTTGTCACTTCATCTTATCCAATTTTACTTTTTCATTGAGTTAAAGGGGGAAAATCTACTAAGGCCTAGGGTTACCTACACCTTAGTAGTCGTTTTTCATTAGGGTTTGGTGGTTGAAGCCTCGGTTTACCGACACTTCATCTATCAATTCCTCGTCTTTAGCTCTATTAATATCATCTTGCTCCTTCAATTTTTGCAGCCACTTGTTGACTCCATTTGCCCTTTGAGAGCACTAGTCTAAGATCTCTTTCTTGAGTGTTTTGATCACAACCTTCAAACATCTAAATCTTTTAACATACTACTAACACCTTCTAACCCTAGATTAGATTGATCTACTAACCTTATTGTTGCTGCTATTCAATTAAGTTACAACCATATTTTGCAGCATGTAAAGCTTCTCTAAGCGATTGAAAATATTGACTAATGCATAGCCTTATTCGCTTCTGATGAATGTTGGTGTTATGACATTGATGATTAATTATTCCTACTCATTTTGGAGCTTGTCTAAGGCATCAATTGTGAAGTATTGTCTTATGATTATTGTTGCTATACATCTTTGTTTACTTCATCAATATATTAGTCAATTGCTTTTAATGAGAAAGTCTTTGATTATATGAAGTACTAACCAACAAGTGCTCTTGCAAATATAGTTTTATGTTGCTTTATTCTGGGCCAGTACACTTCCGGTTTATTATTTCTTTATTGGTTGTTTAACTAGACTTTCTGATCGGTGGTGACTTGTGAGAGTGAAACTTTTACTTGGCATTTATCGTTCTCCTTCTCAAAACCCCAGGTCACCAAGGACGTCTCCCCTGGGCCTACCACCCTAAATAGAAAGAGACATCCTATTGAGGTGACGGTGATAGGATTAGTCTCCAGTTTCGCCAATTTTCTCTCATTGACCTTTCTCTTCTATCAAAGTACAAATTGCACGATAACAGTTTGGCGCTGTTGCCGGGAAACACTGAGTCAATTCTCCTCAAAGACGACACTTTTTCGGTAAGACTTTCCTCAAGAATATTTATCTTACAAGCTTACCTGGTGACTCCACTAAGGATGATTCCCTTATTGTTTTGATAATTTCAAGAAAATTATCTGGCGACTCCACTAATGACGAAGCGAACTATGACTTCTCAATGGAACCCAGGAAACTTCAAACCTTTAGACATGAGTAAAATCACGAGATACCCTCGACAAATGCCCCCGAAGTACGAAAAGTGGCTCCCTATATTGACTGGTAGTGATGGGGAAAGAGCCAACTATCACATGTTTGAATTTTCGGCTTTCTTTCACCTCCATCCTATCAGTGATGATGCAGAAGATTTGATAATGAAACTTTTCTCCACCACTCTTCATGGAAATGCTAGGAAATGGTATGATAAATCTCCCTATCGCTAGCATCACATCTATGTGCCAATTGGAAGAGACCTTTCTCAAGAACTGGGGTATGAAATTGAAAGATATCCAAACATTAGTAAAAAGACTCGAATATATAAGACAAACTGAGAACGGGACTGTCAGGGATTTCGAGGTAGGTTTGAAAGATTGCTAAATCAGATTCTTGGAAGCTATTATCCTGAAGATAAGTATCTCGTGTATCTCTATACCAATGCACTCTTGGTGCATTTAGGATTTCTCCTAAATAAAAAGGGGCCAAAAACACTCCACAAAGCTTATAACATGGTTGTGCAAATAGAGGAAAATATCTCCTTGTCCAAGGGAAAACACATCTTCTCTCTAGGGACCAAAATCAATGACCCTAAAGGTACCCCAGATATTCTTAGTTTGGAGAGATTGGTTTCCCTCAAAATATTTACTAACAATTTACAAGAAAGAGGGAAACAAGACATCAACCGACAAGAGGTTGAGGAGAAGGATCCTAAGGGTGTTTTCCAATCTCATGATGAAGAGCAAGAGATTACTCATTCTTCTGTCAAGGATAATGGAGACATGGTTGAAGAGCAAGAGCCTGAAGACATCAAACACGATGATGAAGTATTGACATACCTTCCTCTCTCTGATGAAGCTTTCCACGAGCCTTTTCCCCTTGCACAAGAAGAAGAGAATGAGGTTAGTCACTTTCCTTTTCAGGATCTTTACAATGCCTTGTTTTATGATTCAAAGAAGGAAGAAGAAATGGAATCCTCGAACGAAGTAGATCTTCCTTGTTGTACAATTGAAGATGAAGGGGCAACTCATGAGGACGAAACAATGATGCATGTTGAAGACACCCAAATCCTCAAAGCTCCTACACAAGAAGAAACAAAAACAGTAAGTTACCCTCCTCTCCAAAATTTTGATGATTGTCTACCTTATGATTTGGGAAATGAGGAGGAGATAGATGAGCCCTTGAATGCTTCAAATCCTTCATGTTATGATACAGATAGTAGCATGGTTAATAATATTGAGGAGTTCATACATGTTGGGAGACGTAAATGGGATGTAGTTGGTTATGATATGGACCCCATTTATGACATTGAGAATCATTTCCAAGTGTTTCCTTTACAGTTATCACAGCAGGTTAGTATTGATTTTGACTAGTGGCAACAAGGAGATGATATAATTACCGATACTTCCCAAACACCCAAGGTTGACCTAGTCCCATATGTTCCTGATGATTTTCAGTCATACCTTGAGGATTTTGATGAGTACTCCTCCGAGCACTTGGATTCATTCCATGAAGAGGATTATCAATCACCATTGTGCTTAGGTCTTGATAGGAGTAAGGACATCATTTTCTTGAAGAAGGATTCTTGTGACAACTTTCTCCATCCACCTCCGATTACTTTACCTTGCTGTGTCATTAAAGGTGTAGTTGGGAATTATGTTTTTTGTATTGAGTTTCCTCTGAGGAAAACCCTAGAGTTCAAGGGTAGGTTGAATACCTCAAGAAAAAGTCTATCATCTCAACCTTTAAACCTTCCCTTGAGAGTTTGTCAGTCATCTTCTAGATCCTTGTCAATCCTTTCCCAAGCTTCAGATTATGAGGACGTCCTAGACAACATGCTTTCAAACCTTTTGAGTCAGTTTCCTGAACCTTTGACTTTTCACAATCCCTTCCTGAAGTGGATCGAGCACTTTCCTTGGAGAATGACTTGGCATGATTTTATCCCTCCCACCTGCCTCCATGAGTTAGACTTTATGGTTTCTGATGATACGATACATTCTCTAACCCATGTTATTTTTGTGCTTAACTTATCATTGTTTTGGTTAATGATGAAGCACAAAGGTAGGTATTGCGAGACATTGCTAGGATGGTTTCACTGGTCATTTGACTACACCTAGCATCCAACCAACAGGTAAGTAGGTAGGAATTTGCATTCATTGTACATACCATTTGCACTTGCATGCTAGAATAGTTTGTATTCACATTTGTATCTATGCTTGTTTTTGTTTTCGTACTATATATATATATATATATGAGCCAGGGGTGATTTCTGAAGATTTTCAAGTCCTATCAAGCTTGTCAACTAGGTTTGTCTTTGACCACAAATTGACTCTAAGTTTCAACTATTATGATAATGTTTGTTGTTGTTTTAGGACAACCAACAGTCCAAGAACTTCTTGTTGATTTGTTATGGTTGCATATGCATAGTAAAATAAGTACAACACACCTAAAGATCTTTACCACTAAAAATGAATAGATCTAAGAGAGTAACACATGCATTTTGGACACAGGTATTTTTGGTCAACATGACCCTGGATAAAACGCCCTCGGGGAAAAAAAGTTTGGGATATATGTCTATATAATGATGATCAAAGAAAAAGATACAACAAGTAACGAAATACAATGGAATTTCTATACATGCAAGTTTGAAGTAATTGCTTGGATAATATTCATTTCTACTTGTTTTTTTATCATTGCTGGGATGTTTTTGCACTAATATATCTTTGTCCCAGCAGAAAGTGTCCAAGGATCTTCATCCTAAGTGCCTTTAGGCACTCTTTGTTCACTTTTTATGGTCAAAATCTACAATTTTCTTCATTTTCTGTCATAAGTCAGATTCTGGAACCTTTGGACAGTAGCAAGATAGTCCAATTTATAACAAACAATCAAGGTACAACTCAAGTATATCAATCACCCGTGATTCGTGCAATTATATCTCTCTTGTGTGATAAAATGTACATTTTTCGTCTTTTAAAGAGTGGTTTTATAGTGTTGGTGTAATGTCCCCACTTTCGAACATCATCACAGTGTAGAGGTTTATGATGACCAGAGTATCCAGATGGATGTTATAGCGAGTACAGGGGTTATTGAGAAGCATTGTGGGGTCCAGCTTGCATTGCTCATCATATTTCATCATTATGAGCCATTCCACACAGGTTGGCTTTGGTTCCGTTGCATTCCGACGATTTCCATGATTTTGACTATTTTGGGCTATAAGTCAATTAAACTCACCGAGGAGGACATTTTCGACACATTACTTGGAGGAACCTCTCAGTGTAATAGCTCATTGGAATCGGGAGAAGCAACACTACAGGATGGGATGGTGAGAAGTGACTTTCAGTGTCCAGGGAAGCCACAAGGAGAGATAAGGAGCTTTTCAGAGGTAAAAAGGTTAATTAATTAATTAAAGTGATTTAATTAATTAATTAAATATTAATAAAATGAAAGTCACTTTGGAGGGACAAGGTGAGCCAAAAATTATAAAGGAAAGGAAAGGGCCTCTACTCATTCATTCATGTATGATCATATTTTCATATCTGGCTTCTAGTTAGTGAGCCCAGCATTGGGGGTTTTGAGGGTTTTGACTTAACAAACCCTAGAGGATGATTTGGTGGTGAAAGATTCCACCTAGCTTGTCCCAAGCTTGGTCTCGAAGATGCAATACGCTCCCACACCATTCTAGTTCCAGATCTACTCAGTTGCAGGAGGGTTCCACATTAGTTACTTGTGCAGATAGAGAGACGACACACCAGTTGGGGGTTTCCAGCAAGGGGGGCGCACCATTCTTGGAGAGAAATTTATTGTAGGTGATTAGCAAAGCTTTTGGAGATTCTATCACCTGGGTATTCATTGCAGGGCTTCAGACATCAGATCTAGTTCATTCTTGAGGAGTTACCATGGCTAGATCATCATCTACAGGTTGGGACGGCTTTGGGAGAGAGAGGACAATTTGGTGATTCAGTGATTTGCAGATCTAGGAGGCTATACCTCATATCTGACCTTGAAACTTCTTCCAGGGGTTTGTAATTGCTCGATCTATCATTTTGGAGAGTTTCAGGAGGTTTGGAGGCCTCATTCACCCAGGCTGAATTATCTAGGATTTCAAGCATCTAAGGGGGTGCACCATTCAGTGGAGGAGTTCAGATCCACAGGGTTTGAGAGTGACTTTGGAGATTTGGGCACCTGGGTTGTCCTTACAATTGCTCGATCTATCAGTTGGCATATTTCTTGGGGTGATTGGACACAATTGGCAGCAGGGCTGAATTGTTGAGGAGCTTCAGCTATCCAGCAGGGCGTGGCACCTTCCTGCTAGGGGGTTTAGCATTCTTATGGCCCAGATCTACTTGTATTCAGTCTTCATTGTATACCCAACCCTTGGAGGTTTATTGTAGTCTTCTATTGGAGCATTTTGTAGCAGCTCTATTGTCTATATTCTTGGCCATCTGTTGAGCATTCCAGATCGACATCTTCATTGTAGCAGGTTTCTGTATTTCATGAATAAAAGCAGTGTTGAGATGTTTTGTCTTGTCTATCATATTGTGTATGGTTGAGGTATGTTCCATGATTATATCCTCTTGTTTTCAGGTAGTGGTGATTGATGACTCACAGAGACATGCAGAGGTTTACAGTAAGATCCAGAGGGGTGTATTGATGTGCAAGGAGGAGACACACTTAGGGGAGCATGCAAATACCACTCTTTTGCAACAATGCATGGATATGAGAGAGCACCTTCACCATATCAGCAATTGCATGAGAGATGAGAGATGGAGGTTGGTTGACCAGCAGTTGGGGGAGTTACTTCTGGTTGTACCTGATGATTGGAGTTTAGTGAGGGATACAGGCAAGTAGTGATCAGGAGTACAGATAGACATGCTCTTGGTCGAGTCCTTGGGACTGACCAAGGCAGGTGGTATTTTTCAGCCCTACAGTCAGCTACAGATGTCTCTGTTACATTTTTTCGACACTTTTATCATGGACAATAGCATGAGGAGAGATAGACAGTGGCTGAGGGCATGGAGAGTGACCAGGCCGAGACCACCTGACAGGATTACTCTTACAGCATTCAGCAGGATAGAGGTGGATCGTCATAGGCAGCCAGCTGAGACGTGGTGCGTGATGGTGAGCACCATAGGCCAGATGATAGCAGTGGAGCACAAAGGGCTTCAGACAGTGATCAACCTGACACAGGAACAACTAGCAAAGATTGGAAGTGATAAACTTCCAAGTTTGCCATGTGTTCATTTGGCTAGCAGGATGTCTTACTACAGGGTGACCCAGGTTGCGCCAGAGAGCCACATATGCCACCATGGGTTGGTTTGGAGTGGGCTTGCAGGGATTTGTCCGATGGAGCGAGGCATATTTTCACTCTTGGTCATCATAATCGGACATGGATATGGGTGGACAGGTGCTTCCTCTACAGAGATATCTTTACATATATAGTTTCTGGACAACAGGTCTGACGGTCACAGGTATTTCAGCTTGAGGATCCAGGAGAGGAGGGTCCAATATGTATGTAGTGTTAAGCCCCAATATTGGCTCATTACCACTTAATTGGGGCATATTAGATTAGTAATGTTATTTTATTTATGTCGGCTTTAGGCCATTAGTTGTGATTTAGATTAGTAATGTTATTTTATTTATGTCGGCTTTAGGCCATTA
>ML790108.1:43230-57371 GCA_009831015.1 Picea engelmannii | reverse complement strand
GCTGGGTTTTCTTCCCCTAGAGGGTTTCCCAGGATAAATGTTGTGTCTCTTGTGAATGTGTATTTCTCAGTGATCTTGTTCTTATGATGCTCTTATCTATTGAAATGCAAAGAACTATAATAATGGCATAAACATTAACATTGCTTCCATCCCATTCTCTCTAGAGATTCTTGGAGCATCTTGTTGTTGCAATACTCTCTCATTTGGATTAATAAGGTTTTGAAGGATTTGGAGAAATCAATAGTATTCTGGTTGCATTCTTACATATGAGGTGACTTTGTGGATTTGAGTTTATTGTGTACTATTGAGTAGATCTTTCGTGAAGTAGTTTGCTAGGGTAGATTAGCAAAGAGTATTCTTGTTGGTTTATATTTGTTGGGTAGCTAAATGATATGAAGTATTTCAGATTGTTACTTTATTCATACACATTATCTTCTTCCATGCTTCACGATTTGTCTTGAGTTTTGTAGGTTTGCCTCAAGGGATTGTTGGGATAGCCTTAAGAAGGAGTTTTCCCTCAAAGCCCATTCAAACTCCTAGCTTTGCTTAGTCTAATTTTCTGTTCACATTTCATTTATATTTCAGTTAGATAACCATCTTAGATAGGTCATATAATTTCACTTCATTTGGAGATTTTATGTGAAAAAATTTTGCTTAAAAACCATAATTTTTTTTTAACATTTTTGTGTTGTACAGCATTTCCAGCAAGCATTTGCTTGTTGGTTTTTGCAGAATCTTACTAGGAACAAGGGGATATGTTATCCGAATTCAACCATACAACACTCCAAAACAACCTTCTTTGAGTGGGTAATGATTTCCCTCTTTTCTCCACTCTTTTCTAGCATTGTAGCAAGCCCCCGGGAAGTTCCCTTCAGGCTTGCATTTTCTGGTTTCTTTTTAGCCATTGTATTTTAATTTTGCAAGTTATTATGTTGCCTACACCTTGGGAGAGACATTGGCTCAGCCAACCCCACAAAATCGTTTTTCTAGGACTTAATCTAATTTAGTTATTGGTTATTCTTTTGCCCCACTTGTCAATAGGACAAGGTTGTGTGGCTAGATTGTTTCAATAATTTTTACATTTTTTCTTCCAACCCTCTTTGGCACAACATCGGTAGGCTTGCCTCCACCTTGTGCCATTGTGAGTGGTTTGCATTTCTTTTCAAATTTTGATTAATTAAGTTGCATACACCTTGGGAGAGACATCCCCATATCGTATGGCTAGGATGATAGTATGTTGATGGTTTCTATTGCTTACATGTTTAAATTTTTTTAGAGATAGACATCACACATATACTCATCTTAGTTTAATACTTTGAGGCATAGTTTCATTTACTTGTTTTAAGTTTTATCACAATCTAAATTCATAGCACACCTCTAGATGCAATATACTCATGGCTAAGTAGTGATGTCTTAGAGCAATCTATTCTTGGGCAATCATATCTCTCGAGATTTCATTTTCATTTAAGTTTTCAAAGGCACCCATGGGCATGTGAATGGTGTAGGAGCTTAAGTCTTTCATTGCAGCAAGTAATTCCATTTTCTTCAACATGCTATTTTCATGGAATAACTCACATGGTTAAATGTTTCAAATCTAAAGTGTTGTTTCTATTTGGCAAGCTATTCTTGCCTTCTTCATAGCACTCTTTCATACTTATTTTCACTCGTTTATGGTTCGGTGAATGATGATGTGAATGGTCTTTACTTTCAGCTTTTCTTTACAAGTTCATATGTGTTTACATGCTGCAATTTCATAATCCGTAATACATTTGCACAACCATTTAAGTTTCAGTTTTGGGCACAATTCACATTTTTTGGGCATCTAAAACCCATCTAAAACACTTATAACACATCTTAAGAATTAGTCCTAAGTCATAAAAATATATTAGACCAACTAGGACACCTAATTCCACCATCCAAAACGAGAATTAAGGAGCACAGTGGAAGTTGTAGGCCGGGGATGGTCTCACGGTGCACAAGATGCGTCCTTTCCGTGAAAACTGAATTCTTAGGGCTGACTGTGATAGATAGGGTGGGCCTCGTTGCCTTACTATCTTGAGCATCTAGCAGCCATTTGGCAATAGGAGGAGGAGGATTAAGGTTTGACACTTAGTTAGGAGGGTAATTAAAATCTGAAAAATCTTTAAGCAACTCTTAACCACTTAGTTTTCTAGGCAATTTTCTTTTGGGATATATCTTATGGTTGTTTAGAGCACTAGATTGCAAGCACATACATCTTTTATCTTTCATGCAAGTCTATGGTTTAATTATCTAAGTGTTAAATCTTTCAAATTGTGTTGAGCATTTATCTTTCAAGTATTTCATATCTTTTATGCTCTTTGTGGTGTGATTCAAAAAGAGATTGCGCATCCCATTTGGAGGCATCATCTTGTTGGATCTTGAGTGCTTTTATGGTTGCCATTGAAAAGTAGTCCAATTGTTATTAGGGCATGCTTGGCCTTATGTGAGTGATCTTAATATTTTGACTATCTTGAATTTCTCACATTTAAGCATTTGTTAATCTTGTTCATTTGTATCTTGTGTATCTCATGCATCTTGTTCATAATTGTTGTAATATCTTATATTCATTGTTGTAAGTACTTGTATCTTTCTTGTGGAGTAGTTGTAATTTTGTAATACTTGTAACCTTTTGTAATCAACCTCCTTAAACATAGTTGACCCCTTGCCCAACCTTTAGGCACTAGTCTTTGTTGACTTAGGGAAAAGGTCTATCTGACATAAGTAGTCTTGCACTTTGCATTTGTTGTCTTAGCATCATACGTTAGTCTTTCCCCTAAACTTCTAATCAATTAAAACCAACTCCTAGAACATCAAAGTTAATCATATCTAGTAACTAGGGTCTACCCCCCTTGGCTTCCCTAGGAGTAAGCCTAGAAGGAAGAGGTTCCATTCAAGGTGACAATGTGGACTGTGAACCTAGGCATTGTGCCTCCAAGGACACACTAAGTGAGCAGGACTTAGCTCACATTTGCAAATGTGTATTAAGACGACAACATCTTTGGCGCCATTGTTAGGGATAAGTCATTTATCCTTGGTCAAAACGACTTAACTTAATTTTTTTAGAACTAAGTAATAAAAACTTTAGTCCCTAAAAATTTATTGAACTTGTATTGGTTGATTTTGTGTAGTTCCTTTCCAAGTGGCGACTCCATTGAACAATTCTGTTAGGTATACTACTAGGAGCAATTCACGTGGGGTGATTCATCCTTTTCCTGAACCTGAAAATGTTTATAGGAGGAGGTTGAGACACCTTGTTCCTAGGAGGCTACTTGAAAGTCTTGGAGAAGAAGCACTCACTAATATCCAATACTTGCTCCAAACCAATAATCTACAAATTGTTAATAATCCCACTAATAATCCTAACTTAACCATGAGTATCTTTTTGAGACCTTTGAACTTTGCAGCAATCCAAGGTGCCCCTCATACAATTCCTGAAAAGGCCATTGACAAGTTGCCTACCTTTCAAGGGAACAATGCTATAAGTGCCAAATCTCATATCCTGAACTTTCAGATGTGTCTGGAGAGATATTGTAGGGGTCATGGTCATGAGGATGTCAAGATGACTTTGTTTGTATATTCACTAGAAGGTGATGTTGTCGAATGGTTTACAGATTTTGCTGCAAACAAGTTTAGCACCCTTGAGGAAATACTAAATGAGTTTAGAAAAAGATGGGGTGATCAAAAGGAACACATATTTCAGCTTGCTGCTCTTACCACTAGCCATAAGAAAGAAAAGAAAACTGTGGTTGAATTTAACACTAAGTTTAATAGCTTGGTGAAGAGCCTTCATAGGGACATTAAGCCCTCAAATACTGCAATTTTGATTTATTATATCGAGGCATTCGTAGGAAAAATGAGGTATGCCTTAAGGGATAAAGATCCTCAAACTTTAGAAGCAACACAAGCTACAGCTATAAGGATTGAACAGAATATGCTTGAGGCTAGGAGGTCCAATATTCCTGGTTTCACAAGAGGTTCTTCTTCAAAGGTTAATGATGAGAAGAAGAAGGAAGTAAAGGGTCAAGAGTCATCAAGTGATGGGATTAAGGAATTGACCCAGTTAATTAAGCAAATGGAGGTTAACCATGCCAATCAGATCAATGCCTTGAAAAATAGGTTGATTACTATGGAGAGGTCCCAAAACAATAGACAACAACATAAGACAAATTATAAGTGGCCAAGAAGACCTCCACAAAATGATCAGAGGGCACCTAACCCTTTTGAATCCACCAACTTGGTAGATCATCAATCTATACCTTATTGTAGGCCTTGTGGTGAGTTTCATGAGGAAACTACTTGTCTAGTTTTCCTTCAGGATTGTTATAATGATTATGGAAACCAAGGGAATGAACAAATAAATGTGTGGTGAAAGATACTATGGGGGCATGTATGATTGGATGAATTTTAGTGGTCATGGAAGTAGTGGAAACTTCATGAATGGTATTGTTGATAAGGCAACAGAAAAGTATGGGCCCAAACCCACACCCCAACAAATTGCAGAAATGGCTAAGTATAAAGGCATTACATATCAAAGGAATGGAAATAAAGGTCATGATAAAGGTCAAACTAGCGTTCCCAAGGTATCACCAAATCCTCCTAAGTCTAATGTGCCTGTTAATGCAGATTTGAATATTGACTTAGGTGGTTGGTTGAACAATGAAAAGATTTTAGTGCCAGTGTCAGAAATTATGAAGATCCCTTCTCAAAGGGAAAGGATACTTAAAGCCATAGAAGAACCCCCTAAAAATGTTGTGGAGAAGCAACCAGGGGTGGCCTACCAGGACGCACCAGTGATTTTACAGAATTGGGATAGGAAAAATGAAAAGAATTTGCCTTTCTTCCTTTCTCTACTTGTGAATGACAAAGTGTTACACAATTGCATGCTAGATTCAGGAGCAAGCTCTAATGTTATGACCAAGAAAGTAATGGAACATTTAAACGTAAGAATATCTTGAGCTTATCATAACATTTGCGCCTTGGATAGTCAAACGATTGAAGTGTATGGATTGATTAAGGGTTTGCAAGTGCACTTAACAGTATTTCCTGATATTATGATTGAAATGGATATTGTAGTGATTGTTGTTCCAGATGTTTGGGGAATGTTGTTGAATAGAAAGGCAGCTACAGATTTGGGTGGTAGTTTACAAATGGATCTATCCTATGCCACCCTCCCTACTCCAGATGGAATCAATTTCAAGTTGATTCGGGAAGTGTGTAGAAGGTATCATGTTGAAGACCCTAAGAACCCCAAAAATGAGTTAAAGTATGATGATGAAAGTCTTGGTAATTATGCCATTTTGTCTAACTCCATTGTACCCCTAGAAGATAAAGTCCAAGATAATGAGTTAGACAAAGTGTGGTACATGAACTTTGATGGTGCTTTTTCTAGAGCAGGAAAAGGTGCTGGAATTGTGCTTCAAGCTCCAAATGGTAAAGTGTTAAAGTTTGCTTATAGATTGGAGTTTGATGCAACCAATAATGTGGTTGAGTATGAAACTTTGCTCCTTGGTTTAGAACTTTACAGAGATAGGGAAGTAAAATGTCTAAATATTAAAGGGGATTCAGACTTGGTCATACAACAGTTATAGAATAAATTTGCTTGCAAGTCTGAGAGATTGAAAGGGTATAGAAATGCAATTTGGGAATTAATCAATGACCTAGATGCTTTGAACCTAATTGCTATTCCTAGAGAAAAGAATTCAAAGGCAGATGAACTTGCAGTAGCAGCTTCCACACTTCAGCTTCCAGATAGTTTGATTGATGAGAACATTTCGGTGGAAATGATTTTTAGACCCTCAGTTCCTGACAACATGAATCATTGGCAGGTTTTTGATGATGACAAACAGGTTATCAATTTTTTGACTCATATGCATGAGTTTTCATATTTTGGCATCAATATAAAAGAGGAGGGTTGTAATTATACTGGAAATGATGATAAGGTGAAAGCACCCCCTAAGCGAGTTGTGTCCTTGGAAAGGGACTTTGACAAACTAGATGGTCACAAGCAAAAAGAAGACTCAAAGAAAAAATTATGTGATCACCTAGAAATTAACATTGGAACTAATGAAGAGCCTAGGATGATAAAGATAGGTAAGACTACCCCTATAGAGGAAATGAATGAAATTGTTAAACTATTAAAAGAATATAGGGATGTCTTGGCCTTCAATTATGATGAGCTCAAAGTTTATAAAGAGGATGTAATTCAACATGTGATTCCTCTTAAGGAAGAAACCAAGCCCTTTAGACAGAAATTGAGGCAAATGAACCCCAAGTTAACTCCTTTGGTCCAACAGGAGTTACAGAAAATGTTAGAGGCAGGAATCATTGCCCAAACTAGACATTCTTCATGGTGCTCAAATTTGGTTGTTGCTAGGAAGAAAAATGGAAAGATTCGGATATGCATTGACTTCAGGAATTTGAACATTGCTTGCACAAAAGACCACTACCCCTTTCCCAAGATGGAAACTTTACTTCAAAGATTAACAGGATCAGGAATGATTTCCATGCTTGATGGTTTTTCAGGTTATAATCAGATCAGACTTAAAGCAGAGGATAGGCATAAGACAACCTTTACTACTCCATGGGGAACCTTTGAATATCTTAGAATTCCATTTGGTTTATCAAATGCTGGAGCTACTTTTCAGAGATCTATGGATTATGCCTTTAGGGGGGCGATTGGAAAATTGATTGAAATATATCAAGATGATTTAACAGTATTTTCTAAGGATGGGAAAACTCACATTAACCACCTTAGGCAAGTTTTGGACAGATGTAGAGAGTTTGGAATTTCTCTAAATCCTGCTAAATCAGTCTTTGGGGTGACTGAAAGTAAATTATTGGGCCACATAATTTCGAAAGAAGGGGTCAAGTTAGACCCAAAGAGAGTGGAGGCTATTAGAAAGGTACCCTTGCCTGCATCAAAGAAAGTTCTCCAATCCTTCTTAGGACAAACCAATTTTGTCCATAGGTTCATTCCTAACTATGTTGAGATTGTGAAACCTATATATAAGTTGCTTAAGAAGGATGCTAAATTTGAATGGAATGAAGAAAGTAAGCGATATTTTGAGAGTATCAAGACTACCATATGTGAAGATCTCATCCTTATTAGCCCAAACTATAATAAGGACTTTCAGATTTTCTCTTTTGCTTCTGAAGACACTATCGCTGGTGTATTGCTTCAGAAAAATGATCAAGGCCATGATCAACCCATTGCATATATGAGTCGGGCCTTGCAAAATTCAGAACTTAAGTATCCCATGTTTGAGAAACAAGCTTATGCCTTGGTGAAATCACTCAAACATTTCAGAGTCTTCATTGGATATTCCAAAGTGATTGGTTATGTTCATAATTCTGCGGTTAAGGATGTTTTATCACAAGTGGAAGGATTAGGCTCAAGGGGTAGATGGATTGTTAAAATCCAAGAGTATGATTTGGAAATCAAACCTACAAAGTTGATTAAGGGTCAAGGTTTGGCTAAGATGTTAATAGAAAGTACTGAGAAGGCCTTAGGTATGGTTTGCCAAATTAATAATGAAGAGTTCCCTCCTAACTTATTGAAGTTTGAGCAAGTAGAATGGTATACATACATCATCTTTTATCTTAAGAATTTGACTTGTCCAAGCCATCTAGTAGGACACAAGAAAAGGGCTTTAAGGTTAAAATCTGCTAAGTATGTCCTTAGTAGAGATGAGTTAGGATGGAAGAATCCTGATGGGATTATCCTCAGATGTGTGGATGATGTTGAGTCAAAGAAACTAATGGATGAATTCCATGGAGGGTTTTGTGGTGGACATTTTTTTGCTAAAACTACTACCCACAAAATCCTTAGAGCAGGATATTATTGGCCCACAATATTTTCAGATGTTCATCAGTTTGTTCGGAAATGTGAGCCATGTCAGCTTTTCACAGGAAAGAAGAAGTTATCATCTCTCTCTTTGCAACCAGTTGTGGTTGAAGCACCTTTTCAGCAGTGGGGTTTGGACTTCATAGGGAAGTTTAATGATAATTCGAGTAATGGGTATTCATGGGTACAAATTACTTTACCAAGTGGGTTGAAGCCATTCCTACCAAGTCAGCAACTGAGAAGGTTGTGTTGGATTTCCTAGAAGATAGAATTATAACTAGATTTGGGGTCCCATCAAAGATAGTGACAGATAATGCCAAGGCCTTTTGTTCAGCTGAGATGTCATCTTTTTGTTTCAGATATGGTATTATCTTAACACATGCATCAAATTACTATCCCCAAGGGAATGGTCAAGCAGAGTCAAGTAATAAAAACTTAATGACCATAGTTAAAAAGATAGTCGGTGAAAATAAGAAATCTTGGGATAGTAAAATTAAACATGCATTATGGGCTGACATAATAACAAAGAAAGCAACAAATGGGAAGAGTCCCTTTGAGTTAGTATATGGATTAGAAGCTAGGTTGCCAGTACACCTTAGACTTCCTACTTATGGGTCAGTTGAGGATTTTTCCACAGAGCAGGATGCAATTCAGAACAGGGTCAATCAGGTCATTGAGTTAGATGAAATCAGACGAAAGGCTTATGATCAGAATTGCAAAAATCAAAGTAAGGTAAAGAAGGCTTTTGACAAGTCAGCTAGGCAGAGGGATTTCATGATTGGGGATACAGTTTTGCTATGGGATAAAGGCAGAGAAAATCTAGGAAAACATGGCAAATTTGACATCTTGTGGTTGGGTCCATACTTAATCAGAGAAATAGCAGGGCCTAATTCTTTTCATTTGAGCCATTTGGATGGTGAACCCATCAACATTCCAAGGAATGGGCAGTAGCTCAAACTCTTTTTCAGATGATGAGCAACTTAGTGTCCAAAGGGACATCCTCTATAACGTATCTCTAACCCTTCTCCTTGTATCTCAATTTTGTATTGTTTCATTCATGATATTGTTATGTACTTATAATTATTTATGTATCATAGATTCATTTTGTAGTTATAATGTTGTACTTTAGCTATTTCATTATGTAGATGTTGTTTATAGCATTTATTCATTTGCTTATATGTGTATATGTATGCTTATGTTGGTTATTGGTGAGCACTTTTTGTAGATTTTGGATTTTTGTATGCTCTCCATCCCATTTGAGAAGATCGAACACACGTCCCCATGTGGAGCCAGATGTTGACTTCTTATCCAACTAGGGGGTCAACTCCATGTGCCATGAAGATATGCATCATCAGATGCTAATGTGTCGAAGATAGTTTGGTTCTACTAGGCAATTTATGCCTCCAGCACAAATTTTTGTAAACGGAATTTCCGCACCCCTGCGTGGGTTAATAATGTAATAGGTCTACATGGATCATAGTTAGGTCAGGTACCTTGGGATGTTTTCATTGGGATATTTCCTTTCACTGAGGGTTTTTTATCCTCAGGTAATTAATTGGGCTTTTCGGCCTTATTAATTTCCCTTGAGTTTTTCCCTCACACCTGCAATAATTCCTCTAAAGTGGTGAAGGGCGTTCTAATGGTCTCATCCTCTGGTAGCTATTGTTTAGGAATGATGTAAATGACCATGTACGACATCTTAGAAAGTTTTTCAGAATTTCGTCGAGTCTAGATAGGTTTTTTTTAATTAATTAAATTTAATTAATTTTCCTAAGGTTGGGAATTTAATTATTTAATTAATTAATTGTTTTTGAGCAATTATTGTAAAAACTAGGTCCTTGGGTTTTTGATAGGGGTATTTGTGCTCAAATAAAATGGAAAGAAACCCCCTACACCCTTGGTCCAAGTTTCAGCTCAGTCGGACAACTTGTACTAGGTGTTTGTCCACCCAGAGTCAGAGTCAGTCAAAACAACAATTTTTATTGTTTAGTTAAAAATGTAATTTTTGTAAATTTGAGTTAATGGGGTAATGTTAAGATGGAAAAGGGAAAGAGAGGTCATTCCTAACCTACCCAACCCACCTCCTAACTATTTCACACCACCTCACCCATTCACTCACTCATTTCCTCACGCCCTAGGGGGAAATTGCGCCCCCCCCTTCTCACATGAACCTTTGAAACACCCCTTGAATGAGTTGTGGGCCCCTCCCATGAGTGGTGTGCCCTTCCTATCCCTCCACCTCACTCCTATCTTGGCCCCACACTCCACTCACCCATACAACTCATCAATCCATGACTAAAACCCTAGATGGTGCGCCCCTCTCCTTGGGATTCTCTCCTGGGGTTGGGTTGCAACACTTGGCATGCATCCAAGAGGGGTCGTTTTTCCTCCTTGGGTATAAATACAGCCTCTCACACCCTCATTTCTTCACCATTCTTTGATCTAGTGTTACTCTACTGAAATTTCGCCCCATCTCTCTTGCACTTTGCCTCTTGCTTCCATCCCATTCTCTCTTGAGAGTCTTGGAGCAACTTGTTGCTATAATACTCTCCCATTTGGATTAATAAAGCTTTGGAGGATTTGGAGTAATCAAGAGTATTCTGGTTGCATTCTTACATATGAGGTGACTTTGTGGATTTGAGTTTATTGTGTAGTATTGAGTAGATCTTTGGTGAAGTAGTTTGTTAGGGTAGATTAGCAAAGAGTATTCTTGTTGGTTTCTATTTGTTGGGTAGCTAAATGATGTGAAGTATTTCAGATTGTTAGTTTATCCATACACATTATCTACTTCCATGCTTCACGATTTGTCTTGAGTTTGGAAGGTTTGTCTCAAGGGATTGTTGGGATAGCCTCAAGAAGGAGTCTTCCCTCAAGGCCCATTCAAACTCCTAGCTTTGATTAGTCTTCTCTCCACTATTTTCCAAGTTATGATTTCCCTCTTCTCTCCACTATTTTCTAGCATTGTAGCAAGCCCCCAGGAAGTTCCCTTGAGGCTTGCATTCTCTTGTTTCTTTTTAGCCATTGTATTTTAATTTTGCAAGTTATTATGTTGCCTACACCTTGGGAGAGACATTGGCTCAGCCAACCCCACAAAATTGTTTTGCTGGGACTTAATGTAATTTAGTTATTGGTTATTCTTTTGCCCCACTTGTCATTAGGACAAGGTTGTGTGGCTAGATTGTTTCAATAATTGTTACATTTTTTCTTCCAACCCTCTTTGGCACAACATTGGTAGGCTTGCCTCCACCTTGTACCATTGTGAGTGGTTTGCATTTCTTTTCAAATTTTGATTAATTAAGTTGCCTACACCTTGGGAGAGACATCCCCATATCATATGGCTAGGATGATAGTATGTTGATGGTTTCTATTACTTACATGTTTAAAATTTTCTAGAGATAGACATCACACATATACTCATCTTAGTTTAAGCCTTTGAGGCATAGTTTCATTTACTTGTTTTAAGTTTTATCACAATCTAAATTCATAGCACACCTCTAGATGCAATATACTCATGGCTAAGTAGTGATGATGTCTTAGAGCAATCTATTCTTGGGCAATCATATCTCTCGAGCTTTCATTTTCATTTAAGTTTGCAAAGGAACTCATGGGCATGTGAATGGCGTAGGAACTTAAGTCTTTCATTGCAGCAAGTAATTTCATTTTCTTCAGCATGCTATTTTCATGGAATAACTCACATGGTTAAATGTTTCAAATATAAAGTGTTGTTTCCATTTGGCAAGTTGTTCTTGCCTTCTTCATAGCACTCTGTCATACTTATTTTCACTTGTTTATGGTTCGGTGAATGATGATGTGAATGGTCTTTACTTTCATCTTTTCTTTACAAGTTCATATGTGTTTACATGCTACAATTTCATAATCCGTAATACATTTGCACAGCCATTTAAGTTTCGGTTTTGGGCATAATTCACAATTTTTGAGCATCTAAAACTCATCTAAAACACTTATAACACATCTTAATACTTAGTCCTAAGTCATAACAATATATTATACCAACTAGGACACCTAATTCCACCATCTTCACCATCTAAAACAGGAATTGAGGAGGGCAGCAGAAGGTGTAGGCCGGGGACGGTCTCACGGTGCACAAGATGCGTCCTTTCCTTGAAAACTCAATTCTTAGGGCTGACTGTGACAACTAGGGTGGGCCTCGTTGCCTTACTATCTTGAGCATCCAGCAGCCATTTGGCAATAGGAGGAGGAGGATTAAGGTTTGACACTTAGTTAGGAGGGTAATTAAAATCTGAAAAATCTTTAAGCAACTCTTAACCACTTAGTCTTCTAGGCAATCTTCTTTTGGAATATATCTTATGGTTATTTAGAGCACTAGATTGCAAGAACATACATCTTTTATCTTTCATGCAAGTCTATGGTTTAATTATCTAATTGTTAAATCTTTCAAATTGTGTTGAGCATTTATCTTTCAAGTATTTCATATCTTTTATGCTCTTTGTGGTGTGATTCAACAAGAGATTGTGCATCCCATTTGGAGGCATCATTTTGTTGGATCTTGAGTTCTTTTATGGTTGCCATTGAAAAGCATTCCAATTGTTATTGGGGCATGCTTGGCCTTATGTGAGTGATCTTAATATTTTGACTATCTCGAATTTCTCACATTTAAGCATTTGTTAATCTTGTTCATTTGTATCTTGTGTATCTCATACGTCTTATTCATAATTGTTGTAATATCTTATATTCATTTTTGTAAGTACTTGTATCTTTGTTGTGGAGTAGTTGTAATTTTGTAATACTTGTAACCTTTTGTAATCAACCTCCTTAAACATAGTTGACCCCTTGCCAAACCTTTAGGCACTAGTCTCAGTTGACTTAGGGAAAAGGTCTGTCTGACATAAGAAGTATTTCACTTTGCATTTGTTGCCTTAGCATCATAGGTTAGTCTTTCCCCCAAACTTCTAATCAATTAAAACCAACTCCTAGAACATCAAAGTTAAGCATATCTAGTAACTAGGGTCTACCCCCCTTGGCTTCCCTAGCAGTAAGCCTAGAAGAAAGAGGTTCTAGTCAAGGTGACAGTGTGGACTGTGAACCTAGGCATTGTGCCTCCAAGGACACACTAAGTGAGCGGGACTTAGCTCACATTTGCAAGTGTGTATTAGGACAGCAACACTACCTAATATGGAGAGGTTTGAAAAAGGATGAGGTAGAGCATAGCATTGTACAAAGCTCCTTTCAAACAACATCATTTTCCTCAAGGAGATGCATTGAATAAAAATTTTGACGCATGTACCACACATATAAGGAAATGGAGAAAATAAAAGGGTGAGGCTTCCTCAAGTTACATAGAGCAGTCTTCTAGAGAAGAGGATTCAAATAAACTAAGAGGGTTGATTCCCAAAGTGGGAGAAAATGACAATTTACTTGAGGAAGCAAACAGATAGGAAGGGGAAATGAATAGTCAACCAAATGTGTCAAGATGATTGATTTCCCCTCTCCTTCATCTTTTCTATAAAGAGGATGAATTCGATTGTATAGAGGCTTTTTTCTTGTGCATCTTTGTAGAATTTCTTATGAAATGTTAATGGATAAAAAGGCACTACTGGCCAAGCTATTTGGAGATGGACTTCAATTCTAAAATGTGTGGTTTGTGTAAATTTTTCTGCTAATTCACTAAGTTTTGGGATGGTATAAGAATTAGTTCTTACTGCAGACTTTTCTCACGTATGAGCAAGTTGTTTTATTTTGTTTATCTCACAAATTGTTTGTCTAGAGCCTTAACCATAGTACTATAGTCAGCAGATCATTAATAGATTTTTCTGTAATGCAACTAGTTATTTAAATTCTTGATTTTATTTTCCTAAGTAACTTTTTATTAAGGTTTTAAAGAAATGATATATTTGGTGCTATGTTTGCCTCATCAATTTTGTTAGTTAGCCTGGACATTATTATGCACTTTGCATATTAGATTAGATGCATCTCATTTATTTTCATTTAAAAAATACTTAAACAATGGATCAGGCCGCAACTGCTAAAACCAACAAAACCATCTAAAGGTTGTCATTCCATAAAGTGGATGGATTCCCTATTCCAAACAGTGTAAGGTCTAATTGGGACCTTTCATCGGGAGAATCACTATTAATTGCACATGGTTATCCAGCCCTGTCAACAATGTTAAATCACTTGACCAATTCAGCGCTATGTTAGGTCAATCCATATGCATGAGTTTGAATCTACTCAACCATTGAGATAGAAAATGAAATCTCCAAATACAAAAAAATTGAATTGAAAAACATCATATATA
>ML790107.1:228916-241095 GCA_009831015.1 Picea engelmannii | reverse complement strand
GGACAAAAAAGTCTATGGATCCTGATGATGGATCCTGCTATGGATCCGAAACGTCGACGACAAGATGTCATCAACACTGTGGAGATTCCGACTAATTCTGAAGTTAATTTTCACCACAGAAACTTAAATGAAAATAGTACTACTTTTCTAATATGAAAATACAATAAAAGTCAATGATATGGTTGGTTGATATCAACTACAGAGTGGAGAAAATGAAAATGGTTGATAGGGTATTGATTTATGACTTTCATGTTTCATATTCACAACTATAAAGTGAGTATCATTAAGTTCTTTTACTTCACTAATTTTTGAAATAATATTTACTAGTTTAGACTTAGTTTTATAGTGATATTTTGAATAAATATAATGAAAATATTTGTAAGAAATTATGTATTTGTAATAAAGGAATAAATATATTTACATTTTAATTTAATATAATTATAATTTAAAGATCTTCTTTTAGGATACTGATTCCCAAGCTCTCATTTCTTTGATGTTGAAGTTCCCAAGTTCCCAAAAGAGTTCCCGGCTAATTGAGAATGTTCCCAACTAATTCCCAAACTCTTGGAGCTTGAAAACTAAATGTTAAAAATACAGAAAACATGCAACTATGATATATATATATATATATATATATATATATATATATATATATATATATATATATATAATTAAAAAAATTGTTTTTATAAAAGTCAAAATCAATTATCTAAAATCAATTACAATATATCTAAAAACAATTTGTTTTAATAAAAATCAAAGTAAATTGATCTAAAATCCATTATAATATAAGTTCACAAAATAATACAATTACACAATTTCAAAAAGAAATTATTAATTTAATAATAACTTGGTTGTATTGTGTTCATTTTTTTTTAAATTGTAAGTATTCATATTCATGTTAAAATTAAAATTAAATATAAATATATGATATTTTTATAAATATATAATTAAAAAAATTAAAAAATATAAAAAATATGAAAAATAATAAATTTTTTAAAATATGAAAAATTAATTAAATTAGTCTATTTTTATTTTTAAATTAAAATTAATTAAATTAGTCTATTTTTATTTTAAAATTAAAATTAAATTAAATATATGATATTTTTATAAATATATAATTAAAAAAATTAAAAAATATAAAAAATATGAAAAATAATAAATTTTTTAAAATATGAAAAATTAACTAAATTAGTCTATTTTTATTTAGATAAATGAAAATATAGAAGTAATTTGAAAATATTGTCATTTTAATAAAAAAATTAAATATTGTAATTGGAGTTATTTTTTTTTCATTTTAATTGAATAATGAATTTATAAATTTGTAAAAATAAAAATAAAGCCTCTTAAATATTGTTAAAGTTGATTGTTTATATGATTAGTTTTTTTTAAACTTATGCTGATTAGTATTGAAAGTTTTTATTAAACTAAACCTTTTATAAACATTTTTTGAAATTTATAATCATATAAACATTTGTATATAAATAATTTGAGTAAAAACAAATTTTCTTTATATTTCTAAATTCTAGAAATTTAATTACTAAATTTCAATTTAAAATTTATTTCTTATAAAACCAATAAAAATATTTGAATATATAAAATTATATATTTTATTATAATTATAATGTAATTTTTATAATTTAATTTATATTTACTATTAAAAATAATGATATTATAGTTGATGATATTAATTCATTATAAAATATATCAAAAATATTAAAATATGATTTTATTATTTTCATAATAAGTCAAAATATAGTTTTGAAATAATTTATATCATTATTACTACAATCTACAGTTTAAATTTTTTATTTAAAACAAATTAAAATCCCTTAATCTCAAATTAAAATCAAATCATCTAAAATGCATTGAACATTGGGCAAAACACATAAATGTTCTTCAAACGACCTTGAATATTTGCACACTTTTATGTGGCTTTCCATCGTTTCATCCTTATCATCTGTCTTTTTTCATCCTTCCCATTTGCCCATGAGATATTAAACATGGGCAAAACACACAAATGTTCTTCATATCACCTTAATTGCACACTTTTATGTGGTTTTCCATCTTTTTATCCTTATCACTTTCTTTTCTCCATCCTTCTCATTTGCCCATGAGATATTATGAGATATTAAACATCTTTCTTTCTCCATCCTTCTCATTTACCCATGAAATATTATGAGATATTAAACATGTAGAAAAACACACAAACACTCTTCATATGACCTTGATTAATTGCACACTTTTATGTGGCTTTCCATCTTTTCATCCTTATCATAACCATGTGCTTTTATTGACTTTCAATTACTTGTCAAGCATGAATTATCTATTGAGGAGATTCCAACTAGAGACCTCAATGAAGATAAAATATTTAATGACATATTAAACTACACAACCATAAATTCAATATAATTTATGGTATGGTGTTTGGGGAAGATTTTATATATATATATATATATATATATATATATATATATATATATATATATATATATATATATATATGATTATGTTATTAATTACATAATGTATGTGTAACTAAAAATTTATTATTAATTATATTTTTAAAATTTAATTTTAATGAACAATTATTTTTGTTTCTGGTGGAATCAATCGACTATCACTATAATCTCCAAATGTCATACATATGTAGTTGGGGAATTTGAACTGAAAATTTCATAAATCATAACACTTGAAAACCTCATCGATCATAATACTTCATATTCAGACACTTGCTAATTAAACTGCCCACAACAAACTATTTTAATGAACAACAATTAAAATCATTATAATATATAAATTTCAAAATAAAATTTAAATAATAAATAACAAATTTTCATTTTTTTTTTTTAAATTTTTTTTAAATTTATACTAAAATACCTTTCTTAATTATATTATTAGTGTGTATCATTACCATAAATATCAAGTATCACTAAATAAAGATTTCTTAAATTTAAAATACATCATATTAATATAATTGTAATATTAATATACTAGTAAGTAAATCTTTACTTTATATATATTGTTTGCCTCTTCACTTTTTATATATATTGTTTGCATGCAAACTTATTGCATTCCATTTGTTTATCCCATCTTTAAAGTTGGACGATCATAAATTCAATATATCGTGTTTAGGGGAGACTCTAATGCAATCGCTAATTTATTATTTTTAAAGTCGAAGGGACCATAAATCCAATATCTAGTGTTCTAGGAAGACTCTCACACAACTTTGGCAGAGTTTGGACTTATAAGCCGTACGTATTTCTGGACAATATCAAAATAGAGTTCAATTGTTTCAATTATTCGAATTAGCGTTTTCCATACTAATTGAAAGTCATCAAACTAGTGAATAATTGAAAGTTATCAAATTATTGAAGTATTGATGTTACAATTTTGAGTTTTTGATTGTTTTCTAYGATCATAAATTTGCATTAAAAWTYATTAAATGTTTAAATTGTATTTRGAGGGGTTCTYTYATAAATAARAGGTCTTATACATCAATTYAGTGTTTGGTTTGATCGTGATCTTAAAATTACAAGGTTTGTGTACAAAGRTTTGCATGCAAATACACCAAAATACAYCAAKCTTTACCATATCTAATATCAATCAAAGGTAAAAACAAAGCTTAACCTATCATAACAACATTTTTTACTGCCAAAAACAAAGCTTAACATATCATAACAACATTTTCTTAATGTCAATTTCTTTAGGCATGGACCAATTGAAACACAATATATGATATAATAATGTAAGAAGCACTCRTGACTCCAATCTCTAAAATCCCTCTGGTAGTTGTGTTTTGTTGTATTAAAAGGATTAAAATATAGCATGTATAAAAAGAGGTTTCTTCAAATTTTAAATAGAAATGAAACACCTATAAAGTTAGGGGCCACCTTTTATGATGCGTTGCTATGCCCATGCGATCACCTATTTCTTGCGTCGTGTGTGTGTCAAATGATAAGATATGTAGAGAGGATTCCCACCTCCTTTATTATAAAAAATGATAAAGGAGATCGATTCAATGCTCACCCAAAATTTAGGGTAGTTATGAACTTTATTAGCTGAAATCAATGATTCCAATGAACTTATTTGCCTCCACACATTAGCGGGAAAGGAAACATAGAAAAGTTGGGCGAACAAGAACCAACTTGTTGTGCAACATTCATTGTTGCGGAAGGTGGTATATACTAGTGATATTTTGATGTAACTACAACATATATTCTTTTGTATTTGTATTGGTCAAACCTCGAGAAGGTTATTGTAATCTTATTGTATAAATCGGCTCAAAAGAAATTATTATTTTATTGTTATCCTTATTGTAAGAGTAAAACCAACCCCTCTTAGGATTGTGTCTTTTTCGGGAGTCAATTATGTGTATAAATAGAGGTCGAGTTCCTCTCATTTGTACACACACACACAACTCACCTTATCTTGTGCATTTGGAGCATAGCAGGGAAGGTCTAGCGCAGGAGGTCTTGATCTTGGTCTATTTGTGGAGAGCTATAATATGACACTATATCGGTTGAAGGAATGTATACTGAAGAATTGATTGTTGGGTTTTCTCCCCCACGAGGGTTTCCCAGGATATATCTTGTGTTTTGTGATTGTTTATCTTTCAATGATCCTAATTACATGCAATTATTAATGAATGTTAAAGAAGATAACTGTAACTTCCAAAATTCTAACATGGTATCCGAGCAAGCCTGAATAGAAGACAGTTCACAAATCTAAAAGACAAAAGGAGTTGTTTTTCTTGATAGGAGTGGTTTTTGGACAAGACAAGACCACCAGCAAGTGCACCCCAGTGGAGCACATATTTTCCCTGGATCAGATCTTCAGAATCAATAATTTTTGATTTAGGGGAAGGATGATTACCGGAACCGAGATTGATGAAAAGTTGGAGGGAGCTGACAACTTCATATCCTGGAGGTACAGATTATCCCTCCTCCTAGAAGAACGTGATCTAGAGAAGTTCACTAAAGAAGAGGTTTCAGAACCAGAGGGAGATGAGGCTAAAGAAAATGACAAGAAGGATATGGTCAAAGAAAAGAGGATTATCGAAGACTCCATTAAGGACCAACTTATTCATCACATATCTTCATTATCCACTCCAAAAGAAATAATGGATGCATTAACCTGACTGTTTGAAGGAAACAACATCAACCGAAGAATGACCTTGAGAACTCAGTTAAAGAACATGAGGATGCATAATTCAGAAACCATCAACTCTTACTTCTCAAGAGTGAACTAGATCAAGGAGCGGATATAAGCCATTGGTGATAGTGAATGGAGAAGATGGTGATGACCACCTTGAATGGCCTCCCAAGGTCATGGGATGCATTTATTCAAGGGATATGCTCAAGAAGGAAGCTACCCAAGTTCAGTAAGATATGGGAAGATTGCAACCAAGAAGAAGGAAGGACGAAAGCAAGAGAAGAGAAGATGACAGATGATGATCAAGCCCTAGCCACCCACACTAGGAAAGGAAAGAGAAAGAAATAACCCTTCTCACCCAAGAAGTTTCAGAAGGGCCAAAGCAATAACCCAAATATCAGATGTTACTATTGTCAGAAAATGAGACACATTTCTAGGAATTGTTCCCTCATTTAGAGACCAAGGGAAAACAAAGGAGGTAAAAGGAATCATGTTCATACATATGAAGATGATGAGCCACCCAATAATATTGCAAAGGAAGATGAATCAAGTGATGAGGAGTATGTTCTTATCTCAGCCCTTACAAGAACTATCACTCATGGAAGTGACATTTGGTTGGTGGACAGTGGTGCTTCCAAGAACATGATGGGTTATAAAGACTCCTTGTCTAACCTTACTCATGAGGATTCACCGCACACGGTGAAATTGGGAGATGACTATCAATATCCGATCAAAGGAGTAGGAGAATCCTCCTACAAGTTAGACTAAGAAAATCCAATGAAGATGAAGGAAGTTCTCTATGTTCCTGGATTGAAGAAGAACATTCTCTTGATTTCAACATTGGATGAGAAGGGTTACATAGTTGCATTTATTGATGGACAAGTTCTTATGTGGCCTAGAGGGAAGACTTTTGATGATGTTGTGGTGATTGGATTTCAAGAAGGAGGAATCTACAAATTGAAAGGGAGATCAGATTCAACATTAATTCACAACACTGTGAATCCCAATGAATTATGGAATAGGATATTTTCTCACCTACATTACAAGGCCCTACCGAGTGTGAGAAAGATGGTGACGGGACTACCGGAGATCCAAGAAAAAACTAGATAGTGTGTGCAAAGGTTGCACACAAGGAAAGAATGTGAAGAACTCCTTTCACAGTAGTGATAGAAGAGCCAAAAGAGTACTGGACATTGTGCACCAAGATGTGTGTGGACCGATGTCATCAACTTCACTAAGCATGTATGTATATTATGTGTCTTTTATTGATGATTACTCATGTAAAACTTGGATCTATTTGTTGAAGGAAAATAATGAAGTGTTTGGAAAGTACAAAGAATTTAAGGCATTGGTAGAAAACATGACAGAGCGGAAGATAAATACCTTGTGATCAGATAATGGAGGAGAATTCACTTCAGAGGAATTCAAAGAATATTGCAAGGAAGTTGGGATCAAGAGGGATATTTCTACTCCCTACAATCCTCGACAAAATGGAGTAGCAGAAAGGAAGAATCAAACTATCATGGAAGCAGTGAAGGTTATGATCCGTGATCAAGATCTACCTATGCATATATGGGAAGAAGCAACAAAGACTGCATTGTACGTGCAAAACAAAAGTCCCCACAAAGTAATTGAAAATAAGACACTGAAGGATATTTTTTCAGGAGAGAAGCTAAAAGTCAACCATCTAAGGATATTTGGGTGCCCCGTATTTGTGCATGTCCCCAAGGAAAAGATGAAAAAATTGGATCCATATGGAAATAATGACATATTTGTTGGTTACAGTGACACATCGAAGGCATATAGGATATATATTCCCGGTCACCAAAAAATTGAGATTAGTCGAGATGTCACCTTCAATGAGTGCATATTTCAACAAATCAAAACATGACTGTGCAAAAGAGGTTCATGAGAAGGAAAATGAAGTTACTAGAGTTCTAGAGGTAGAAGCAGTTGAGCCAAAGGAACTCAGTCATGAGGATAATGACATGGAAGAACCTCAAAGGCCAGGAGAGATGCCTTCTCGCAAGAGAAGACCATCTTGGGCACATGAGCTCATCAGAGATGAAAAAAGATATGGTGCCCCAGAAATTATCTCAGGGAAAGTAAGAAGCCGAAACTGTATTCCAACTCTGTGGCATGTTTATGTGATATCATGGATGCAGAACCATCCAGTTATGAAGAGGTTGCAGAAAAGAGGGTATTGAAGGATGACATGGGGGAGGAATATCAATCTATAGTAAATAATGATGTCTAGGATGTGGTCCTCAGACCGAAGGAGAAATTAGTAGTAAGTTCAAAATGGATCTACAATATGAAACATGAAGCTAATGGAAGTATTGAAAAGTATAAGGCTATTTTTATGGCTTGAGGATTCTCTTAGAAGGAGGGCATTGACTATGAGGAGAAATTTTCTTCTGTGGTGAGATATGCCTCAATCAGGACTATACTTTCATTGGTCGTAGTAATTAAATAGAAGGTGCAACAAATGGATGTGAAGACAACCTTCTTGAGTGGTGAAATAAAAGACAAAGTATATGTGGAGTAGCCACAAGGGTTCAAGTTACATGATAGGGAGACACATGCGTGCAGATTAAAGAAGTATTTATATGGATTAAAGCAGGCACCCAGAGCATGGTATGGCAGGATAGACAGTTTTATGACGATCTTAGGATTTACAAAGACAAGTGAAAATACTAACCTTTACTTTAAGGTTGTGGATGATGTTCTGGTAATACTAATGTTGTATGTGGATGACATGTTTCTAACATGTGTGGAAAATATCATCTTAGAGTGTAAGAGAAACTAGATGCCTTGTTTGAGTTGAAAGATCTTGGGATGATGCATTAATTTTTGGGTCTTAAGGTATGGCAGAGACAGGATGAGATATTTCTGAATCAAGGGAAGTACACAGTGAAAATATTGAAGAGGTTCGAGATGTTGGATTGCAACGAAATGGCTACACCTATGGTATAAAATCTGAAGTTGTTGCAGGATATGACTTTAGAGACTATGGATGTTACTTTATACAGGAAGATAGTGGGTTCATTGATGTACTTGATGAACATGAGACGAGATATATGTTTTGTTGTGAACACCCTGAATCAATATATGGAGTATCCCATGCAGGTTCATTTGGTAGCAACAAAACATGTGATGAGGTACCTTAAGGGTAAATTAGATTATGGTCTCAAGTATGTGACAGACCATGAGTTCAGGTTATATCAATATTTAGATTTAGATTGGTTCAATGGTATTCCAGATCAGAAGAGTACTTCAACATATTGCTTCAGTCTAAGCTCCAGTATGGTTTCATGGAGCATCAGGAAGCAGTCATGTGTAGCACTCAGTACGACTGAGGATGAATATATGATAGCATGTGCAACATGTAGAGAAGCATTGTGGCTTCAGAAGCTTCTTTCTAGGTTATTTCGTCTCAAATTGGAGGTGACCTGCATTTGATGTGACAACTGAAGTTGCATGAAGTTGTCAAAGAATCTGGTGTTCCATGACAGGTCGAAGCATATTGAGATCAAATATCACTATATCAGGGATATGGTGCAGAGGGGAGTAGTGAGGCTCCAGTATGTGACTACCGAGGAGCAACTTGTGGAAATGTTGACCAAGCCACTTTCGAGGATGAATTTCGAGCACTTAAGGGACAATCTTGGCGTGGTCCCTCTTCAGAGGGAGTGATTGTGTACAAATGCATTGCGGGGTAGTGGATGTCTTAGGGACATGTTGTAACTATTTGAGAGCTACCCACAGGCCTTGGATGAATTGGTTGTGAAGTCAAAAGGGTGCACATGATGAGGTACATATGCATTGCAAGGTAGTGGATGTCATGGTGACATATTGAATCTATTTGAGAGATACCTACAAGCCTTAGATGCATTGGATGTGAATTAATGTTGTACTATGGATATCTGATGATGTATAGATTCATTTGTTCAATAGTCAATGGTCATGAGCTCGTGTGGCAACAAATAATACTTTTCTAGTTAAGAGGGAGTGTTGATATTTTGATGTAACTACAGAAGATATTCTTTTGTATTTGTATTGGTCAAACATCGATAAGGTTATTGTAATATTATTGTATAAATCAACTCAAAATAAATTATTATTTTATTGTTATCCTTATTGTAAAAGTCAAAACAATCCCTCTTAGGGTTGCGTATTTTCGGGAGTCAATTATGTGTATAAATAGAGGTCGAGTTCCTCTTTGGTATCTTGGTTTTGGTCTATTTGTGGAGAGATATAACCTGACATTGTATTGGTTGAAGGAATCTATACTAAAGAATTGGTTTCTGGGTTTTCTCCCCTATGGGGGTTTTCCAAGATATATCTTGTGTTTTATGATTGTTTATCTTTCCATGATCTTATTACATGCAATTGTTAATGAATGTTAAAGAATATCACTATAACTTCTAAAACTCTCACATATACATCGTTGGATATATCCCGACGTATATAATAAGGTAATCCAACAATATATACACTAGTTTTCACAACATTGAATTATGCACATCAAGTTGATTATTATTGGCTGAGAAGTTATGGCCATGTTAGGTTCAGGTCTCCCCTCGAGAGATTCTCCCATAAATGAATTTACCAACACCCAGTCTCAAGTATGAGCCCATGCTAGTTACTTATTTTAAGATCGAGTAGCCTTATTTTTTAGTCATTCATTCATCTACATGGCAGTGTTTCTAGTACGACAACAACCATAAGAAATAAGAAACATATGCTATAGCATGCTCAAGAATGCATAAAGAAACCCATAAACAACATAAGTAACCAATTCACACTCCAATCCATTGCAATTCGATAGGAGAGATCATATTCCAAAGAGGAAGAGGAGGGAGAAAATCAATTCATTTTCAAAAGGGAGAATTGGAAAAGAATAGATGCAGAAGCGGTCCATATGATATTTTCTCCATCCTTTAGGGAGAATGAAAGAAGTGCACCTCAGCTGCACAACTTTGAAGTCAATTTCTTCGAATTGGATCCCAAATCTCTCATGCTTCCTCATTGCATCACTGCAAGTTGGTACATGTACACCTATGAAGGTCTATAATAGTAAAAAAGAAATGGCAAGAAGCTATTGATGGTTATCAGTTTTTTAATTGTATTTTATATTAATTTTATAGTTATAGTATAATCCATTCCATCTGTTATACAAGTAAAGGAAGAATTGGGTGGGTGCACAACCAAAACCTGATCGAAAAAGATGTGGAATTTGGGAAATTTTATTGCATTCCCAAGGGTGCACCATTCGACATGATTAAAAATGACAAAAACCAGAGATTCCACCTTATCAACCTCATGCATGATTAAACCCCAGTAGTCCAGATTGAAATCATGAGGTTGGTGTATTCTCTTAATTATATAAACTCATCCCGATAATTATTATTATGATTGGTTTTCAATATTAATTTGATCGGATGAATTGGGGTTATTTGTTTTATTTTTGTGTTGTGGCAGTCGTATTATGTTGGAGGTGGGAAAGATCCACCTACTGTGTTTTCTGGTTTCAGACGAGAAACCCTTGCAGTAGGATTTGGTATAAGTGACATTAGGAATTGAGATTCCTGCTAAGTAAATTCATATCATTGTTTATATTTTGTACATGGTCTGTCTGTGGTACATAATTTGTGATCTCTTACATATCTAAAAAGACATTGATATTGATAGGCCAATGGATCTGGTGCATAAAAGATTCAATATTATTATGGGTTTGTGTCATGTGTTGGCCATGGTCATCAAAGAAGAATGAATGCTCTGAGGAGGAGGATAAGCCATTCAATTTGCAAAAGAAGGAAACTATATTTTCTAATGACCATGAACAATACATTAAAGACGATCATGATTCATTTCATCCCTTGGAAATACTAGACCCAACAATGGGACTCACAACAATCAAAGAAATGAGTTTCAATCCACCGTGAATGTTTGGTAAATGTATTTTCCATTACATTTGTCAATGAAATTGAGAATGTTGAATATAATGTAGGGAAGTATGGTAAATTTGCACTAGAGAAGTCGTACTATTGCAACATCAATGGTATTAAAAGGTATGGGAAGAGTGGATATTGTAACCTTGAGGCATAACAAAAGTGAAAGAGAAGTGGAGTCATACAAAAGACTGGAGGATGAGTTAACTAGGGGAGATTTGTTCGTCGTTCCAACATGCCATCCAAATCATGAAATACCATATTCGAATCAACCCTTGGTAATTCTGTTTTTTTCATCCATTACAGAATATGAACATTCTTAGACACACTTGACACTGGAAATGGTGGGAATTCTCCCTGGTGAGGCGTCAAAGAGACCACAGGAGGGCGTAAATAATGATGACATCCCACTTCGTGTAGTATATGAGCATGCACATGAAAATCCATGTAGTAGATGAATGCGGGAAAATTGGTGAGAGCGAGATCACATTTGGAGGGCCCTCAAATCTCAGGCAGGGATGTAAGGAGAGTTGGTGTTCGTTTGACATTTTGGAAAAAAAATAGGAATATGCCCCATCATCGTACAATGCACAGGTTTTAGGATCATCATGGTATGAAATGGTTGAAAGTTGGAAATGGTTAACAGTTGGATGTGTATAGATACAAGGTGGTTTGGTTGACTATTTTTTCTTGGTTGACAGGTATCGGAAAAAAATTATCCCTATATACATGCTTTCGGAATAATAACAAAATTTCACTCCTAAATTTCCTGGGGGAGTTAATATGAAAAACATATTATGTTTTGCATATTAATTCCTCCCATCTCCACCCTCACTCATAAATGAGGGTGGGGGTGGGGGGAATTAATATGCAAAACATAATTTATTTTTCATCTTAATTCCCCCCACCTCCACCCACATACCCTCACTCATATATGAGGGTGGGGGTGGGGGGAATTAAGATGAAAAACATACCCTCACTCATATACGAGGGTGGGGGTGGGGGGACTTAATATGAAAAACATAATATGTTTTGTATATTAAGTCCCCTCACCCCCACCCTCATATATGA
>ML790107.1:196276-228865 GCA_009831015.1 Picea engelmannii | reverse complement strand
GGGGGGAATTAATATGAAAATCATAATATGTTTTTCATATTAATTCCCCCCACCTCCACCCTCATACCCTCACTCATATATGAGGGTGGGGGTGAGGGGACTTAATATGAAAAACATATAATATGTTTTCATCTTAACGTACCCCACCCTCACCTTCATATATCCCTACCCTCACTCATACATGAGGGTGGGGGTAGGGGTGGGGGTGGCGGGAATTAATATGCAAAAAAATGGGGGTGGGGGTAGTTAATATGAAAAACATAAAATGTTATTAAGTCCCTCCACCCTCATACCCTCACTTATATATGAGCGTGGGGGTGGAGGGACTTAATATGAAAAACATAATATGTTTTGCATCCTAACTTCCCCCACCTTCACCCTCCTATAATTTCATTCTTAAATTTTCCTCTTAAGTTATGAAACTCAAGCAAAAAGTATATGATGTCAAAATAATTACATATTTATAGATTAATGATCAATTTATTAACCAAATATCATGGTAACCACCTTATTTATTCATACCTTAGTTATATGTTTAGCTTCCACTAAGTCTTTTAATTTTCATGTAATTTTTTCTTCCATTTTCACTCAAGATTTCTCTCGTGTCACTTTGTCTTTCTTCTTGCAATATTTGATATTTATTTAGGACACTATCTATTGTCTTTACTCATCATGCTTTTTTTATGTGTTTTTTGATGCACTGGTGTTGATATTATCTTCCACACTCTACTCAATGTATTATGTGTTTTTCACTTCCACATTTACACTATGCATTGCACTTTTATCTTGTGATGCACACTCTTCAATTTATGTTGTACATATCTGCTAACCCAAAAAATCTACTTTGAGTCAATATGATATTTCACGTTGCATATTTTTGCAAGATAGTAGAAGAGTTACTTCAAGCAATATTTGAAACAAAGGTTTCATTTAAAGAAGATTGTAGGAGTTTTCATCAGTATGGTTCTTACACAATTAAAGAGAGAACAAAGTGAGTGGTTATTTCAAGATCATGGTAATTTATCAAATACTAGAAAAGTATCAGGCATCAATATTAATTCAATTGGATTCAGTGGAAAATTGATACAATGTTTTAATTTTCCTATTGGTTGGGCCTCACTATCTGAGTTTGGATTAGTAGGGCTAATATATTTTCAAGTCAACAATATATCCTATCCTACCATCACCCTCAACGCATGTTCATGGAAACCATTAAGGCCACGGTTCCCAATGGGATCTCATTTTCACACAACTTGATTCAATCTAGCCTTGTTTCGTTTGTTTCAAGGTCCCAATATGTTGGAATTTGAGGAGGCCATCCTTAGTTTATTTTCTGTTCCCTAAGCCCTCCTATATCAAAAAAATATATGTTCACATCGATAACGTCACATTTCTTTGAATGTGATGTAGTTTGCAAAAATTTCAGCATTGTCCCCTTTTGTTAGAATGTGTTAAGAAATGCCTAGTGGTGTTTTGTAAAGTTATTCTTCAATAACTCATTATCTTTTCCATGGATGTGTTGGCATGGCTATCTCCAAGTTAAGAATTCCCTCACATGTGTTTTCATGGATATGCATGTGTTTTCATGACTATTTCCACTGTATGCATGTCTTTGCATGGTTATCTATGCATGTCTTGCATGTAATCTAATTCCTATAAAGGAGCTAGACTTGTAATCTAATTCGGGTAAATGGATCAGGAGCTAGTATGCCATAGAATGCTTATATATTGTAGTGAATTCATTGGAGTGAAGAATGAGTGAGATATGTGGAGGAATGATCTTGTGATATTGGATTTTTCTGAGGAATACAAATACCAATTTCCATGGATGTTTCCCCATATTTGGGGTTTTACCAAGTAAATATTTGTCTCTCTCTTGTTTCTCTTGTCTCTTGTATTTCTTGATTGACTGATTATTGATGTATTGCATAAGATTTTAGACCGGTTTGATTTTGTTATATGCTTTTGCATATTTATTTATTCTAACATGGTATCAGAGCCAATTATCGATCTCTTTCTCATTGCACAAATTCTCTTTTGAATTTTGTTGCATCAGATTTTGGTGGATCTGTTTGTTTGGGCACCCTTCTCTTATGGATCTGTCTTTTTTATTTGGACAACCACTTTAGTTTTCACCGGATATTAGTAGACCTCATATTTTCTAATCTTTTTTCTACAAATCTGACCTCACCGTGGTCTTTTAAATAGTGGAATAAGTCAATATCGACTATTGGTTAATCAAAATTGGCTTCCGTTTTCCCATATTTAAATTAATTTGTCGTCAAATTTATTTATTTTTATTAACCTAAAGTTTTTTTGACAATTTTTTAAGTTTGGTGGATTACCAAGCCTATTTTTTAACCTAACCTATTTTTTCTTTATCGAGCTTGTCTTTTCTTCCAAAGTTGATAACTTTTGTTTTGGGAGGCCTTTTTGGGTGGAATTTTTTTTCTATGTGTTCATTTTTTTTCCATCTAGCAAACCAACCCCTTCCTTCTTGTCTCCATAGCTGTATGGATTGTATGAATCATTTTTTTTTTGCAAGGACATATTTTTTCCCCCAAAATCGTGTGTATTGATGCATTTTTTCACAAATATGATTGTTTGAGGGGTCCATTTTCTCTATTGGAGGCCAAATTTCTCTGTTAGAGGTCGATTCCTTCAACTCAAGGGTTTCATCATATTGTAAAAACGACATTTTCTCTCTGCAAGAAGAATTTCATCTCAAATTTGTAGTGTTTTGCTAGTGGGGAGGTCAATTTTCTTGTTTAAGGATCGATTTCTTATTGGGGGGAGAATTTCTCAGTTGTATAGTCATTGATTTACTGATCAGAGGCTTGATCTGTTTGCTAAGAGGGTGTATGACCCATTGCCCCCCTAATTTACAGGTGTACGGTCGAATTTGATCAAGATTTGCAAAAAATTTCTTGCTGGTAGGATGATCCAACTCTTAGAGGTTGATCCGACCTTTTTGTAGTGAGCTAGGTGGTTTTCACAACAAATCTAAGGTTTTTAGCAGCAAACTGAGGGTTTTCATAGCAGATCCAAGGGTTTTAGTTGCAATTCAAGGGTTTTAGAAACATATCTGAGGTGTTTTGTAGAGATACAAATGTTTTGGCCACAATTTTCCTTCCTCAAACATGATATGGATGTGTTCTCTGCTCGATCTATAGCCTTTCCATTCAAATATTCATCTACACAGGAAAATATTTAGGTTATTTTCTCTAGTTTGTGTTAATTTTCTAGCACTAGTTTTTGTTTCTCGTCTTTTCTCATCATCACTTAAGAGGTTACTTAAGTTTTTGAGTTAGTTGACACTAACTATCCTATTTTGAAGAGATATATGATTGATGTTCTCAACATAAAGAATCTTTGGCACCTAGTCAATGGTAAAAGCACAAAACCAATCGATGTCAAAGAATTAGTTGCATGGGAGGATAACTGTGAACAAGAAAGAGTTATTATTGGGAAATCTATCTTAGATAGTCTACATGTACATATAAAATTTGAATATGAACTTGTCAAGGTATGAAATACTTTAGCTTCTTTGTATGACAAGAATGATTACGTCTCTTCTTATTATCTTGAGAAGAAAATCTATGAGCTAGATCCAAAAGAATTTGAAATAATGGAGTCCTTTCTTTATGATTTAAATACTTATAATGAGAAGCTTAATAATTGTGGTAAATATTATAATAAAACTAATAAAACTCTCATTATTATTGTAGAACAAAATTTTCCTTCAATTTATGATATGTTCATACAAACTCAGAATAGGGCCATTGAAATGTCTAATGGAATTGTGACATCTACTTTTGAAGATTTTTGAAAAGTCTTGATTTGTGAACATGACAGGTTGATCTCATCATGACAATTGGTCAGTGGAAAATACGATTTTACACACACTAAGAACAATCCATATAAATATTCTCATAAGAACACCAAGTTTCATGATGCTAGTACTTCCAATCAAACTTCTAATAATGCCCCTACAGATGCTTCAAAGAAAAACTTATGGAATCCTTGCAAGCATTGTGGAAAAACGAATCATGTTGAGAAGAAGTTCTTTAAGAAGCAAAATGATCTAGAAAAAGCTAAAAATAAAGCCTCCAGGGAACAACATGTAACTCTTAGTGACTATTCTGTTGAACTAGGTAATTTTTCTTCTTCTATGGAATGGATTATGGATTCAGGTGCCTCCAATCATATGAATGGTATTGCTTCATTATTCGCCTCTTCTAACAACAACAAAAATGTGTCTCATAAAGTTTGTATAAGTAATGGTAAGTAGCTTTCAGTAGTTGGTTCAAGTAAACTTCAGGTTCCTAATGGTGTGCTGGAAGATGCTTTTCATGTTGAAGGTTATAAGTTTGAAGCATGGCATGATATAAATGTTCTGAAAGATATCAAAAACAACTTCAGAATTGTTACATCCGGTCCAGTTGATCGTAAAGGAGGTTTTTTTTAAATTCACTAGTTTTACTTCACCCAACAAAGAACCATTCTATTCTTATGTTGCACATGTTGATGAACACTGTAAGTTGTGGCATGATACATTAGTTCATTTGAACTATGGTAAGATGCAACTTTTTTTTTAAAATGGTACATGCCTTACCTACAGTTTCTTCCACTAAAGGTGTTTGTTAAGTTTGTGTCCTCGATAAACATCACAGGGAAAAGTTTGATAAGGATCAAGCTTGTCTTTTCCAAGAAAAATTGCAGCTAGTTCATAGTGACATATGTGGTCCTCTTCAGAGTCCTTCATTATTAGGTGTTGTCTACTTCATTTCCTTTATTGATGATTATAGTAGGAATATGTGGGTTTATTTCTTGAAGCATAAAAGTGAAATTTATATGGTCATTGTATCAACACTTTTAGAACTGACAATGCAGGGGAGTACACTAAACATGAATTTGCAACACACTTATCCAAGTATGGAATCCAACATCAAAGGATAGTCCCTTACACACCCAATAAAATTGGGTTTCCGAAAGGAAAAGTAGGGCCTTAGTTGAAATGGCTAGATGTATGCTTTATTTAAAAGGATTACATAAAATATTTTGGGTTGAAGTTGTTTGTTTTGCTAACCATATTTTGAACAGGGTTCCTACTAAAATAGTTTTGCAGGTTAATCCTAAATAAAAGTGGATTGTAAGGAAACTAGGCATTATCCACTTCAAGGTGTTTGGTATTGAATGTTGGGCACATATTATTGATGAAAAAAGGAAGACGTTGGAGCCCAAATCTAGAAATTGCATGTTTTTTTTTTATTATAGTGAGGATTTTAAAGCTTACAGGTTATTTGATCCATCTAAACAAGATGTTACCGTTCAATAGGATGTCCATTTCAATGAAGGATCTATTCCACCTATGTCTATCAAACCTCATGTTGACTTGCAATTACCTAAATATTCAGTTAAATCTATTTTTGTTCTTCTTTCCTCAAGTACCGAGCAAGGTCTAGATCCCGATTCACCTACTAGTTCGAGTGATCCGCTTGAATTTTCTGAAGATACTATAGTTGTAACATCCCCCCAGCCTGACTGAGGGACATTACGGTGTGGAATACTCATAAAAATGAAATTTCTACTAACTAATTTAATTCTTTCATAACTAACTGATTTCTTGTAGCTTTTAGCTATGAATTACAACCAGAAATAACTATTGTCTATTACCATTTATTTAATTCATTTACAAAAAACTAAATAGACATGAATGCATCTTAATAATTCAACACAACAACATATAAATCATTCCGAAATACACATTTTTCATGCACAACAATAACACATGTAAAACAACACAACAACACGATAAAACACTTATCTTTTAAAAATATGTTGTGAAACCAGTTGCTTGGGATGGACATTCCACCCAACCATAGAATGACTGCTCCAAATATCAACAGTCAGTCACCCTCGAGTTGAGGCTATTAATCCAAAAAATAGGGTGGTGTCTCATAGTCCACTAACAAATCATAAAACTTACAAGCTACTAGTATCTTCCTACAACTATCACGATTTTCCACCAACTCTCTTCCCCTTGACCTGCCCAATCTAAGGAATGTACCCCTTCACTGATGTTAGTCCCTCGATTGTCCCATTCATTTATTAGGGTATTTATGGAATGGGTAGCTAGGAATATCTCAACTAGGAACTCAAGGGAACTCATTGCTAGGAAAACTACCAACAAACACAACAACAAACACTTGTTGTTACAATGCAACTCGCTTCAGAGTTGACTCTTCAGGCCTAACAACCTGGATATTCATTTTTCATCTCCAATTTTCTCCAAATACACTCCAGTATGCTCTAGAATTATCCCTCCATGGCTGCACCAACTCCAAGCTCTCTTTCTTTCTCTCTTGCTCCTCATGCACAAAAACTTGACTCTCTAAAACAGTTATTCCAACCCACATGAAGTTCCTCTCCTTTGGATTTCTTTCTTGACTCACACACTTCCCCAAGATGATTTTACTCAACCCACATGTTCCCAATAACTATGGGATGTGATTAATAAAACCCACCCTCTTATATGTATTCAATGATTGGATTTGGGAACACTCAATCATATACAAATTGGAAGGTTCATATACAAATCATAAATTTAGGAAAATGGGTTGAATTAATATACATAGGTAATTTCCCCTTGGAACCCTCTTAGCCATTATCCTATATAATCCCCTCTCTTGTGGATTAATTCATCCCCCATATCTTTTCCATGTCCCCTTACCAGTTGGTATCACATTTTATTATTAAAACATTGAAATACAATTCACATATTACATCACTTGGCCATAACCACATATTGTATCTACATAAGCATTAATTAAATTAGGGATTATATTGGGGATGTTACATTCCCTCTCTCATACAATTGTGTGTCGTCCTTGGTGCACACTATGCCAATATACATATATGCAAATTTACATCACAATACTTATAAAATAAAAATTATGCAATTTTACAACTTGAGCAACAATCCCAACCAAAATCTCATGTTCTTCTCAACTCATCGACCCAAGGAATGCACCATTCATCTATCAGGGATAATCCAAGGGATGTACCATCCATTTATCAAGGATAATACAAGGAATGAGCCAATCTTTTATCAAGGTCCCCAGTGCAGTTGTATAGGAATCTGAGATGTGGTTTTGTAACTCTAGCTGCTCAAAATGGAGTCTTGCATTATGTTTTCTTCAAAATTGTCAAACATTTGCGGGCATTCTCCCCACATGTTTTCTTCATCCTCCCATGTAGCATCTTCAAGACTGTAATAGGTCTGTTGAACCTTTAACAACCCTATGGATTTGTTCCTTATCACTTTGACTTTTCGGTCCAGGATGTATACTGGTTCCACCTGGAAATCCCCTTCGTGCTCCACCAGGATCACATTCCAATCAATTATGTGGTTAGGGTTAGGTACATATTTCTTTGATAATGACACATGAAATGAATAATCCACTCTCATTGATGCAAACAATGCAAGCATTTATGAAATTATCCTTATCTTTTCAAAGATTTCAAAAGTCCCACAATATCTTGCTTCCAACTTCGGGAAACTTATTAATATTAGTGAACTTCTCTTTATCTTAACTTTTAAAAACACATGTTTGTCCACTTTGAAATATCTAAAATCTCTATTCTTATCTGTGTAATTTTTCTTCCTATCACGTGCATCCTTTAAATTTTGCTTTATCTTTTCCATCTGCTCCTCCATTTCCCTTAACAAATATGGCCCAACATCTACTCTGTTTGTTGGATTATCCCAACTCACTAGAGTGTTACACTTTTTTCCATATAATGCTTCAAATGGACTCATTTTTAATTAGTCCTGATACCCATTATTGTATGCAAATTCCACTAAGTGGATATATTGTATGCAAATTTTGAGCATGTCCTCAATTATTCTGTTGTCCTATCCATTTTCCCATCTGAATTTGGATGATATGATGCACTAAGATTTATATTTGTCCCAAATCCCTTGAACAAAGCCTTCCAAAAATTAGATGTGAACTTTGGATATCTATCTGAAACTATTTCCGTAGGCACCCCGTGTATCCTGACAACTTCTTTCATATATATTTTTGCAATAGTTGTTTCCTTGTGTGTTGTCTTCATTGGGATAAAATGTGTTTCCTTAGTCAATTTATCCACCACTACCATGATGGAATCATGTTTCTTGATTGTTCTGGGAAGATTTGTAATAAAATCAACTGTAACAACTTTCCACTTCCATTCCGAAATGGGAAATGGTTGTAGCAGCCCTGCTAGATGCCTATGTTCAGTCTTAAATTTATGACACTCTAGAAATATGGCTATGTAATTAGCCACTTGTTTCTTCATTCCTATCCAAAAATATTGGAACCTTATAGCTACAATTGTCTTCTGATATCATGGCTTCCCAACATATGACACATTATACATTTCCTTCAGAAATTCATTTTTTAGCTCACTAGAATTTGAAACATATAGTTTTCCTTTGTACATGAGAATCACATCTTCTTTCAACTCATAAGAATTAAATTTCTGTTGAAAATTACCTTGTTGTAATATCTCTTTTATTTTGAGATATTGCTGATCTAAATTTTCCGCTGCAACAATTTTTTCTTTCATATTTGTCTTGTACACGTTGATGGTTGCAACATGCACTTCATGAGCTCTCCTTCCGAGTGAATGAGCCACTTGATTTTCCTTGCCTTTGATGTGCGTAATTTCAAAATCATACTCACTAATAAATTCCAGCCATCTATTTTGTCTGGAATTTAGTGTTGGTTGTCCAAACAAATGCTCCAAACCATAGTGGTATGTTCTTAGCTCAATTTTCTTACCCATGAGGTAATGTCTCCACATTTTTAATGCATGTACAATTTTCGCTAACTCCAGGTCATGTGTAGCATAATTCCTTTCATGCTCTTTTAATTTTTTGGATTCATAGCATACCACGTGATATTTTTGACTAAGGACTCCACCGAGCCCTTCCTTTCATGCATCAGTGCACACAAAAAAATATTTGTCTAGATCTGAATATTCAATATTGGTGCACTTGTCAATATTTCCTTCAATTGTTGAAAACTCTCTTCATACTTGGAAGTCCATTCAAACTTCACTCCCTTCTTTTGTAAAGAAGTGATTGGACTTGCAATATTTGAAAATATTTTTATGAATCTTTGGTAATAACTGGAAGACCCATGAATGATCTAACCTCTTTCACATTCTTTGGCACTGACCATCCTTTAATGGCCTCTATCTTCTCAAGATCCACTACTATCCCATCTGTTGAAATTATATTCCCCAAGTACTGAATCTTCTTTCGATAAAATGTGCACTTATCTTAGCATACAATTTATGTTATCTTAAAACTTGCAACACCATTCTTAAATGTTTCTCATGTTCCTATTTTTATTTAGAGTAGACCAGTATATCATCTAGGAGGCTAATTAAAAACAGGTAAGCCATACATTTCCCTACTATCACTGCACCCCTTGCCCAAACATCCCTTAACCACTTCACCCACTCACATGGCTTAGATTTGATCTCTCCCAGAAACACCCCACATCCAGTGAGCATTATCCCAATATGACGCCTTGTCACTTCCTCCAAACTTGGCTTGCAGATTAATATAATGTCTTTGAGCACTTGTCCAGGTAAAATGGGTTTTATGCACATATTTAATAAACTTGATGATTAGATGTGATTGACATTTCTACGATATTTATGACTTATGAGCCCATGAAGGGCGTATCTGTTGATGTGCAGGGCCATACCCAATGGACAGGTACCATTATGGGAAGGTACACATGGGAAGATGATCAGTTTGGACCTCCATGGGGTTGAAATCCCACCAGATGGATGTTGAGACCCCAATAGGGGATAGAGACAGATTAGAGGTTTTGCACCGGAGAGGAGGAGGATGTTCCACCAGAGGCAGCATGACAGATCTTGACCCAGGGGGGTTGTGCATTTTTCACCAGGACGTTGGCCTTGGAAGGCCCATGATGTCACCCAGGACATTCATGATGTCATACAATACTTGTGGAGGTTTTGGGAGGCAGTTTTGGCACATGTGGAACGTGTGGCATGTTCTAGAGTCCCAAGGAGGGCTAACGTTTTGCTCCAGGAGGAAAACGCTTCCCTAGAAGGGGCTAATGTCACCCTAAAAGGGAATGACATCTTCATATTTTCTTAATTTAGGGTTTGATTTTGACATTTAATGTAAAAACAATATTATTATGTACTTTTGGCCTTGTCAGCCTTTTGTGACCTAAAAGTAAATTAAGGTCATTGGTATGGTATAAGTAAGAGAGATAAAACTCTCTTTTATTCATAATATTTCACTCACACTTGGGTGAGGTATGAAATTTTTGGCCCTCTTTAGGGTTTTGGCTGAAATTACTAGTGCACACTTGTTGAAGGAGGCTTATCTTGGCTATTTTTGGCAATTTTCTGGGTGGAAGGTTTATAACTAGGGTTTGGCTTGGTGAATGTTTGGTAAATGTAAGTGAATTTCTGAAATCCTTCCATTAATTGAATGGTTATAGTGTTTTACTTTCATTTTGTTAATGAAATTGATGAAATAAACCCTAGGAAATAAGCACATGTTGGTGTCCTTATTTTAATTCCTTACTAGATTATGCCAATGAGCCATTTTTGGTGTTGAAGACATTGCTAGGGCCTTGCCATTGCAACACCCTATCCTTGTACCTCACCTTAGCCATTTTTACTTTTTCATTGAGATAAAGAAGGAGGAAAACACACTAAGGCCTAGGGTTACTACACCTTAGTGAGTCGTTTTCCCCTAGGGTTTGATGGTTGAAGCCTTGGCTTATCAACACTTCACCATCACGTTCCTCTTGTCTTTGGATATATTATTATCATATTGTTCCTTCAAATCTTGCCTCTACTTTTGACTCCATTTTCCCTATGAATGCACTAGTCTAAGACCTTTTGCTTGAGTGTTTTGATCACAATCTATAAATATCCAAATCTTTGAGAAATTACCAACACACTTCTAACCCTAGTTTAGATTAACTTGCTAACCCTAGTTTAGATTAACTTGATAACCCTATTGCCACCATTATCCATTTGATTTATAGTTATACTTTGTATCATTTAATACTTCTTTAAGCAATTGAAAGATTGGCTAATGCGTAGCAGTCTTTGCTTCTGATTAATGTTGGTATTGTAACATTGATGATAAATCATTCTTGCTCATTTTGAATCTTCTTAAGAATTTATTGTGAAGTTACATATTAATATTATTGCTATTGTACATCATTGATTTGCTTCACCAATATTATCAGTCAATTGCTTTATTCAAGAAAGTCTTTGATTATATGAAGTACTAACCAACAAGTGACCTTGCAAATATAAGTTTTATGTTGCTTTGTTCCGGGCAGGTACTTTTCTGGTTATTATTATCTTTTATTGGATGTTTAGATGGACTTTCTGATCGGTGGTGACTTGTGAGAGGGAAACTTTTACCTTAGCCTTTACCTTTTTCCTTCTCAAAACCCTAGGTCACTAGGGACGTCTCCCCTAGGCATACCACCCTAAATAGAAAAATATATCCTATTGAGGTGACAGTGATAGGATAGTCTCCCATGTCGCCAAGTTTGTCTTCATTTACCTTTCCTTTACATCCAAGTACAAACTATGTGATAACACTTCCAATTCCCAATCCTTCATTTAATCGACACTTTTAATTAACAAAGGCTTCATAATCCCACTTTTTTGGCAATTCCTGCCACATATTGAATCCATTTTCCCTTTGGACTCAAGTACTCCTTAAAACAGGTTTATGCCATTTTCATCCAAGTTTTATTATTAATTCCCCTTAGCATAATCTCTATTTTGTAGGACTGGATATCATTTCTCAGAAATAAATGATAGGCTTCTTCTGCCACAGTCTAGCAGACTAGCATGATTCAATCTCTTTGGGTAAAATCCCAAATGAATTTTTTGGCATTCAGTTCTTCAACGCTGAACTCCCTTTTCTCTACTCACTTATCCTCTAGACTCCTGAAACCCCAGAATCCTGCCATGTGGCTCCGACCTTCAGTGAGGTTCCTCATTGTGTTGTTATGAACATACCCCCAAAACTCTCGAAGTCTCGAGGTCTTGCAATGTAGTTCCAACCTTCATCCCTAATGGAGCATACATTCTAACACCCTTGGCCACCCAGAGTTCCAAACTCCCGAACTCTTGGGGTCCCATTAGCCATTAGATCAAGAAACTATGCACTAGGGGGTGACATGTGGAAAAATATGGAGATTACATGTGGCCCAATTGACGGGTGACATGTGTCAAGTTCCATTTGACACATAAGGCTTGTGAAAAAAATGAATCGGGATGACATGTGGCATGCATAATATGAGTCCACATCACCCTAGGTGACATCATCATGCCATGTCACTCTAGGATGTCAGTCTCCAGGAACATCCTGCTTCTCCTACCAACAGAGTTACCCAGAGCTCCAAAGTCCCGAACTCCCTCCATCTGACCTTCCAATATCCTCTATCCAATGGTCGAGATAGATCCACGTGGATCCTTAGATCTACGGCCTTCGTCGCTTCATGATGTCGATGTTCATAGGTCTTTCATTTTAGTTTCCTTTCTACTCCCAAAGTGGTCAGCGTCAAACTAACCACATTCTAGATCCAACGGTCAAAAGAGAGATCCCAAAGTATCCTCAGATATATGGATCACGTTACTTCGTAAGTTCGACGTTTTGGGATTCCAACCATTTAACACCCTTTTTCTCCCAAAGTGGTCAACATTGGACTGACCATGACATAGATCCAATGGTCAGGGGAGATCTAGAATATCCTCATATATATGGCTTGCGTTACTTCGTGACCAAGAAGTGGATCAGGGCTTAATAGGGGAATGAATCCCATGATAACGATAAATGACCAACAATTATCGATCAACTATCAAGTTACCATTCCGACAAGTCACCTTCGATGCATTTAGGACGTTGCAATGTTCATTCACCCCGGAGCTCTGGAGTACCAAAGTCTCGAATACCTTAGCTCCCTTTTGGGTATGATCCAACAACCAAAATATATATTGGCAGTCAGATCAATGGTTGTTGTGGCTTCTTATGTACTTCGCAGCTCTTCTTCCCTTCAACAAAGGATTTAAACCATGGTTTTCATAGGTTGCGACCTTGGTCTTCATTCTATGAGAATTATACCTTCTGATCTTGCAAATACTTTGAATGAAGTGTGGGCGCACTTCTTGTGCTTCTCCTGGAATTTAGAACTTAGAGAGTTCTTAACCTCTACACAACTTTCATAGGCTCTGTGCACCCTTGCACTACCTTTCCTGAGCTTAAGAGACCCTTTTTTTCCAAGAGACTCGAAACAATTGGAAGTATAGACATGCATACATGAAGCTATGCCTATGGTCAACAAAATCAAAGTTTATTTCCTTTAATTCAAGCCACTACAGGAGGATCAAGCATTTATGTGTACAAATCATGTTCAAACCATATAGTTCCTTACCTTCTTAAATACACAATCATACAGGATAAAAACCAGTCTACTCATCAAACAAGCATGCACATCCCTAATATATTCATAGGATAATTAATCTTAATTTACAATTCAATTTCACAAGGTATGAGAATACTTATCTATTACAAGTTGCAACCAACCAAGTGACTGTGGTTGTTCGCCTCTCCACCCAACCATAGGCTCAAAGTCATTCACTCTTATCACTCTGTCCATCCCCGTTCCAAGCCATGATATCACTAGGGAAAATTCTGTAAATTTCTCAGAGATCCTCTCTCTGTCACAACCTCTTTGAGGTTTATCATGTGCTCTCTCACCATCAAGCTCGAGACCTTCTTCTCAGGTCAGGTTTTTTGGGTTCTCTTTCCAAACTCAAGAAATTTATCGGGGATATTACTCTCCTCCACCTCTTTGAAAGCAATAGAAGTATCCTTTCCTCCCCACTAAGCTCAGGGCCTCCACATGGTTTATTAGATGCCTTCCCAGCTAGATTTCCTCTATGCAAGAGAGTCCCTTCATAGCCACATTGTCCCTTGATGCCCTCTCCTTCCAGCATCGGTTTATTTCTAGCCAACACCAAGTCCGCGACCTTCTTTTTCTCCAATCTAGGTTTCAAGTCTTCTATTCTCTAGTTCATAACTCTTCCACGAGTTCTTTGATCTTTCTATTGCATGCTCTAGTGCTTCCCTTTAGCGGTTCTCTTCCTTAGAGACCAAATTCCTCCTCTGGTTCTCTCTAGTAACTAGAACAACTTAAACCTTCAGTTCTTCTTCTCACATGGAGAGCCTCTTGTTCTCTTCCTCTTTTTGAATGGTATCATATCTTCTCTTGCACACCCTCTCATTTTTCCCCAGGGAGGTTCTAGGCCTGTCCTGTTCCTTCTGTCAGAAGGAACTCGGGTCAATATGGGCCTGCAGTGATGCAGGAGCATCTCTCCACGCCAGCCAGCCAGCCAACCAGCCACGTCGAGCGCGTGCATTCAAAGCTGAAGAGAGAGGCGCAGTCCTCATTTAAATCTGAATTGAATGTAAATTAAATGTTTAGGCTGTTGAGCCATGAAGCCGTGCCTTTGCGCAGGTTGTAGATAAGATCGGCCATTAATGTTTGTATGGCTGAGATCTAGTTACAGATAGCGGACTAGAAATCCCATTCAATGCAATTGAATAGGGTAGGTAGGTTGGGGGAAGAGCTCGAAGAGCCCCCTCAGGTAAAAGAGATATGGGATCTCATTTTGGAGTTAGTTGAAATGGTTCTAAGAGGAGAGCCAGAGAGAGCTCGAGAACACCTTATAATTACAGGCATTCACCATTTTAATACAAAGAGAAGTTTTTCCTCCATTATTCTGTGTTAAATGAATGTCTGTGAGTGTTCCATTGTATGTTGTAGACGTATACTGTAGTTGTGCATTTGCAGGAGTTGGTTTGATTTTAGGTGAAGGTCTTTGAGGCTTCACACTAGGAGGGTGTGACAGAACGCTATGGGTTTTGTTAGCCGTGCACAGAGGATGCATTTCTGAACACTACGTGTTCAGACAAAGACATGTTGCAGCACAAGGACTAGAATCAACAACTTAGGGAAGACCTCAAGGTTGTTGAATACCTTGGAGGCAAGGCTGTGTATGAGAGACACAGTTGCAGACATAATTCTACTGTGAGTTCTGTAAAGCTCTGCCAAGTGGGCATTAAGCATAGGCACAAGGTGCAGTTGGAGGAACTATGCTATGAGTTCAGGAAGAAGGACCAGAATCACTGAGGATTCTGAGAGCTCTGCCAAGTGGGCATCGAGTGAGTGCATAGGTTCACAGAAGAAGGAGATAGAACTGCTGGAAGTTCTGGGAGAAGATACTCTGCCAGGTGGGCATCGAGTAAGTGTGCAGACAGGCACAAACAAAGGAGAAGAGAACTCTTTTGAGTTCTGTAATTTAGAGGAAGAATCCACTGAGGGATCTTCACAGGGTTGCTGAACACCCTGCAGACTCAGCAAGAGGTTGCTTGAGTGAAGGATAGCTAGGAGGGCATCAAATTCTCCATCTGTGGGAGAAAGGAACAAGGACGAGTTTCTGTGGAGGTCGAAGCCACAGGAAAGCTCAGGACGGATAGCACCATTTGTGCGCCAGTGAATACCTTGCAAAGGGCAGGAGTTGAATAATCCTTCGAGGGTTTGGAGGAAGGGATAAGCTCAGGAGGAAGAGTGATTTTATGCACGAAGTCGTAACTGCAAGGAGTGCAGGAGCTTATGAACCCTTTGACGGGTTCAAAGTACCCAAAGCTCAAGAGGGACAACGGTTTTACATGCGCAGTTGAGAACTCAGGGTCGAGGAGTTTGTAGAGAAGAAAGGAGGACAAAGGTTGAGGCCTTTGAGAAATGGAAATTCTTCCAAGTCTGGGAAGAAGGAGTGCACAATATTAGGAGAGCACAGTAGCCGTCGGATCGGCGGAAGAAGAAGATCTGGATCGTTGGTTTCTACATCTAGGAAGGAGCAAGAGGAGCGCACAAAAGAGGAGATTGTGGATCGTCGGATGTTCACACAGAATCCCGTCAGTCGTTGGATCGGGTGAAGATGCTCGGAGTTTAGTCTCTAGAGTAAGCATGTAGGAGAACGGAACTGGACCGTTGGATCTTGATCCAGAGACCCGACAGCCATCAGATCTGTTGAGAGTTGCGAGGGAGTTAAGATTTCGTGAATAGGAAGAAGAAAGTCCCGAAAGGATTTGACTTATCGGGATATCGGCGTTTGGGATATTGGAATTCTCGAGGTCGTGAAAGTCGGGACATTTCAAGTCTCGAAACACCGGGAAGATATGAGCCGTCCATTTGAGGGGACACTTGGCGGAGATCGAGGCATCGGGAGTTGGGATATCGACATTCCCATGGACAGGAGATCGAGAAAGTCCATAGTGAAAACCCCGATGTAATATGAACCATCCATTTGGGGAGACAGGTGTCAGAAATCTGAAGAGAGTCGGTATATCGACACTCAGGAAATCGGAGTTCCTGAGGTCATGAAAGTTGGGACATCAGAAGTCTTGAAATCCTGAGAGTTAACCAGGACCGTCCATCAGGGGAGGACGCGTGGAAACAGTCAGAGCCATCGAGGAAATGCCCGATAGGAGGACGTCTATCGGCATTGTGGTCATCGGGATATCGGGAATCTTGGTGACAAGAGGTTTGGGCATTTTGGAATCTCAAAGTCCAAAACCCCGACAAGAAGAATATAGGAAGAATATAGGAGGGCTAATTGAAGTTAGGGGCGCATCGGGAATTTGAAAACCAAAACCCCGATAGGAAGAATATAAGGCTGCGGTCTTATGAGAGAGGTCATATGGACCAGAGGGCATAGCCAGGAGGGGCTAAGGCCAGAAGAGAGCTCATCGGAGATCAGGGATTCAAGAGGACAGGAACTCTTGATATCAGAAAGGACGAAACCCCAAAACCTGAAATTGTCATCAGGGAAGATCATGGTTGAGTGCAGAGAACCGTGCGGGTGAAGAAAGAACCTGTGGATCAGGTTTTAACAGAGATTCCACGGAGGAATCGAAAGAGCTGCTTCGGCTCAGGCAGATAGTTGAACGATCCTTAAGACCGGGAGGTCAGGCGCAGAGACCCTGTGGGGTAGGTCGCCATCAAGTGGTATCAGAGCTTGATTCTTTTCTGTATATCTCAGGCAGGAAGAGGAACGAGGAAGAGGTAAGGAGCACTCTGATACACATCAAGTGGTATCAGAGCAGGGACTTCACTTGTAGATTTCAGGTGAAGCGAGAAAATAAAGAAGACAGAGCGCTGGAGAATCTGTGGCGATTGTTTGCAAGTAGGCAAAAATCAAGAAGGCAGTCAAGGAGACTGTAGGAGGATGAAGCTGGTAACACTCTTGGTGTAGAGTGATAGCATCAGGTTTGCTAGGAAAGCAAACAAAGACAACACCATGGTTACTGAAGACCATAGGCATGCTGGGAAGAAAAGCAAGGCAGGAAAGCTTGCAGAAATGGATAAAGAGCTCTATGAATTAAAGGCAGACATAGAGAAGCTCGAACTGTGGATGCGGCAGGATAAGAGGTCGAGATGGGTGTATGAATGGTCCATGAAGGAGCCAAAAGCAAAATGGCCAGTCAAGGAGTTGATGGTCAGAGGGCAGCGCAGGCTGTTAAAAAGATGGTTGAGGTATGCTGAAAACCTCAATGGACTAGAAGAAGAAATGGTTCAGGTATGTGAACCAGAGACTGGGAGAGGTCTCGATGATGAAGAGAATGAAATGGGATCAGTTGAAGATCTCAAGAACTGCCAGGGGGGCAGAGAGGAAATTCCATTTTTCCAGGAGGGAAAAGAGTTGAGATCAATGAGGGATCTCATGGACTGTCAGGAGGATAGCCAGGGAATTTCACATTGCCAGCTAGGCAATGGTATGAGGTCACTGCGGGATCTCAAAGACTGCCAGGAGGGCAGTGAAGACATCTCAGATTTCCAGGTGGGCAGAGATGAGCATTCGAGACTGTCTGAAAGTCTCATGGACTCGGAGGTGAGTTCAATTCAGCAAGGAATGTTGATGAATATGGGATCGATTGATCTCATAGTCTGCTAGGAGAGTAGTGGGAGCATCCCATATTTCCAGGTGGACAGGGATGAGCAGATGAGTTGGAATCATCCTGAGGAGATGACAGAGAAGATGAGACTATTGGAGGGTCTCATAAATTCAGAGATAGAGCTGGATCAACATGTGCAGCTGACAGAGGAGGAGGATCTAAGAGATCTTCTAATGATTGGGGGAATTCAGGTATTCCTACCACTTGCCCAGGAGGAGGCAGAAGTCTGTGTTGCGGATGGTGCAGCAACAACAACAGAACAGTCAACTGTGACTCTCAGGAAAGAAGAGGAATTGGAGCAGACTTTGGAAGCTGCCCAAGCCGATGAAGAAGAAGATGAGCATTCTGAGGAATGTCTCAATGCTTTCAGTCGGGAATTTGAGGAAGTTGTAGCACTGAAGCTGACAGCATGAGATGAAGAGGATGATGAGCATTCTGAGGAATGGCTCAATATTTTCATCCAGGAGACTGAAAAGACTGCAACATGGGAGGTTGCAGAAGCAGAGGAAGAAAAAGTAGACAACATTTGTTTTGCTGATCTGTGGGAACAGATTGAATCCCTGGAGGAAAGGGTGAAGGTGCAGAGTGTGCACATCCAACAGGTGAGGTTGGAAGTAGATGATGAACAAGGCATGGGAGATCATAGTGATCTGCCCATGTGCCAAAAAAATTTGTAGCTGAGGAGACTCCAAAAACAGGACCAGCCACTGGAGCAGCTGGATGCAGTGATCGAGGAGATCAAAAGGCTGATGTCGAGGTCAGCAGAGACTTCCAGCGAGGAGAGGCTGAGCAGAACAGAAGCAGCATTAGAAGCAGCGTAGAAGCAACATCAACAACAGAATGGAGCGGATGAACAACTCCAAAGGATGATTTGGGACCCAGGAGGATTTCCAACAGTTGAGAGGGGAAGCTCATGAGCAGGAGCTCATGATTTTGCAGTTGAGGAGTTTGATGCAGGAGCATCTCTCCACGCCAGCCATCCAGCCAGCTAGCCACATCGAGCGCGTGCATTCAAAGCTGAAGAGAGAGGCGCAATCCTCATTTAAATCTGAATTGAATGTAAATTAAATGTTTAGACTGTTGAGACATGAAGCTGTGCCTTTGCGTATGTTGTAGATAAGATCGGCCATTAATGTTTGTATGGCTGAGATCTAGTTCCGGATAGCGGACTAGACATCCCATTCAATGCAATTGAATAAGGTAGGTGGGTTGGGGGAAGAGCTCAAAGAGCCCCCTCAGGTAAAAGAGATTTTGGATCTCATTTTGGATTTAGTTGAAATGGTTATAAGAGGAGAGCCAAAGAGAGCTCGAGAACACCTTGTAATTACATGCATTTTCCATTTTAATACAAAGCGCAGTTTTTCCTGCATTATTCTGTGTTAAATGAATGTCTATGAGTGTTCCATTGTATGTTGTAGATGTATACTATAGTTGTGCATTTGCAGGAGTTGGTTTGATTTCAGGTGAAGTTCTTTGAGGCTTCACACCAGGAGGGTGTGAAAAAATGTTGCGGGTTCTGTTAGCCGTGCACAGAGGATGCATTTCTGAACACTGTGGGTTTAGATAAAGACGTGCTGTGGCACAAGGACTGGAATCAACAACTCAGGGAAGACCTCAAGGTTGCTGAATACCTTGGAGGCAAGCTATGTATGAGAGACACAGTTGCAGACAAAATTCTACTGTGAGTTCTGTAAAGCTCTGCCAAGTGGGCATTGAGCACAGGCACAAGGTGCAGTTGGAGGAACTCTATTGTGAGTTCCGGAAGAAGGACCAGAATCACTGAGGATTCTGAGAGCTCTGCCAAGTGGGCATCGAGCGAGTGCATAGGTGCACAGAAGAAGGAGACAAAACTGCTAGAAGTTCTGGGAGAAGATACTCTACCAGGTGGGCATCTAGTAAGTGTGCAGACAGGAACAGACAAAGGAGAAGAGAACTCTTTTGAGTTCGATAATTTAGAGGAAGAATCCACTGAGGGATCTTCACAGGGTTGCTGAACACCCTGCAGACTCAGCAAGAGGTTGCTTGAGTGAAATATAGATATGAGGGCATCAAATTCTCCATCTGTGGGAGAAAGGAACAAGGATGAGTTTCTGTGGAGGTCGAAGCCACAGGAAATCTCAGGACGGATAGAACCGTTTGTGCGCCGGTGAATACCCTACAGAGGGAAGGAGTTGAAGAATCCTTGGAGGGTTCGGAGGAAGGGATAATCTCAAGAGGACGAGTGATTTTACGAATGAAGTTGTAACTGCAAGGAGTGCAGGAGCTTCTAAACCCTTTGACGGGTTCAAAGTACCCAAAGCTCAGGAGGGATAATGGTTTTACACGCGCAGTTGAGAACTCAGGGTCGAGGAGTTCGCAGAGAAGAAAGGAGGACAAAGGTTGAGGCCTTTGAGAACTGAAAATTCTTCCAAGTCTAGGAAGAAGGAGTGCGCAAGCTCAGGAGAACACAACAGCCGTCGGATCGACGGAAGAAGAAGATCTGGACTGTTGGTTTCTACGTCCAGGAAGGAGCAGGAGGAGCTCACACAAGAGGAGATTGTGGACTGTCGGATGTTCACACAGAATCCCGTCAGTCGTTGGATAGGGTGAAGATGCTCGGAGTTTAGTCTCTGGAGTAAGCGCGCAGGAGAACGGAACTGGACCGTTGGATCTTGATCCAGAGACCCGACAGCCGTCAGATCTGTCGAGAGTTGTGAGGGAGTTAAGCCTTCGTGAATAGGGAGAAGAAAGTCCTGAAAGGATTTGACTTATCGGGATATCGGCGTTCGGGATATCAGAATTCTTGAGGTCATGAAAGTCGGGACATTTCAAGTCTCGAAACACTGGGAAGATCTGAGCCGTCCATTTGAGGGGACACATGGTGGAGATCGAGCTGTCGGGAGTCGGGATATCGACATTCCCGTAGATAGGAGATCAGGGAAGTCCATAGTGAAAACCCCGATGTAATCTGAACCGTCCGTTTGGGGAGACAGGTGTCAGAAATCCGAAGAGAGTCGGTATATCGACACTCAGGAAATCGGAGTTCCTGAGGTCGTGAAAGTCAGGACATCAGAAGTCTCGAAATCCTGAGAGTTAACCAGGACCATCCATAAGGGGAGGATGCGTGGCAGCAATTGGAGCCATCGGGGAAAGTCCTGGCAGCAATTGGAGCCATCGAGAATCCTGGTGACAAGAGGTTTGGGCATTTTGGAATCGCGAAGTCCAAAACCCCGACAAGAAGGAGGAAGCGCCATTGTGGGAGCCAACTGTCAGCCTATCGGGATTCGAGGAATCGAGAATCCCGTGGGCAAATGTTTTTCGACATTTGAAACCTCGAAGTCCTGAGGGAGATCTGGAGACGTTGGTTCCATAGGCAATCACAACCGTTGATCAGGATAAAGGCGAACATAAGTTGCTAGCTGTCAACATAGCGGGAAATCGAGATTCGAGGGATCGTGAATCCTGAGGGCGAGTGCATTTTGGCATTGGAAACCCCGAAGCCCCAATAAGGAGTATGACTGTGGTCATATAGAGGAGGTTGCATGGAACATGAGATTAGCTAGAGGGCTAATTGAAGTTAGGGGCACATCAGGAATTTGAAAACCAAAACCCTGATAGGAAGAATATAAGGCTGCAGTCTTATGAGAGCGGTCATATGGACCAGAGGGCATAGCCAGGAGGGGCTAAGGCCGAAAGAAATCTCATCGGAGATTGGGGATTCAAGAGGACAGGAACTCTTGATATCAGAAAGGACGAAACCCCGAAGCCTGAAATTGTCATCAGGGAAGATCACGGTTGAGTGCAGAGAACCGTGCGGGTGAAGAAAGGACCCGTGGATCGGTTTTTAGCAGAGATTCCACGGAGGAATCGAAAGAGCCGCTTCGGCTCAGGCAGATAGTTGAACGATCCTTAAGACCGTGAGGTCAGGCACAGAGACCCTGTGGGGTAGGTCACCATCATGCAGGAAGCTACGTTCTATGGTACTTCGAGCTGACAATTTCCTGTCTCCTCAGCCAGACCCTCCATGCTTCCATTCATTGGGGTAGTTGATTGTTCAACCACCAGTCCTTCTTTCATTAACTTATTTTTCTTTGGGATCAGGATGATGCTTATTATTTCATCAAGTAGAATTTGGATCATTTGACCTAATGAACCCTCTCTACAGTTTCCTCACTCTTTCCTCTAGTGATATCATGTGCAGTACTTAAATTCTTCACCCCCACACTTAGTTTTTGGCAATCTAAACAATAATACATTTACATTGTTCACATGCCATAACATGGTAATCATAAATAATGATTAATTACAAGTTGGGGGAAACAGGGGTATTACATCATGACAACTTTGACTGTTATGTGTGATTGGATTGAGAATCCATATATTGTTAGAATATCACAAAATAAATTGGGGCTAATTGGTCATGTCTAGTTCTAGATCTATCTGAGTGAATATACCTAGTGTTCTTAATTTTGAAGAAAACAATAGTAATAAATAATGATAAACAATTAGTAATTGTTTTGTTTGAAGAAAAATTAAGGAATGTGACAAATGGAGATGATTGGAGGAGATAAATCCATAGAATTTATTGTGCAGGTGCCTTATTGAGGGTGATTTTCTATGAATGACCATGATTGCATCTACCAATGTAGATGATTTGTCCATACTCATTCATGCATGTTAGAGGAGTCTTTGGAAGAGAAGTCCAACATTTGTGCATGCCTAGGATCACATTCTTGGATTCATATCAATGATCCATAATCACTAAATCATTTGGAAGAGACTTGGGTTGAGAGTTGGGTAAAATCATGAATATAGGTGTTTATTTTCCTTGTTTTTTGAGAAAATAAAATATATTTTCAAAAAAAATTTAGCTTCCAATAAAAAAACCTATTTTTTTATTTAGAATTTTGTTAGATTTCTATTGGTTATTTTTTGAAATTATTTTATTGATATTTGATATGTCAATTTAGTGATTGTTTGACAGTATGTTCTTTAAAAATGAAAGCACCGATAATGAGTTATGCTTATTGACACCAATTTACTCATTATTAAACTTTTGTCTATGAAAAATGAAACATGCTACAACAATCTAAACAAACTCTATTAAAGTATGAATATAGTTTTAAATACAACAAATGAATATTGTGATTACTACAATTTTTTGAATTTGACCAATCTGAAAAAAGTTGCAAATTTTAAACATGTTTAGATTGACACAATGTATCCGCCTTAGTTTTTATTTAAAAGTAAAATATAAAAGTACCCTTTTGAAGAGGACAATGAAATGTTTCATAATATAAATTTTCCATAATTTTTGACTTATTCAGATGGATATCGGTGGCCACCCACACATTCCACTAGCTCAAAGAATAGTTTTGCATTTTGGCATTTTTTTACAGTTTTTCGAGTCCGAATATTTTGGGGCCGTTTTGGGGCCCTAAACAACATTTTTTGGGACTTTTAGGGGGCCATTATAAGTTGCCAAAAGAAATCCCTAACCCCCATTGAAAGTTGTACTTCTTGGATAGACCCTTTTGAAGAGGTATCAAATGCCCCAAACATAGATCGTATGGAAAATATACGCCCTCGGGAAGTTGACTATCAACTTCCCCCATCGGGGCCCACAAACCTTTTGGTTTTTCATCTTCTGAGGTTAGGGTTTTGGATTTTATTTATTTTAAAAAGGCCTTTAGAGCCTCATTGTAAACATCATCATCTTCTTGTGATTGATCGTAGCTGTCACATCTCTTCTCAGAGATAAGCTACCACCATTCTAGTGAGTTTATTCACTCTGTATTTTTAGAGTTTTGTACATTTCGCTCATTAATAGAAATTGTGTATTATTGTATATATGTGCCTCTTGTTATATATATGATATATCTCTCTTATATTATTGTCTCTCTTGCAATATCTCTGTATATTTCTTTGTTATATCTTCGCTCTCATTTTGTGCTCAAAATAATCTGGATCATTGACTATGTATTATAGTAGATATTGATTTTTCATGTTACTGAATCATTATGTCATCTAAAAATAATATGCGGATATTTTTTTACAAAATTAAATGAGATTACTATAAAAATATTAAATTGAATCCAAATCGTATCAAATGAAAGCACATTCAATTATGAAAATGTCGATACTAGTTCTGAAACCAAACTCACAATTTTTTAAGGAGTCCGCTCCTCCCCAAGTTGGAGTAAGCTGAAGTGAACACACACTTTTCTAAAAAGTGCCATAGTTACAAATTTTCGGCCGAAATAATAGTTCAACCGAAAGTTAGTTTTAACAAAAACAATTTGTTAGATTTAAAATTTATGTTATATTTTTCAAGGGCACCGTTAGATTTAGGTTTCGAACGAAAATAAATTTCAGCCAAAAGATTTTTTGGCTAAAAATTTCAAGATTTTGGTCGAAAAAGTGTCGTTAGCAATTTTTGCGACCCGATTCTCACAAAAGTGTTACCCAGATTCGTGATTTTACCCAAGTACATGTTTTTCCATGAATGGTTGGGATGGAATCCAAAAGTCCAAATTGATATCCCACTACCACTCACAAAGACGAGAAGAGGCTGAAGTGAGAGGTAATTATTTTGGCATGAATGAATGAGATCACACCATGAATCTAGACCAACAATTGACAATCACTTTTGCATTTAGTAAGATGATTGAGTGGAGGATTTCTATTTTGATGCTAATAGTTAGGATGTCACCCATGATCTAGATCAATGACCTAGATCCCATCAGTAGTTTATCCCCTCGTAGTGTAGAATATTATGGCTAGGGGCTAAGGAACAAAGGGTCCTGATATCCCATCAACCTAGGAAACTATGCCACATAATAAGGCCTAATGCCTAAGTAGAGGTGAGTAGAAGACCATGCAAATGTTTTTGGGTTTGACATGAAGTACACACAAGGAGGATTATGTGTGCTATTTGACCCACATAATTAGTTCCAACCCATGACCATAGGGATTGATGTACTACCTACATACTCCCTCAACCACAAAGGAAAATGGATCATACCCATGGGGATATGATTCAATATAAAAATATGAAAAATCATATAAATTCATTATAGAATTTCTATCCCCTTTACCCCTACAACCTTTCTCAAGAATTTGAAAATGCCTTTAAAAATTTTCCTTCAGTTAATAATGGAAAATAGGGAAGGAATTTATGTTGTATCGCTAGCCAAGTTTTTAGGAAAGACACCAAGGGAGCATATTAAATGTTGTGAATGTTGAAAATACCATATGAATTTCTCTCATCAGAAGGACAATATTAATATTTTTCACAACATCCAGGAGGCCACTAATATGATGATGTGGCATGGACTATTCCTCATATTTATGCCACATTATAAGACTATCAAGAGAATCACTAATCATTCATTGGTCTAAGTTCAAGGTAATATTGTTAAGTAATCCATTTCCATTTCAATTGATTTAGGATCTAGTCATAGTTATGTTACTCCTAATTGGTTGAAACTTGTTCTCTTAAGAAGTGCAAGTATAGTAAGTTATTGCTAGTCTAGGTAGCCACTAGAAACAAGAGAAAGTTGTTAAGTAATAGGACACAAGAAAGAAAAAAATAGGAACTTTGTGGAAAAGGATTAAGCCATCTCAACAAATGTAGTCATATCATCATGTCAATATATAGTACATGTCTTTGACCACCTCTAGATCTAGATCTCACCGACAACTCATTAGTGGATAATGACAACACTTCATTAGTATATAAGGATGAAAAATCATAAGAAAGTGGTCTCAAACTTTATGATTGTCTAGGGATTCACAGTATAACACCCCCTGCCCCCTCAATCACAGGTTGGAATAATTTCACAAATAAAATAACATGAATTAGTGCATAAAATGGTGTCATCTTCTATCTTCAATTTGGAACTTTTGAACTAAACTTTGATGAAGATATTCCCGAAAAAACACCAATATATGGATGTTTAATGGTTCATCTGAAATTACATTTGAAAGAGTAGAATTTATAGAAGTAAACAACTACCATGTCTGAAGATTCCCCCACTTATTGGTGAACAAATAGGATCACTATTTTGCTATCAATGAACAAATTGTATCATCGATGTTCTCTTTGAATTTAGACACAATTAGGTGTCAAAGATCATACCAATGAAAAGTTAATTTGATTGTAGCTTGTTGATGAGACCAATTGCTATGTTGGAATTCCAAATTGTTGATTGGATTTTTATTGATAGGAATTAAAAACATGAAGCCTAACTATCATCATTGATGTCCCTCTCTACTAGTGCAAGGAGGGAATAATATTGAAGGGATTTAAGCTTCATCTCTTGGATTCTTTCTTCCTTCAATGGTTCTTCTATTAGTGGTTTTGTTGGTTGACAAGTAGCCATTTTGTATGGATTAATGTGGTGGTTTTGGTTGACCACTACTAATTTTCACTCGATACCATGTATATGGTGTTTTTTGGTTGACCACTAACCATTTTCACAATATACTCACCCCTTAAGGTGAAAGAGAGTTCATTTTATCTTCATAAACATACTCCCTGCCTTGAGTGCAAGAGAGTACCTTTCTATTTGACTCAGCGTGTTTAAATTTAAAAGACATGTAGAATTGGGCCCCAATCATGCCCGAAATATTCATTTGGAATAGTTGTTTGAAAGCCTTCTTCTTTTCGTATTTTTCCATGCAAATGTGTCTTTACTTGTGTCTAAAATAGATGGTCAGACTTATGCAACTTCTTGACTTGTTGATTCCAATGCCAATGACTTATCTAGCCATAATGAATTATTGGATTTTTATCATTATTATTCTTTAAAAAAAATTGTGAGAGATGATTTGTTTTCCCACAATGAAGACAAGGATGGAGATCAAAACACTGATTCTTCATGTGACCAACGCCATGAAAATGATGCCACTCAAGTTTTTCCTCAATATGTTTATCATGAATTGTATCATTAACCTTTTAACTTATGCCTTAACTTTCTCAAGTCTTCAATTTTTTATCAAGAAATATTTCACTCACAAGATGAACTGGTTTGGAGTAATCTAGGATATGAAAGATACTACCTTTTTCATATCCTAAGCCATGTCAATTTGTTTTTAATAGAAATTCTTTCCAAGGTCTGAAAATCATCTTGGAAAGATCATTTTGTAATTCTCAGTGTTCTTCTTTTGTATCTTCAAATTCACATTTGTTTCTACTTCTATCACTCTATGCTTTTGCTTGTGACTTGACTTCAAAAATACTTTCCTTCATCAATTTACTATATGATTTCATCTCATGAATAGTTAAGGAACCATCAATATTATCTTTTGTTGTATGGTTATCGACCATTAGGTCATGTGTATGACTAGAAGCATTAACAATTGGCAATAGGTATTTTGTTTCACAAGTTGCATCTACCTTTTGTATGAGGTCATCTATTTCACAATTAACATCCATCATTTGCATTAATTCATTTTTGGCACATGTGGCATCAACCATGTTCTCAATTTGTTTTTCCTTTTGAATTAATTTTAGTTCAAGTGCTTCAATCAATTTACCCTTCAGATCAATTTGATTATGAATAGCAATAACCCAATTATGGAATTCATGTAACACATCTTGTAATTACTTTATTTCTTGATTGACATTTTGAAAATGCTTTCCTCATTTACCCATTTTTTATTTTGCACTTGTCACAGTTGCTTATATTCACTCACTTGCCACTTTTTTTTTTATACCACGCTTGTTTGATTGTTTTCACGCTTAGGGTGTGAGGTATTACCAAGAATGTATCCCAAATTGTGACTTTTTCAATGATCTAATTTTGATGACTCTCTAGACCTCCTTATTCAAAGTTTAGGTAGGTCCATTTTTAGAACAAGCCTTCTTGTAATTCCTCTATTTGAAAAAATAAATGATTTGGTTCAACCTTAACCTTATACTTCAATTTCATTGAGACAATAAACTATTGACTCAAAATACACTTGAACTATCTTGTCATGGATCAGTTAAAACTTATTTTACATGGTCCATCAATGATTATGACCTTTGAATTTTTGACAATGCTCAATGAAGATTTGAGAAACAAATAAAACTTTTCCCTCTTACAAGAGATTACACATTGCTTTGTATATGCTTGATTTGATATCTCACTTTGATCAAGTCTTTATGCCTTATTTAATATTTTTCCAAAAAATAACCCTCATTTCAATCTTTCAAATAGTTTAGAAAACCTCCTCCTTTTACAAAACAAAATCCATAGTACTCTTATCTCTTAAGAAAAATAAGTTCAAGGGCAAGGTAGGAGTCTAAAAACCCTTTTACAAGGTTTGGAAATATGTATTCTTTTACCATAGAATATGGTATTATTGATTATTTTCCCAAAATTATATCAACCCCTTAAAATTGTGACATGAAATATTTTACAAGTATTGGGAAACACTTATATCCAACCCCTAAAGTAATTCCTTGTTCCCAAGAGTTATCCAAAGCATGGGTCTTTCCCCAAAGAGGGATGAGGATTTTTTTTGAAAAAACCAAATCCAGAATGCCTCCAATGCTGGCATGCTTATCCACTTTCCTACTAGCAGATGTGGTACGTGGGCCTCTTTTCTTTACAAATGAGCATGTACATGTGGACCATCCAATCATTGTCTTCCTTTGGAATCTCTATGCTACTATTTTATGCATGGATTGTGTTGTATTCATTTCAGACCAAACATGCATGGATCCTTTCATAAAGAATTAAATCTTATGCGCTAAGTAGATTTCCACTCGAGCCAGACTACTAAGAGGTGTAAATGCTTTTATTTCCATTTTAACCAAAAGTTACTCTGTTTCTTTGAGAGTGTTGTGTTCAATTCCCCGGATTTAGAGATTTGATGGGTTTTAACATGGATTTTATACTCTCCATATTCTGCTCAGAAATTAAAAAAAATAAAAATGCATTTTATATTCAATAGTTATGCTCCAGAAATCATGATTTAATACCTAAATTTCTGTGGTGGATCATTATTCTCATAGCTTGATTTGGTGGGGAGGCCAATATCATGTAGAACTTTCAACAGTAACTGATACTGGATTTTTTTTTAGCTCCTCCCTTGGACAAATCTCCCAAATCTAGTGCATAATGGTCAAGATGAAGAGTAGTAGTAGGAGCAGATTGGATCATACCTTGGATTATTGAGTAAGGCATTGCCATGGATATAATATTAGAAGATTAAATTGAACATATATTACACATGCATTCACTCCTTTGAAATCTATTCTTTTTATTATTATTATTGATTGTAAATATTTAGATTCTATTATATCTAGCAACAATTTTCCTTCATTTGTTGGCTTTAACTTCATGCGAATAGATCTGATTTTGTATTGAAAAATATCTTTGAAAAACACATATGCAACAGAGAAATCTCACATGCAAATAAAAGATCTAAACCAGATCTGATTTGATCACTTAGATCTCATCTACTAATTTTGATTTTTCTTTGTACAATAGATATATTCTCATGAAATAAAACCCATATTAAGGATAAAATTTACAATAATATGAGATGTAATGATCAAATTTATCATACATCAAGAATATTTTGATGGATGTAGATCTTCCATGAACCAACAACTTTTAAACAATGGCTCATGTTCTCACTTTTTGCTTGCAATGACTTGCATGATAAGCTAGATTTGTTTGACCTTTGCATGTGAATATTACTATGGAGAAACTATCAAGCTCTCAAGGCTAAAGAGCTCTTCCATGCATAATCATCAACCTTTAAATCGAAAACCTTATGTTATCACAGAATCATGTATGGGGTGTTTTCCTTATGAATTGCCCCCTTTGGCGAAAAGAGGGGAAGAAAAGGGTCAAAAACCCACTTTTCCTAAGTTTTGAGTGGGCACATTATTTTAAAAGGCACATGGATCTGGTCGATCGAGGGTTGTGCTCCCAGATCTACAGTCAGAGTCCAATTCTGGACCCCCCCCGCCGTTCTTCCTTTAACGGGGGGGGTCCTGAATTGGGCGTGCATGTTTCAACGACTGGATTTGGAGCGCCTAGATCTACGGCCGAGGATTGATTNTCTTCCTTTAACAAAAGGGGGGGGGGGTCCGGAATGAGGTAGTTTTGTGTGGGCCCCCCTTAGACCTCTTACCGCTTCTTCCCCTACTTATCACCCTTGCCTCCTGGTGACATGTGTCCTCCACCTCATCTCTCTCATCCCTCTATCACTTCTTCACTCCCCCTCCTACCTTTCACCATCGCACACCTATCCTTCACTCTCCCAAGTGGAATATCCCCTTTCCCTTCGCCCCTCTTGTCTCCCGACACCTGTACCCCACACTCCTCGCCACTTCCACCTATGCCCTATCCATACCTTGTGGCATTTCTTATCAGGAGTCATAGCACCACCTCACCCTTCCCCTAGCACCTCCACCTCAACATCAATGATTCTTTCCATTCGTCTGCCAGAGTGGGTCCCCTCGCAACAGTCTCATGAAGAAACAATAGCCAAAGGGAGATCACCACGTCCTACAAGAGAAAAGTTGACCAGAGCCTTTCCAGATCCCAAGAATCAGTTAATGAAAATGTGGAAGGTGGGTGAGACATCGTCTCCCCCCTTAATTCGAAAGTCCGGAAAAGACAAGCGCAAAGGTGACTGTCAGTCCTTCCTGAAAAAGATCGCGTCCATCAGAAGACTGCATGGGCAGTCTGCCCAATGTCTGCATGTGTAGCCTGATAGAGAAGATCCTCAACGTTAAGCATTGATCTCCTAACATGATCGTGTTTCAAGGAATCCAAGCCAATTCCAAGTTTATGTAGGCATTTTTTCCATTTTTTGTATCTATCGTTGGTAGAGCTAAGCTCCTGGTTGTAAAGTTTTGATCAAGCACTGGTTTTCCTTGGTTATGTATCTATATGTGAGACTTCTTGTTTAATGAAAGTCAGCTTCTTATTCCATCTAGTTTCGATCTAATGTTGAAAGAGTTCATGATTGACTAAGTCACATGAAGCATTGTGACAGTGTTATATAAATGTTTTATGGTAACGCTCTTATGATTTCTTTTAGTGTTCTTGTGATTTGAATACAAGAAGTTCTTGTGTTTAAATTTTTCCTCTTCGGGTTGTTTGAAGCTCGATGCTCACAACAGACCTTTTCACTTTCTCACAGAAGTCTTCCTCCTACTCACCCTTATTACAACTTACTATCTGAAGTTAAATTAAGACCTCACCTGTTCATGCATAGCCTTAGTCCAGGATTATGAGTTAAAACGATATTGTACTGAGTTTCCTTCCAGTCCATCACCCTTTTTATAAAAAAATCATGACATAAATTGATGGGTATCAAGCTTACTCCTGCTGCAATCGAGGAGTGACTTCTGGTGCTAACATTTCTAGCGCCGTTGCCAGGGATGAAGTTGAAGATTTTCCCCGGTATTGAACGACATTGAGCCTATGATTCTGAAGGTGCATCGGACATCAGAGCGCTACAAGATTTCTACTATGCACCTGGAGACTCTATTGTGATGACCCCACTATGCCAAACTTTCTGTTTCAGTTGTGGCTTCCAGAGGCAGACACACGTGGTCTCATCCACAACTGCCTCTAGCTATGCCTGAAGCTGATCCAGAGAAAATTATCAGAAAAGGAAAGGCCCTCAGAGAAGGAGCTTCTACTGCTGAACCAAGTATTTTTTATAGTTCTCACTTCCCTTTGTTAGAAACTCCAATATCTACTTCTTAGTTTTTTATCAGACCTCCTGCTAGATTTTCTAGAACTTTAAATTTTGGGAGTGTTCCTGTCGAGTTTTCCCCTCCTGGTCTGGTATTGGAGGGAGAAAGCCTTGTCACTCCTTTATCCCCTGAAGTTGTTCCTTGGTATAGACCTAGGACCACAAAATAATTTCCCACTCCTATATTTACCACCCCTCGTCCTATTACTATTGCTGCTATTGCAAAAAGGGAAGCCTCTACTGACTCAAGCCCTATAGCCTTTTCGCCGAATCCTCTGTTGTTTCCTTTCCCTCCTGCAGGCTCTATTCTAGTTTACCCTATCCAAACACCTTCTCTTCCTAGCTCTCCTCCACCTAATATCCTTATGGCAGGTGCTAATCCCCATGTAAACAGAATGGATGCCATTGTGGCTGTGAGGTATGCCCCTCTAGTTCTACCTCAGCCCTTGAATTCTTTCCCTGCTGAATATTATATCAAATACATGCCTAAATTCACTTGAGAGGAAGACATAAATGTTGAAGAGAACCTTTCTTCCTTCTACAGTTATGCAAACAACCTGAACATTGAAAATGAAGATGTTTGGATGAGAGTTTTTGTCCAGAGCCTGTTGGAAATACTAAAACAACTAAGAGGGGGGGGTGAATCAGTTGTGTATAAGATTAAACAATTTTATACTTATTAAAACATTATTAATCTTTCTTCATGTGGTCATCAACAATGTACAACATATGAACAGTAAAAGAAAAAATCATCAGTTACACATGAAGTACACACAGAGACAGATTTTCACGAGGAAACCCAT